>JACWFM010000063.1:0-350620 GCA_019775565.1 Melanodothis sp. VS III C KN 2
CTTGATCTACTAGAGGGTTGTCAGCAGCTGAAAATGGCGGAGGAGAAATTCTCCGGTGGTAGAAGGGTATCACTTACAGCCAAAAGGCAAAGAGAGCTACCAAAAAGAAAGAAAGGGAATCTCCGGCGAGTCCGACCAGAAAGCAAATATATATATCAACCCGGGGCCCCGCACGAGCCTCTTCTTGGCAATCTGCGTCATTGCAAGCGTGCCTCTTGCAATGAGCAATCACTCGTTGGACGAGGCTCAAATGAGGAAAAGGCTTGTTATCGCACAGTTCGAGGATGTTCATCCCTGGTTGCATTGGCAACTATGATGATATGTGAGAAGAGAGAGGAGGAACAATAGGCTGCACGGATTTGTTCACTGCCTCATACCACAAAACGGCGTTGGAACGGAAGGATTACAAGTTTCCATAGGGCATGCGAGACGAATGTACATATTCGCGATCTAGCTTCAAAGTTCGTACTGTTTTCTCTGCGGCAGAGCGAGCAGTACAGATTTTGAAGCTACACAGAGACACATCCGCTGATCGTCCATGTCGGTGCATGTCCGTTAGCTGTTGCAAGAAGCAAAAGAGCGAAAACCCAGGCTCAGTCGGCATGTACCCAGGTTGCCTAGGTACTCAATGATCGCTCCTCGCACCTCGCACCTGCAATGAAGTTCACGACAAAGGAACGCGCTCTTCCGCCTCGACCAATCCTTCCCCTCAAGTTTCGCCCTTACTGTCGTCTGAGGATACTGGTGACGGCAAGCCCGTCGCCTTGTCAGCCATTTTTTCGTCGGATTCGCGGGAACGCTTCTCCTCTTCCTCTGCTTCTTCTTCTTCTTCCAACTCTAGCCTGAGCTTCTCGTCTAGCTGGCGGTCCAGCTCGTGGTCTGCAGCAGAGAGATCCTAATCCTCACCCATGGCGCCCTCGATGTCCTTACCGATAAGATCCTTCGTCATACGCCAGACCATCCTATCGGACTTCATCTTTCGATTGTCTTCACGAACGAGCTGGGTTTGGGAGTGGTTAGGATTAAGTTTGTCAAGAATCCAATCTGCGTCTGCTAAACACTGCCCCGCGCCAGCAGGTTGAAGCAATGTAGAGAGCAGCTGCAAGGTTTGGATGCGAGTCCACAATGGGACACGCGGACCCGTAAGAAGCTTGAGGCATGCGTCGCGGCACCAGGTGTAGTGACCTCGAGCGTGAGAGCGTTGAAGCTGTAAACGGTCAGTCATAGATTCCAAGAAACATGATCAAAGCCCGGCTCGGGAGTGCTTACTTCGTCGTAGTACGCATGGAATGTGTGGCATGCAGACTGAGGCTATTCAGCCTGACCGTTGCGGAGAGCCTAACGATATCGACTTCGTGATCTGCAATCCTATCGGTAGCGACCTTGAATGATTCCACAGTGTTCTGTACCATACATTCGACACACGTCCATCCAGAGACCTGACCGACTTCCTTCTGCCGCAGAAGCGTATGAGCCTTACGGACCAATGCTCAAAGACATACGAAGACGACACAGCCTGCCACTTCTGCCTCGTCAACCAGCCGCGCCACCTGCGAATTGAAGTGGATTCCATGCGCGATGTTGTCAGCAATGCATCCCTGACTGATTGCTGCATAATCTCTGCGCTAAAGACAGACTATGCGCTTGATGCAAGCAAAGCATTAATGTTGCAAAGACGTCTGCTCAGATTGATCGAAAGGGTGCCTTTTGCACTCAGCAGGCTCACAGATTTTGCAAAACACCGGATTCTGGTAACTGCAATATCAATGGAGGCTGACGATCGTCTTGACGTCCCTGCGAAGATACCTTTTCATCTAGAGCAAGCAAAGGTGGATGGCAAGCCTGCTGTTTTACTTCGCTCAACGCACTTAAATGAGGACGAGATAGGTCGCCACACAGCTATCGCTATACCTCTCCACGCCAACTTCAAATACGGTGCCGTTGCTATACCGTCGTCAAATTTCGAATTCAATGGCCTAGACCCGAAGAAGACCTGGGCTGGAGTGGAGTTGAATGAACAAAAACAAGCTTACAGCCAAATTGCTCAGAATGTCGTTAGCGAAATCCATCTCATTCACGCTGGACCCAGCCATGTCCGCTGGGCGCTTACATTGTTAAGCAAGATGCACGATGTTCCCTTGCTGTTCAGGCAAGGCAAAGATCTCGATTTTGCCAATGTGAACAGTAGCGACAGCGCGAACGAAGAGATTGTTGAAATGGATGTGGCTACATGTTGATCCGCCCATCCGCACACCCATCTGCAATTGCACCATCTCTTCCTACAATTGCGACGACCCCTAGATCTGTTAGTGGTCACCTTGTTTTGCAATGTATCAGATCGCGATTCTTGCATACCAAAGACCTGCTACTTGCATGGTGTGATGGTGCGAATGCTAGCGACATGCAACGTCTGCATGGCAGCGAGGTTATGGAACCTCACTGCCAGTACTCTGTTGACCAATCCACGCGGAATACCACAGCTGTAAGATCTGTGGTGCTTTGGCTGTTTGCAAGAGTCTCACCCTGACTCTCATCGACAACACGGAAGTCCGCCTCTGTGCGAAATGCATTCCCCCACCGAAGGTCAAGCCTGCCTACCAGCGCCCAAGCCGAGCAGATCGCAGTGTGCGATATAAACTTTCAGAGCATGTCAGAGTCAGGAACCAGATCAACCAATGGATCCTTTGCGAAAACGATGCAAGTTTCCCTGACCGGCTGAGATACCTTGCAGAGCGTGAAGAGGCTTTCAAGACTCTACTCAGTCATCACCGTGCAGCAAGCGATACCGATCCTCCTTCGTGGGACGACGCATACTTCGACAGTCCTATCGTTGCTGAGGAGGGTCGCCTTCTGTGCAGCATTGAGACCCACCAACCGTTGGTTTGGCTGAATACCAAGGCACACGAGCATATTGCAAGCAACATGTTGTTAACGAAGATTTACGCGAACAGCCTCTGCGGCAGCAACCGGAGTATTGCTCTCTCGATGTTTCACAAATTGGATACTGCGCGTGTGAACGAAATAGCAGAATACGTCCTTCGTGTCGATCACCTTCACGTTATCAGATCACAGATTCCCTGGTCAGAAGCAGATCGTTATGCGACCGATTTCGACGAAGAATTTCAAGCACAATACACTCAGCAATGGCAGACTGGTGTGGCAAATCTTTCTGCTTGCGAGAAAATTGCCGATCTCGATAGCATCACGGGACCTTACCTCTGGCGCATGAAAGTCGATCCGGCCTGGTTGGCTAAGTCGTCAGACAATCTGCCTGACCTTCAAGCTGTTCGGCGTTTCATTGAAGAATTGGAGCAGGACACTGGCCGGTAATTTCGTCGCTTGGGCGAGGATAATGTACCTTACCCGTTCTCAGGTGGTCCGGACTTTTCGAATTGGTCATGGCAAATGCTATACTGCATCCTCCATCTGCGATTCAAGATGTTGCACCGTGTCTGCAATAGTAGGGGCGTTACTGCGTTTGACCTTCCCCGTTTGATCTGCGCTATCTTTTACCTCTTCGCACACAAAGGAAGCCCAGTTGCGTCACCACTCTTTAATCCTCCTGTAAGCTGCTAAAGTCGGCATATGCTTACTTTGTCTGTTGTCAAGGGCAGACACTTTTTCGATATGTACGCTAGCCTTCCTGGTGACTTACCTATCACTCTTGTCAATTTTGTCCCAGAAGATTGCAACCTATGCGTTGAACCGTGGCTTTGCAATGCAGCTAAGGGGAACCGTGATGACGAGGTCGATGCCATTCGTGAACACCTTTGACGAAGCAATCCGCCATACTGGAACGATGTTCTCGCCCCACTCGACTCTGAAGTCACTCGTAAATACACCCAAAATGCCCTGCAGACAGCTGACGAGTTCGAAGAAGATGCGCAGTTGACTGGTGGTGGTGCAGGTGCAGGTGGCGTAGGTGGAAGTGACAGCGGTGACATCTGGGAGCTTGTTCCCGAAAAGCGCAACATGAAGAATATGGGCGAGACGTGTTACCTCTCGACTCTATTGCAGCTCGCCCACAACAATGAGGATTTCCGCCGTCCCGTTGCCAACGACGACATGTTCAAGTTCAAAGAGCACACTGGACTGTCTAATGTCCACTTCGTACAGCTCTTGATCCACGATGGACGAATCGGTCCGACGAATCTGCAGAGCTCTTGAGCCTTCTTGTCGATTATCTGAGCATGGCTTGCGATTTTTCTAAAAAAGCCTTCGGGCAAGAATGACAGAGAAGTGGGTCGTCAGAAACGCCATTCCAAAGTGCCGTTCCTCTCTCACAGTGACGCATGCTGTGTTTTTTGCTACAAATAATTCGGGTAGAGACAACCCCTCTCTCGTTCATACTCGCATTCGTTTCATAACCTACGACTCTATCATACAGGACATTAACATCCATCGTCTGTCTTTCCCTTGCGCCTTGCAAATGCCTCGCAAGGCCTCTCTTGAGGCTCTCAATCATGGTGGCCAAATGTCAGCAAGCTCAACTCCGCGGCTTTCACCAGGCCGCCTTGTCTCCAAAGTGTTTCTAAAAATGAGCGCAGATGGGTATTCAAGCTAGACGGTTCCGCATAAAATGTTCTCCAAACTCCGTGGTGCGATGAATGTTAGGTGTGGTGTGGTAGTGTTCATGGACGCTTTTTCGATGGGCTGGATGTCTGCTTTGAAGCGGCCAAGAGGGTTCCATGCCATGCTGAAGGTCATGGCAAAGCTTTCGAGACTGCAGCGTCTTCGCGCTATCGATGCCGTTCATGCCTACCGTCGTTCATGCCAATAATAATGTGTTTGCTGAGATGCCATTTCCCATCTCACTCGATGTAGGGCTTGCGATTGCCGCCAACTACACCAATGCCGAGTGCTCTCAAACCTGCTGGATCGTTTGCCTTGATGATTTTGACGGGTGGCAGTAGGGGGTTGTCAGGGCTAACGTGTGCCGCGTCTTTGGCGGCTTGTTCGATAGCTTCCATTTCTTCTTTGCAACCGGCATGGTCGAATGGACACACAACAATGGGCTGTCGAAGAAGGATGTCGCGAGCAGATGACAACTTGGCCTGCGTCACTGTTAGCATTGACTCCATGAGAGAAATCCACCCAAACATACCTTCACTGTGAGATAGTACTCGATCTTGTACAGTGTGCCAGTAGTCGTGAACCCAGAGACCGCATACGTCGGAAACTCCTTCTTCCCACGCGGTAGAATGCCATCGCTGTCTCTCAACTCCCGCGCCGGGAACACAAGCCCAAGATTGGTAAAGTAGCCAGCTTCGGGCATCCTCACACCAACTGTCTGGTTGTGCTTGGCAAGCACTTTTGTCTTGCGTGAAGGCTCGTCGCCCTCATGGTTGTAAATAATCTCCTCCTCGATACCCACAGTAATCGACTGGATCGTAACTCGCTTCGCTTTGCTCATCCAGTCAGCATTTGGCGATAGCTTGATGTAGACAGATACTGGATCCAAAGGCCCATAACTCCATCGCGGTAAGCTGATGCCTAGTGTGACTATGTGATCGGTGGTCCGCTCTGCACTCTCCGGCCGGTTGTACATGCCAAATGTCGACAGCGTGTCGTATCGTGCAATAGGCACTGGGAAAGCGTATTTCCTGATGTCGGATCCATTGCGAAGTTCCACGACAAGTTCGTAAAACGTCTCTGCCGTTCGCTTATCCAATTGTAAGCTTGCCGGAGGTACTCTTCTAGCCACCTCCTCGCCACCTCTACCAAACGGTATGAAGACCATGAATGGTAGATCCATCACTAACACCGCCTCTGCGTCTCTACCAGGAGGGACTTTGTACAAGCACATTTGCCGCCCTACCATGTCGGTAATCTCCCTACGCTGTGAGCTGACTTGCGATCGTATTAGCGAGTCGGCCGTCGGGTTGATCATTTCGCGACGCTGAAGGTGGATGGTGACCATGGAGACATGGACAGGCGCAGTGGCGCCCACACCAGGGCGAATCTCAACCTTGCCTTCTAGTCGAGGCTGAACGAGAATCAGTACATGAACGCAAAGTGAAACGTATACAAGTATTCCGATCTCCGAACAATGAACATACCAATGTCGCCGATATGCCGGGGTATCCAACTAGGAAATTGCTGTTCGGGTTTCCCGATACCCTCACATTGGCTGATGCCATTTGCTCTCAGATGCTCAGCCCGCATTGGGCGCTGCAGGTGTCGTTGGCCACCAGTCCGGCTGGTATTGCCCGGCGGTATGAGGGCGACTGGCCAGGAGCTGTCGCCGACGCAGGCCAGTTCCACCTGGCGTGTTTTGAATGTGATGTGCTGCTCTGTGTTCTTGCAACCAAACAATGGCGTGTGTATCGATGCGCGCTGGCTCTTGTGGCCGAGTCCGAGTATGCGACGCAGCGCTGTCCAAGCGCGATGCGATATAGGGTGGGCGAGTGGGTGTTGAAGCGCGGGCTGGAGCTGATGTAGGGTAGGGCTATCCAAGAACACAGCTCGCTCAGCTCGAAGGTGTCGAGGGATACAGTCGCAGAAGGGCAGTGAGCATTGCCGTGGCCAGAGAGTCGCAGAAACGAGTCGCAAGTGCTCAGCGCGCGGGTAGGAATAGGTGGCAGCCGACAGTGCGATCGGTCGGTCCGGCGTAGTCTGGTTGTGTAAGATGCGATGTACTCAGCACAGGCAGGGCAACAGGGCTGGCGACGGCGGCCTGACGCGTGCGGATTCGTGCGTGCTGCGTAGTCGGAAGAGGAACAAGAACCGCACTCACTGCTGTGTTGGCTCTGGGTGTGTGTGTGTGTGTGTGTGTGTGTGTGTGTGTGTGTGTATGTGTGTGTGGGCGGTGCCGTACTGTAATGCGTGTGCGTGTACCTGCGGGTGGTCTGCCTTGCTGCTGCTGCTGCTGCTGCTCTTACTGTACAGCACTCGCACTCTCTCACTTGCCCTCGCTGCTTGCCGTCCACAGCGCAGTGCGTCAGCTCACATCCCACATCCCACAATCTCTCAAGCCTCTCCCTCTCCCCATCCAAGCGCCAGCAACAGCCTGCAGCCAGTGAGCCCGCCGCTTGTTGGCCAAGCCGACCCAAGGACCCTCGATCGCCGGATATATCCACCATCACCATCATGTACCTGGCAGATCTGCTCTAGACTGTGCACCTCCCCTCATTTCCCGACCACAAACTCCGCTCCATCACGCAACCCACCCCGGCTCCCGGTGCGCGACCCCGACCGACAATGTCTGTGACACTCAGGACCACCTCTGGCGATATCAAGCTGGAGCTGTTCTGCCAGGCCTGTCCCAAGACGACATACAATTTTCTGGCCCTGTGCGCGAGCGGCGGCTACGATGGCTCGCCCTTCCACAGGAGCATCGCCAACTTCATGGTCCAGGCAGGCTCTCCCGCTTCAGGCAGCACAAAAGAAAGCAATTCAATCTACGGAGAGATGTTTGAGGACGAAATCAAAGTCTCACTGAGACACCATGCGCGAGGCATCCTGAGCATGGCAAACAAAGGTCCTGGAACAAACGGCAGCCAATTCTACATTACATATGCGCCTGCACCGCACCTGGATGGGAAGAACACAGTGTTTGGACGAGTCTTGGAGGGCTGGGATACACTGGACGTGATTGAGGCCATCCCGGTGGACAAAAAGAGCAGACCCCAGCAGCCTGTCAAGATCGAGAGTGTGCAAATTCACGCCAATCCACTGGCAGATGAGAGATGAACATGCACATGTGGACTCGATAACTCAACTTCACTGCCATAAATACTCGCGAGGAGACACCGCTGCCAGGTACATATGGCGCTGCTCCGCCGTGCCACATTGGTGAGCTAGATTTTAATCTTCACTTCTCGTTGTTGCAGATGGAGGAAAGCTCACGCGGTGAACCTGTGACCCGCCGCCGCCAACGAGGGCAAACATGTCACTCACGTGGCGTAGGATGATGATGCCAACTCCACAGCAGGTCCAAGTACAAGTGAAGGCAGCAATGCATCAAAGATGCTTGCAGACGGTCAGGGGAAGCCCAAGTATGCCCATGGCGAGCTGCCTTTTATAAGCTGTCTTGGGCGCAAAGCAGAGTAGGTCAGCGGTAGTGTATAGTACTGGCAATGCACTGAGTATCGCACTTGGCCTCACTTGCATTCACTTCCTCCCTATTTCCAAATGACTCACCTGACCTGTTCTTTCACCTGAGTGTGCGTGTGTGTTGGCAAGACGTCATCACGTTCGCTCCTTCTGTCTTTGAACAATCACTCACTTACCACCCTTCGCGACACAAAAACAATCCGGCACGACGCGCCTGTCACGGACAACACCTCGAACTCACAATTTTCTTCCCACACATCTCCACTAGCACGCGAGAACACGGTTCCACGGCTCCACCCTGCTTCATCGTCTCGCCCTTTCCCTCTGAGCTACAACAAACCTTCAACAAAGACTGCAACAACTCAACAGGATCCCGCAAGTACGCCATCATGTCCGACCTCTGCTACAACTGCGCATGCTGCCACCTCACGGCCGGACCATGTCTCCGCGATCTCGTCCAGTGCGAGATCTGCTACTCCTGGGGCCACCTCTACATCTTCTGCCCACGTAGTGTCACCATCAAGGACAGAGACTACAAATATTGGGGTGAGTGCCGCATGAGTCTTTTGAAACGATAAGAACACACCCCGCTGACTCATCTCTTACAGCACTGTGCCACAACTGCGACGGCTGGCACCTTCCCACGCCGTGTCCGAAGCCCTACCACTTGTGTGGTCAATGCGGTCACACTGGGCACCTGGAGTTCTTTTGCCCTGTCGCACCTACCGACAGGGCCGCTTATCTACGCGAGCAATACAGACTTGAAGAGCCTGGTCAGCGACCTGTGAACCATGACCTTCGACTGCCATTCCAGGGTGACATCCCGCAAGGTGAGTACCATCTGGACGTTGAAGAGCGCCCGCAGATTAGCTGACATTATACAGAAACCATTACCAGAATCAAATTCAATGCTGTCAGAGATGCGTTTCAATCGTTGGACGACGGCTGGAGCCCTGAAGATGTACTTGAGTCCACAGTCGGCCTTCCTCGTTTCATGCAGCCGGTACTCATACCTCCTGGAAATGAAGGAACAGTGCTTGGACAGCTCCCCGTCGTGGGCCAAGCCACTCGATTGGCTCCCGTGGCGCAACTCCCACAGAACAACCCTGCTCAGCCAACTGCCCTCAATGCGACACAGATTGGTGCCGACCACCATGAGCACAATTCTCAGATCGGATCGTATGCCAAGATGCATCAGCGATTCCATCAAGGTGATCTTGCCAAGTCCATCGAGCAGGAGCGACCGATGGATACAATGCCCATGACACCCACTCCTTCGAAGGCGGCACGCGCCCCGCGCACAATCTTGCCAGCGATGCAGGTGACCACTCCGATCATGCACAACAAGACCCCAAACATACAGATCACTGGACACCAGACGCACGTTGTTGGCCAGAAGCTACAAGACAACGAGCCTGAGCAGCAGGTCATGCCTACGATCGAAACGACAGACAACAAGGCAAAGCCAGGAAAGAAAGAGAAGCCGAAGAAGGCTATCAAGACCGAACGTGAAGGAACACCAGGTGGAAGCACGCTGAAGCAAGGTCCTCGCTGTGCGAAATGTATCAAGTCTCACAAGAGATGCACACATCGTGCCCAGCAGTCGCCGACCCCACAGCCAGGAGACGGAATGTTTGGCACGTTCAGCATGGCCGCGAGTGGCGCTCCTGAAGGCCACACCCCAGCTCCTCAGCCCATCCCGGACTTTTCCTTGACTCAGCCTGCAGCACCTATGCCAACGCCGCTCACCTCAGAGAAAGCCGCTGGCACGAAACGCAAGCGCGAGATGACATAGGGGCGCCGCCTTGCAGCGGAATATCTCAGCCATGAGCACTGAGGGTGAGTGATGAGCGTTGAAGTCGCCTGTGGCGTCAACAAAGTGAGCGGTTACTGGCTTTGCTGTGAACAAGCAGTACATGATACCAGCTGGAATCGCTGAAGGGAGCTCAGGAAGTTTGCTTTTGTTTTTGCTTTTGTTTTTGCTGCAACGATTGCTGGCACTTCGCGCGGACCATCGGCCAAGGCTCCTTCTGACATTTCGCAATTGCCCCGAGGGCCATGCGATCAAACTCAAGTGCCTCCGGTGGCAGGCGACAGCGACGGAGATTCAGCGATTTTCACAACCGGCGATGATAGTTCTGAGATACCCCATTTGCAATGAGTTTTGCTTTTGAAGTTTGTCACATTTCAATTTGACCGCGGCTTCGGCCTGTGTGCAAGGTTTCCAAAAGATAGTGCTGAAGGTGTTGCTGGCTGAGGTGCTTGTCTCGTTTGCGTGATGTTGGTCGTTTGGCCATTGGTTTTCATGGATTGTACGTGCTGCTCTACGCTGGCACGGATGCTTTCGTATGGGGCTGAGCCTTCGCCGAAGGTCGCTGCTGCGTTTCGTAAAGAGACAAGGAGCTGTAGCAAGTGGGGTCAGCTGAACATGTTGTCAGAGGCTGTTGGTGTCCACTGAGACGTACTATTGATAGGAGCTCGTCGTCTTGTGATGTGGCCATTTTGCAGAGTTTGTGAGAAATGGACGTCGCGATACAGGAAAGCTGATCAAGCTTGAGTTCAGAAAGAAATAATGACTTCTCTTAAGATCGTTGGGCTAGGTATCTGTACTATGACTGTTCGTAAGGACAAATAGGCGCTTTGGTGGTGAGGTATTGCGTTGTGGTTCGAGCACGTGCCTCGAAATTTCATTGCCTGCCAGCCTGCTGCACCTCGCAGTCTTGAGTGCATGCAAAGCGCCACTCGAACAACAACACATAAAATCAACCTGCACTTTGAAGGTATCACATAGCCATGGCTGACGTAGATGAAGACGTAATCCCCAGGACGGGCCCGTCTGCGGACGACATCGACCTCTCCGATGAAACTCAAGATTTTCGTTTTCTCGCTGCCTTATCGTAAGAATGACTGGATCGAACCCATCAAACATACCAACGACTGACCTACCTACAGCGCCGAAGATGCAAAGATCCCTAAGCGTGGCGAGAAGGATTTCGAACCACACGCCACCGCGCTCCAATCCAACACATTAGCTGCTTCGCGACAGGCAATGCACAATGCGCTAGCGTTCCAGCGCATACATCAGCCGAAGCACCATACGATTGCAACATATCACCCAGAATCAAATATGGCTTATGCTTATAATCCCAAAGGACCTTTGTTTACGAAGATGGGCCAGACGCTACCTTTGAACGAGGACCCACTTGGAAATGAGCGGCGAGGCCATCGACTATGGCTCTTGCCTGAGGAGGCGTTGTATCTGCTTGAGAGAGGCACGCTTGACATCAGGTGGCCGGCAACTGATGAAGAAACTGCTGCTGGTGAGATGGGTCTTCCGATGAGTTTGCAAGGCGGCCACGCTGTGTTTATTGGGGACGAAGCGTCTCATGGCGGCGCACTCACGTATGAGCGCTACTCGGTCTTTTCTGCACTGAAGAGACAGGGCTATACTGTGTTGCGGGCACCAAGCTACAATGGTCTCGGTCTGCCGCTCACTGAGAAGCACTACCCTGGCAGGACATCAGACCTGGGCTTCTTACATCCCAGTCGACTCTGGAGGGCCATGTTCTCTACATCCATCGACGCCGGTGTCACATCCGACGAAGACTCGCTAGTATCACCAAGCTTGTACCGCAACTACAACGATATCTACCGCCGCCTGGCCATCATCGACTTCCACGACAGCTCTGCTGCACGACAGCCTTCATCGCCCGAAACTCCAGAAACCGATCCTGCATTCCGTATCACATACCACGTCTACAAGCCCGGCTCAACTACGTACAAGAAGTCTGACCCTGGACCTCCTGACTTCCGCATCGCTGTTGTAAATGGACGCGAGAATCCGGTGCCCACGTTGGAGCAACTCAGCTCGCTGCTCGAGACAACACCGTACGACCCGCCGCTTGAGAACGTGCAGTTGTACGGCAAGCTCAGGTGGGGATACAAGAACGTCATTCTTGCTATCGTCGACCAAGGCGTGACGAGTTACTTGCGAGTTGCTGATACGGTCTTCGGCAAAGAAAGGATTTACGAGCGAGCGAGCAAAGGTCCCGGCGCGAAGCGTGGAGGCAGAGGCGGTGGCAGAGGTGGTCGGGGAGGACGAGGAGGCGGCGCTGGCCGGGGAAGAGGCAAGTGAGAAGCGAACGATGTCGCTGAGCATTACGAGGAGATCCACTTGCCTCACAGGATAAGCTGTTACTTTTGAGTTGAAATAGGGCGGACTTGCACAAAAGTTGATGTGTGTCCATCGCACATGGCCGCCTCCGGCATCTGGCCGAATGACTTTACCTAGGGGTCCACGGCCACTCTCGCATCTTGTCTCCACTCGCTGGAAGTCTAGGATGGGCAACTATCCTTGCTGCCATCGTCGATTAGCACTGGCCGTGCAAGGAGCGTATCAGACCACCAGGCCAATGCCGCAACGACCACGCGTATCTATCGGTACGGCCGCAGCATTGAGGCAGCTCTAGCTGTTCAGGACGGATCACCGACATGCCAACGGCTGTTGCTGTAAGCTGAGAGTCTTTCGTCTCCCCTGTCGCGGCCTGCTGATACCGCAAGGCGAAGCAGTTTCACAATTGTAATATAGCCCCAGCACCTTAGCAGTGCGCATATAGTATACATTGCACGCCAGACTGCATCAGCTCACGTGCGCTCCTAAAAAAACCACCAGGTCAAATGCGCGTATATGCAGGAGTCTCAACGTGCCCTGAACACATTACCAATCGATCATTTGTTAGCCCTGCGAAACGTGTCTTCGTATGCAGGACATTCGTGTGTGTTCTCGACTGGGCACAAATCCGGACGAGAGATATGCTAGGGCTGACTTCTTCTTTTCCTCTTCGTTAACAGGTTGTCTGCCTGTTTGCCAATGTATGGTTCGGCTACGCACCCGTGACAGACGTAGGGTACATACAACGTGGCGTGAGTCGTTCCCACTCTCTCGGGGAACGATTGCGAAAAAGGCGTCATATTTGTTGGATGAGGTACCGTACCGTGGCGGTGGGTCGGTGTCAGCAAGTACACAACTCTGTTTGACTCGTGGGTTTCTGCGCTGGATGGTCTCAGCCCGCGGACCCGTTGACCGCTTTCACGTATAGTGGTTGCATGTGAACGGACTTTGTGCGAGACGCGTGGAGCTCCGGCGTGTAAGGCGTGTGCTTTGTGTGAGGAGGGCGGTGGAAGCAATCTTTTTACCTTTCCCTTGAAAAACGCGTCAAGTGATGTTCCGTGCTCATTCCACGTCGTCGTCGTCGGAGATGAGGATTTCAAGGCATGTGAAAGGATCACAACTCCACCTTTCCTCTCAAGCCCTTGTTCCCTGCCACTTCTACATGACTCTTATAACAAGGACCCTTGGGGTTCTCCCACAGACTCGGATCCGGAAGCAGAATACCAACCCCTGCCGGCAATCGAATGGGTCACGTCCTTGGCGCTCCCTCACGCGACACCATGGCGTTGGCGCATCTCGCGGTGAGCACCGTGGAATCGGGAAAGCATCCTACTGAAACACGCGAGTGCGCGACTGATGGTGACGGCTGTTTCGCTGGCACCCTCAGAAGAGGCTCTCACGGCGCTCATTCCATTCCTGTTCATGCGCTGTAATGGGGCCGCCAGCACTTCCCCTTGCGCACCTCTTGCCTCCGTACGTACAGGAGGCATGGCAATAGTGTGAGAGCAGGTCGACGCGAGTCCACGTCGTCTCGCTTAGAGCCCTTCGGAGGGCCTACAGAACTCCCCGAGCAGCTGTGTGCGCTGTAGCCTGTGACGAGGAATTTTATGAGCAAGTCGGGGCTGCTCGCGGGCCTGCGTGCATACGAGCGTGCTGACCCGGCCGGGCGGTGCACACACACAACGCACGCACAGCTGATGGCTTGATAGTGATAGGTTGGTTGTCGCCACCGTGGCCCTCGTTCAGCCATCTTGTCAACACGCCTCAGGCAGTCGTGGAGTGACACTTTTACCCCGTTCCCGGCTGCAATTGGAGACGCCGTTGGCATCTCGCTTATACACGATCATCGCAACATCCAACGGCGTCACCAGCTGGGAGGTCAAGTTTCCCAATCAAGTTCGTCAATCTCAATCGATAAACCAACGGCTCGCGCGCGCCGTCCGCTGTCCAAATCACCCTGGCGCCGAGTCTATCCACAAGGCGCCTCCGATTGGGTATGCTTACCTGCTCCACTTGGTGATCATTGGGGCCCTTGGTTGCCCGTCGAGCCCGTGCAGCCACCAGGACCCAAGTGTGCTTGCCGCCCTTCAGCAGCCTCACAGGCCTAGCTTGCATCGCCCAGAGCGCCGGTTCTCTGCACCGTCTGTCGGGCTTTATTGCATTGTTGCGCCCCATTACCTGTTCCCTGGAATTTGGGCCTTCATTCCCAAACTACTGTGCAACTACAACTACAAACGTTTCCCACCCTCACGACTGCTGGATCCGCTTGGAAGGAAAGGACCTGGCATGCTATAACAACCATGTCGTCGGGAGCGCAGGACGACTCGCCGCAGCAGCCGGCTGCCGAGAGCGCTGCTGGGAGGCGGTCCAGCTTCGGGCGCGCCTTAGAGAGATTCAAGACCGTCTTCGCACGCAGAGGCTCCAACAAGGCGGTGCCTGTTGCTGCTCAGCCTAACACACCCACAATACAATCACAATTGCCTGCACGTGCTGTTGAGGATGCTGGCGTCGCTTCAGCACCACCTACACCATCGACTGCGGCCACACATGAGCCTGCACTGGAAGTCGACGAGGACGAACTTGCGATAGATGATTTCGACGATACTGAGGAACCAATTATCCCAGTCGATGCCACAACAAGCCGTCCTGGTATCTCAGAGGAAAAGGCAAAGGCCTTGTTCGAGAAATACGGCCTTCGATACCCAGCAGCCAAGAGACCAACACAGGACCCTCCCAACAAAATCAGACGAGTGGAGAAACCAGTCCGCATACGACTACACTGGAGTTGCCATCAATGCAAGACTCCATTCGCTCACGATAAAGTGTGCACTTCTTGTGGACATGGAAGATGTGGTGACTGCACCCGTTCGCCACCACAGCGAGTCTTGAGGCTGCTTGAGAAGACGAAACGTGAGAAGGAATCAGCTGAGATTCTCGCAAGAGCTGCCAGTGCATCATCTGAGGACGATACAGTTTTGGGGGCTTCAGTGACAATGCTGGCGGAGCAGGTGCCTGCTGAGGAGACGCCTGCAGCCCCCATCTCGCAAGCCCTGGAGTCGAAAGTCGAGACAGAGCCTCTGAGATTCGTTTACACCATTCGTTCGAACTCTCTTGGAGGTACCGGCGGTATGGAGCTCTATCACATGGCCAGGCACAGCTTAAATCGTGACGGACCAAGACCTGCTATACAACGAGTCTTCAAGCAGCCACGGCAAAGAGTACGCTGGACATGCGACATCTGCGATTCGATCTTTACCCATCGAGACATATGTTCCAATTGCCATCACGAAAAGTGTGCGGACTGTATCAGAAGCCCGTATGTAACACGTTCATTTCTTACACATATTTGGCATCTGCTAACTGTGACACGTAGTACTAAAAAGGACAAATCAATTGATGCCTCAGTGCTCCATTCTGTCGAGGCAAGACTTGCTGGACACTCTGCTACCTACCAAGCACCACTTGTCGCCGTATAAAGTGGCCATCTTCACCCAGCAATAGCTCACAAAATTTATGCACACTGGTGTTTATCGCCCTTCTTTCTCGATGATACCACCAGGCTTGCACGCCACCGATTTTATAAGCAGAACCACGATCAACAGCAGCAGCAAAGACACACTGCTTCTGCTTGCCAGCTTGAACCATTCATCCTACTCCCGGTCTTTCCTTGGCCTCTCAGCAACAACTACGATTTTTACGACATTTTGAGCGATGGCGGTTCGGCATTTCTTTGCGCGAAAGTAGTGGGAGGCTTGTGTGACGACGAGAGATCATCCTTTTCAAAACGGAACGCTGCTAGATTGTAACTTTTGGAGAATTTTCGATTGGCGAGGTTGTAGGAATCTTTTCGGCGCTTGTTTAATTCACCATATTCATCATGGCTTTCACAGTGTTGATTCTGTGGGATGATCTCAATCAAATAACTACTTCTCAACTCACTTGCTTGTGCCTTCTCCTGTCTGCCGGATGCGCTCGCTCCCTCACTCTGTGAAGGGAGAGTTCGCGCCTACAAATCCTCACTCGTCATTCATCATTCAATCCAGAACCATGAACCATGAACGAGCCACACTTTCCCAACGTCCGCCACAAGCGCCGCTCCCTACACTGAAAGTCTGAACCTGGTGTACGGAGCGCGTGTTCCTGAATCCTACCTGCCTCCCTACAGTAATATTCCCTCTCTCCTCGCTTAACAGCATGATCAACGCACCGGCAACTCGAGTCGAAGACGACATGCATGCCAGCCAGTGCCACTCTTGACCGTTTCCGCTGACAGCCGGCTGGCTCGCTTGCTCGCATAGAAACTTTTTGACAGCGAACGACGCCGTCTGTTACACACGCAACGTCTGCATGGGTCCGTTGGAAGTTAGTACTAGGCATATTCATGCACATGCAAGACTAAAGGAAATGGAAGCCCTGCCATGCCCATGCCCATGCCCATGCTTGCCGCTCCTAACGTTCCCACGCGAGACGAGACGACTGAGGGTCCTCGTCTGTGCCGTCAATACATACTCCTCAAGAGAAGCTTCGCAGTCCAGGCCCGTCTCCGGTGATGCGCGCTATTAATGTTGGAAGCGCCCGATGCGCGTTGTTTGGTTTCGATGTCGACATCCTCTGATGCCCTCGATGCCTGGCTGGTTCTGGAAGAGCTGCCCGTGCTTGCCGTGTCTTTCGGCTGGCCGATGTGGCGTTAGGAAGCCTCCCCGACCCCCGATGTCAACGCATCAACCCTAAGAAGGCTGTTATCGCTGGACGCTGGTGGCTGCATGATGCATCATCGCATGCGTCTGCGCGCGTGGTATGTGGATGAATTCGTGAAGGCACAAAGGGGGTTCTGGACGCGTGGGTGACACGTGGATGCTGAGGAGAAGGCTACTGCAGGCTTGTCTGTGAGCAAGTGGAACTGCCAGGCGCGAGGCGCGACGTGGGCGTGAGATGTTTCGTGCTTTGGGGTCTTTGAGCTGCTACATACGGGCGAGGGAATTAATGCGCTGGTTGATATGATTGATGTGGCTTCGATATGGTTTGGAGGTGACGGGCCTTGTTTGGTGAGTTTCGGGCTCAATGGCCATGTACTCGGACCGGACATGCCTTGCACCGTGACTTGGTCTGCCCGTTCGGCTCTCAAGGTGTAACGGGATGGAAGAGCCGGCGACCTTCGGGTCATAGCAGAGCAAACAATTCAGTTTAAGCATGCGAGGCCATCCCACCACTGCCCTGGATGACGAGATGGGACTGACACTTTCTACGTGTAACATTTCACTGCATGTGCTATAGCGCTCAGCCGGGATATGCTCTGTGCTGTACATGCACAAAGCCGACAGCGTCTCGAAGGTTTCCACCTTCCTGCCCTCAGCGGACATGGCTACGGAAAAGGCACTGGTCGGCCGTGGATTGTAACAGCGACAACGGTCTGCTATCAACTCGAAACCCATCATGCACACGTCAACAGTATCGGAGCTCTGTCCGCAGGGTTGGTTCAAAAGGAAGTACGCCGATCATCATGTCGTCGGTGGTTACACGTGCGTGCAGACTGACATGACGGTCTCTCTTCTTCAACAAGCTTGGAATGTTATGGCCTGTGCGTGATGCTGTGGATTGCCTCGCCCTCATCCCATCACCTGCTACACCGTTGGTCTCAGTGCCACATATTCAACTAACTCCTACAGAGCTCCGTTGTCATGACTCTAGTCGAGTGCGCAAATGATCGGCACCAGGATCTACGAAAGCTGTGAAAGCATATTGGGAAGCTTGAGGACTGCTCCCATCTTATCTCTTATCCATCATTACCGTCGTGACAGTGACTCGGTGGGTGATGGGAGTTGTCGAGGCATAGCAGACATCCACACACCGAGGCAGATAGCGGTGTACTACATTGGCCAGAGCGACTTGCAAGTCAGTCTTGTGCCACCAGCATGCCAGTGTGACCGGCCTTAGCCTTTGGCGAAGCACACACCAGGCATGTTAACCGGCTATCCGGTCGTGGCAAGGCAGCCACAGGTGCTTGGGCGTAGAGTCACGAAGCCTCGACTTCCTCCATGCCATTGACATGTCGCCTGTCCACGTTTCACCGAACATGCCATTACTCGTGAAATCCGAACACACAAGCATTTAGAACACAAACTGCGGTGAACGTGACCGTGATAAGGCTTGCGGGCCAAGACGAGACAGACTCAGATAACTACCCCACGTGCTGCCGGCGATTGGATCTCGTCAACCTTCAAACTCGTCTTTCTTAAAGAGCTTGTCCTTGCTCACCAGCCAACCACCATCGCCAATTGGAACGTGTGCGAATCTTCGCAACATTTCTCTGGCAGCAGTCTCTCGCTGCTGCTCAATGGGACTGCAGGCAAAACTGTTCAACACCGTCGCGTCCGCCCATACAGCGCGAGCGCGTATCTAATCGCACCGCGAGCTGCTTTCCAGCTGTCGCTCTCTTGCTTTGCTCGCTCATTCGCAGTGCGCTCTGCTTAGATCGTTTGGAACCTTACGTATCCTTGTCCTGACTTCCCTCTGCCTCACAATCGCGGCGAGAAGGCACGATGAAGTTTGGACAGAACCTTCCGCACAACCAGGTCCCGGAATGGGCATCATCGTACATTGACTACAAGGCCTTGAAGAAGATCATCAAGTCGGCCAAAAACGAGACGCGCGCCGGGGAGGATGCGGACTTGGCCAGTACGGTGAGACTGGCACCATTGTTGAGGCGGAAAACCTAACCACCACACAGGCTTCTTCTACACTCTTGATCGCCAGCTCGAGGACGTCGAAACCTTCTACAATCGCAAGTATGCTGAGTTCTCCCGACGATTACGATTGCTTTTCGAGCGCTATGGCATGTCGTCCAAGCTGCCGGACGCGATGGACAAAGATGAGATGCAAGATTTGATGGGCACACTGTTGGAGTTGAGAGGACAATATCGCAAGCTGCAATGGTACGGTGAGGTCAACCGGAGAGGTTTTGTAAAGATCACGAAAAAGCTGGACAAGAAGATAGAGACTTCGTCGGCTCAGAGTCGGTACCTCAGCTCGAAAGTCGATCCCAAGCCCTTTGCGACGAACAACAAGTTGACGCAGGACATGCGAGCTATCAACGACTGGCTCTCGGCGCTCAACGAGGCAAGGCCAAAAGACGACAACAGCTCGATCGCTTCGGGCGCATCGGGATCGTTGCACAGAGTTGCTTCGCGGAATGCGCTCAAAGTACATCCCGCTACCATTGAGAATCTTGATGTTGCGATTCGCGGCGACGATACCCTCAGCATGTCAGAATTGGTCGACAGCGCGTTGGCGAATGCCACTCCTGCTGCCCACAGGAAATTCTTACTGGACCTGCTTCAACGAGCAATTTCTTTCCGTGCTTGGAAATGCATCGCAGCACTTCTCAAGCAGCTTCCATCGATTGACCAGGATGATGAGATCAACAAGCGCAACTGCTTGCACCGCCTTCTGATAGCGATTGGCCGCTCGCGTGCTATGGAGGATTCCAATCCACCAAATGGCATCACTGACATGGCTAGGGCGCCAGTCTACATCAACGCTGCAGAAGCCCCAACTCGCGGGCCTGATACGTTCCAGGTCATCGAACGTGATCCTGCAATATCACTCGGCAAGGACGACCCTGCGGTCAAAGTTTTGACGTATGTCTTGGACCATCTTTCACCCGAGCAGAGATTGGCTACGCACGCCAAGGATGTGTACGGTCGCATTCCACTACACTACGCTGCGCAATACGGCTTGGTTGCGGCTACTCAGCAGCTCATGAAGCACATGCAAGACTGGGATCTGTTTGATGTGACTGGTGGCATCGACTCCGTGGGATGGCAAGACGTCGAGGGTTATGCGCCACTTCATCTTGCTGTCATTGGAGGCCATTATAGGACCACAAAAGCACTGCTGCTCGCTGAGGATGAATACGGCGAACACGAAGAGATCACCAAAGCCCGCAAGCAGGTCGAGAAGAGTGGCGCTTCCCTGGAATTGGCTACGCACCGGCGCTATCACAAGATCATCGAACTTCTTGTCGACGCTGGTGTAGACGTGAACTACCGTGATCAACAAAACGAGACCGCACTCCACATCGCCGCACGATTCGGCTATACCGAGTGCGCCGAGATCTTGCTTAAGGCGCCTGGCGTCAACCCTGAGATAGCAGAGAAGACTTTCGGCTGGACCCCGCTGTTCATAGCATGCGTTGACGGCCATCTGCCCGTCGTTGAGCTTTTGCTGGCCGCAGGAGCCAACCCCAGCAAATCTGACGCATCTGGCTGGACACCTCAGGAGCATGCTGCTCTGCGAGGACATATCGACATCGCTAGGAGGTTAGCACTGGTCATTCCAGCGCCGCGACTGCACGAAGGCCCTGAGCCCGTGGCCAAGCCAAGTCAGCCTGCCGATGCGACCCCCCTGGAAGACCGACGCTCGAATGGCGTGTCCAAGGATGGCAACGGTACCCAGAGAGTTCCTGGGCCTTTGAAGGAGTTTGGCCATCGTTACCTGAAGGACGAGTCTATGGTTCTGGTCAGCTTGGGAACCATGGACACTAGGAAAAATTTGCCACCAGTGAGCCTGGAGAGCATTGCTCTAACTGACGTTCACTCAACGCAACTTGATACGGCGCTGTCTGTCGTCGTGTCTGCGCAAGGCGCGACAGGCGAGCCCTCGGTCATCGATTTGCCCATCCAGGAGAATATCAGCACATCTCCTGTCACCTTCAGCACAAAGGACCCTTCCAAGGTCAAGTTGTACTTTGACCTTATCCCGACCTACTCCGGTTCCACCAAAAAGGTCATCGGCCGTGGCGTAGCGCTTCTTTCTTCCATCAAACAGACTGTTGGCTCGAACCGCATGCTATTGCAAGGCGATCTTAGCGTGCCCATGGTCGCAGCAGATACCCTCGATCTGATCGGAACCATCAACTTCAATTTCCTCGTCATCACACCCTTCCAGCACCCTAATATGGCCATTTCGGAAGACCAGACATATTGGAGAAGTACGTCCACCATGGTCATCGGTCACCGTGGACTCGGCAAAAACATGGCTTCCAAGACATCACTGCAGCTTGGAGAGAACACGATCCAATCCTTCATCACTGCCGCCAATTTGGGCGCGTCGTACGTGGAGTTTGATGTGCAGCTCACCAAAGACCATGTCCCTGTCATCTATCACGACTTCCTCGTGAGCGAGACTGGAGCAGACGTTCCTGTTCACAGCTTGACGCTCGAACAATTCCTCCACGTTAACGAAGGCACACCACGCGCTACGTCACGCACCCAATCGCCAGCGCCGAGCGGTGACAACAACAGCAACAGCAGCAGCGGCGACGAGGTTAAACATCGCCCTCAGCGCTCATACTCCCTGGGCGGCGCAGACAACGACCGCCGGACCGACATGCGCGAGCGCATGAAGCACACCCGAGACTTCAAGACCAAAGGCTTCAAAGGCAACGTCCGCGGCGAATTCATCCAATCGCCATTTGCCACACTGGAAGAAATGTTCCACAAGATCCCCCTAGACGTCGGCTTCAACATCGAGATGAAGTACCCCATGCTCTTCGAGACCGAAGCCGAAGGCATGGACGGCTACGCCGTCGAGCTCAACAGCTACGTCGACACCATCCTGCGCCTCGTCTACGATATGAACCAGAAGCGCAACATCATCTTCTCGTCCTTCAACCCGGACGTCTGCTTGCTGCTCTCGTTCAAGCAGCCCTCCATCCCGGTCTTGTTCCTCACGGACGCGGGCGCTTCTGAAGTCGGCGATATCCGCGCTTCTTCTGTGCAAGAAGCCGTGCGCTTCGCCAGTCGCTGGAAACTGCTCGGCATCGTCGCTGCCGCGGATCCGCTCGTGTTGTGTCCGAGACTGATCCGCGTGGTGAAGGAGAGCGGGCTCGTGTGCGTGTCGTACGGCTCGCTGAATAACGACATCCACAACAGCAAATTGCAGGCGCAGGAGGGCATCGATGCGGTGATCGTGGACAGTGTGCTCAAGGTGCGCAAAGGGTTGACGGATGCTGAGACTATGAGAGCGCAGCATGGCAATGGGATCTCGACGCTGGGCAATGGCGCGGTGGAATTGAAAGTAGCGCAGTGAGAACCGAGATGCATTTGAGAGAGGAGTGTGGGTATGATAAATGACTGGGCTGGTTGGGATGTATTTGCTGTTCACGCATACACATATGGCCGTGCCGCGATTTTGCGAGTGCGTGGCTTGCGCTTCACAGCGAGTAAACCATCGAGTAAGATAGAACGATAGCATATTATATGAGATGTGTGGGGTTTACATTGCGCGATTGAAACGACGGATAGGAGGACTCCTTGCTATGCCCGCAGACACCCGCAGACAGTCTTTTTACTTCACACTCTCGAGTACAGAATCGCGCTGGTGCAAGACGCCCAAGACTCGAGATGCATCGACCACTCTCGTTCGTTGTAGCAAAGATTGGTGTGTTCTTCCTCCTACTTCTACCTGCCTTCGCAGCTACTTGTAACACATGCAATAGGGTATCAATATAGTCGTCTCATGCCAAGCCACTTCTCTTCGTCCATCTCGTTCATTCCGCGTCGATTAATCATCGCTTCGATGGTAGCTTCGCCGGCGGCGGTCTCATCACACGCAGCAGAGAGGGAATGCGATGCTTCTTGCTCAAGCCAACTCGGAACGGAGCTGGCGATGAGCTCTTAATGGGCGAGTGTGCAGCTGGGCTGGCTTTGGGCTTTTTGTCGGGAGCCCCGTTGGTCTCCACGGATGGCTGTTTCTCTGGAGAGGGTGTGGGAATGACTGTGGCGCTGTTCTGTTCCGCTTGTGTGGTTTCTGTGTCCGGAGTTTCGTTCGACTTCTCAGCGGGCACTTTGTCGTCATGCTGCTCCGTTTGATCGATGCTGGTTTCGTTTGCGCCCTTGCTCTCGTCCTCGATGGGCACAGAGGCGGCAGACTTGGGCGGGCGTCCTCTGCCTCGCTTCTTTGCAGGTTTCTCTGGAGCAGGCTGGACGTTGCCGTCAGCTTCTGCGCCATCGTCCTGCTTCGTACACTTGGCAGTTGCTGTTGCTTCTGCGTCCGCTTTTGATGCTGCTTTCGATGGGCGTCCTCTGCCTCGCTTCTTTGGCGGTTCATCCGGCGGCTCATCTGCTTGGTCATCCTGCGATTGAGGATCAAAGGCGAGTTCGTCTTCGTCGTCATCGGGCAGCGCAATCTTGCGAGAAGATTTCTTTTTCACAGGCAAGTTCTCTTCCTCGTCCTCGTCATCATCATCATCTGGAATTATAGCTTTACCACTGCGCTTGCGCTTCACCGGAGGAGCCTCATTCTCGATATCCTTAAGAGCAGAATTTCTCATGGCTTGCTGTTGGCTCAGACTTGGAGATTTCGACTTGCCTGTAAATTCGACGTGGTCCTCGAAGATAGTGGTCGCGCTACGTTTAGACTTTGGCGCAAGTTTCTTCTTGGGAGCCGGTTTTGCAAAAGCAAGATCGTCGTCTAGAGTGATGGCCTTTTTGTCTTCCGATGTAGCTTTGGTTGTGCTGTGCGGTACCGCTTCTGTCAATTCAGCTGCCGGAGTCTCTATAGTTGCGGGCACTTCAACCACAGGAGAGGATTTGGAGATATGAGCAGGTATCTGACCGAGTGCATCACTTGCAACAGACTTGCTAACTTTCGCGACCGTAAAGTTGATTGCTTCCGTATGCTTGCCGGGGTTCGTCTTTCTTTCTGATTCAGGAGATTGGTTGCTGGGCAGCTTTGGTTGGGTGACCAGCAGATTCGCTGTGCTTCCCGTCGTCTTCGATCGCTTGCTCTTTGCTGCCTTTTCCGGCACGACTGAGTAATCGATCGGCTCCTCCAAAACCGAAGTCGCCCTTCTCCTGCTTGGTCTTGGCACGTATTGCTCTTTCGGCAGTCCGACTGCGACATCATCCGAGTTGAGCGGTTCACTGGATTCTTCCTGAACCTTGCGTTTGCGTCCTCTGCTCGCCTTCTGTGTTTTGTTGACAGACACTTCTTCTGGTTGAGTCACAGACGCAACGCTGGTCTCGACGGGATTGATATGCACTGTCGGACTAGATCGGTATGCCTCATTGTGAGTCTTCGGCGCGACCATCAGTGCAGTAGCTGGACCTGGAATGGGACTGTCGTCGTTAACCGACATGGAAAAGGCATGCTGTCCAACGTCTGCAGGCTCTATGAGTCTGGTCGTCTCATTCGCAACGCCTGGTTCTGGCATTGTCGTATGCTCACCTCTAGCAATATTACTCCTTGCCACCTCCGTCTGCTCGGATGCAGACCAAGGGAAAGAGGAGCTTTTCGGCATTTCATCTGACTCTACAAGTTTGATGCCGGGTGAACTCGGGGCTCTGCCGCTCTTGCTTCGCAATGCTTGCTCAACCATTCGCTCATGTGAGGATTCGTTGTCTGGGATAGTGCTGCCACTCTCTTTGAACATCGCGGGCTCGTGGTGAGCAAAATCGGTGTGGAACGAGCCTGCAGGCAAAGCGCTGGATTTCTTGACTCCAGAATGGTCCGAGAAGCGAATAGATGGCGAAGTGTTGGGTGCAGTAGTGTCTTGTCCGAATATGTTCGAAAAATGCTCTCGAGAACGGGTATCGTCTGTGAGCCTTTTTGACGGATTCCCACCATATGTGTTGGTAGTTTGGGCTCGCTTGACGGTTGACATAGCAGGCTCGATGTGTCCAGTAGCCGAGCTTCTACGTTTGTCACGTCTCAAGGACGGCAGGATGGTGTCAGGGTGTGCTGAGTTCCTTTCGCTGATCTGCCGCTGCTCGCTGAAGTCTCCACAAAGGTCCCGCTGGGCGTCATTTATCTGTCTCTTGAGACGTTCTTGCAGCTCGTCAATAACAATTCAGATAGAAGCAAACTTTGTCGACGATGCTCACCTGTCGATCCCGTGCTTTGGTTGAGTGTATCGCGCGTGCCGTCTAAAGCTGGAATCCCCGGAGCGGACTCGCCACTCGAGCGGCAGCGACTGTCTACCGAGTCGTCGTACATCACATCGTCCTCTTCATCCTCCGAATCGTTCAGTATTGGAGGCGGCATCATGCATCGCGAGTGCGAAGGCGGTGCTTGTGTTCTATCGTCGGTGTTTTTTCGTGGTGGAAGTAGCATGGAAGGCGCGTTCTAACCCCACGCAGCTGATTGGCTGTCGGCCGTCGCGTGAGCACGTGACTAATGTAAGCAGACACCCCTTGCGATTTGACCAAAGCAGACATCACACATCTACAAGAACATTGGACGGCACTTCTTATACATCTGTAGGAAGCGCCAAAGTGAGAACCAGGTCGAAGCGTTCAAGCACATGATGCGTTTCAAGAGTGCTGGCCGAGCGAAATCAATTGCATACGAAATCGACAACAAGATGATTTGATTATGACATGCGAATTGTATAAGCAAAAGCAGATTGATACCATGAAGAAACTCAGGTCTCAGAGTGCGAAGGAAGTAATCCTTGTCATTTCATATACTAAAAGTCCAATATCTACACTCCACCAAAAGAATCTCCGAGCACCAAGAACAGGCAACAAGGGTAGTGATGAGAAGAAGAAAATGCGTCGTCGAGCTCAATCTGCGACGACGACGGCTTGCAATGCTAGGAGGATGAAAAGAAAAACCAACAGTGACCACCGGGGATATCTCGAGTTCCAAAAAATGCTCCTCGCAGTCAAATCCTTCCGTGAAACCATCCCGATTTCCCAATGCTGTAAGCCACAGGCGCTCGAACGCTGCATATCAGGGAGAAAAGAGAGAGACGGCCTCGTCTTCCGCGGAGACACCGTCGATGAGAGAGACTTGCTTGAAAAGTGGATGCAAGTAAAGTGTTGAAAATTCGTCTGGTTTGTTTCCCAGAATCATGTCGAGGAGTCGTTGGACTTGCCCTCTAGTGTCGTACCGGGTGAGCGCAGCGACCAGGGCCATCATGGAATGATTCCGTATGACCAAAATGCCGCAAATCACGGCGGCGCTGCGCACCACCCATCAAAATATGTGTTGAATGGGTTTAGACAGAGAGAATGTGCTCTCCCTTGCCTTTGTATCTCTGCAGCTCGAGGCCGACCTCGCGCATTCTCTCGCAGCCCTTGCCAGGTTTGACCTTGTACTGCTTCTCGCCTTTGGCGGCAGCTTTGGCGCACGCTTTCTGGTGCATCTTCTCCTTGCGACGAAGCCTCTTCTTCTCGAGGCCCTTCACAATGTCGATGGCACCACGCTTCTTCAAAGGAGTTTCACCAGCCGTGTCGGATTCATCCTCGAGATCGTGAGCTTCCAAGCGGTCCATGCGGCTGATCTGGAAACCACCAGTACGAGGCAGTGACGCGGTATGGGTGAGTGGCGCTGGACGAGCACCCAGACCAATTCCGAAAGGACGGACGGTAGGCGGAATTGCCGTAGGTGAAACACGGCGAGTGTTTGGTGGAGAAGACATGCCTGCACCTTGAGCGTATGAGCGCAATCTCTGGGGTGACTGGCCAAAAAGTTTGCGAACAGGGGCTGTAGCGCTGCGCTTGACCGGCGGAGGTGGCGATCGACGAGTCGAGCGTCTCGGAGGTGCGGGAGAGGCACGTCTTGGTGCTGGCGATCTTGCGCGTGCAGAAACTCTGGCAGGGGCCGGCGAAGGGCGCCTTGGTGCTGGTGATCCTGCGCGAGCGGATCGCCTCACAGGGGCTGGGGAAGGACGTCTTGGTGCAGGAGAGCCAGCACGGGGTGGCGGCGAGCGGCGTGTAGAACGCTTGGGAGGAGGAGATCGCATCCTTGTGGTTGCAGGTGGCGAACGTTGCACACTCCTGCGACGGGGATTGAATGACAGCCTCCTCTCATTGCCACGCTCATTGACCGGGTCCATGTCGCCGTGCATGATGGCCTCAGACTCGCTCTCCTCGGGATCCTCGATATCTTCGTCGTCCTCTTCATCCATGTCAGGGTCGGATGTTGGGAAGGTCGGGTCGATGTCCTGTGGCATTAGTCTATGCTTGGCAGCTTCGCGCTCCTTCATCCGCGTAATGTAGGCTTGCTCGAGTGGTCTGTCCTCGTCGAGAGTACCGCAAACAAAATCGGTCGAGTCGGGCAAATCTGGAGTGCCAGGTCGTTGAATGTCCATTGCTTGTGACCTCGAGGATTTGTGGTGACGAGGGTGTCTGCGTTTCGTTGCGGGCGAAATTCGGTCTGATCCAGAAGAGTCGACTGATGAAGTGGAACCTGTCCTGTTGACCTTGAATTGGTTTGTTGTGAGATGGTCGAAGTGATCCATGGAAGTTGCTGCAGTCGAGCGGCCTGCGGGGGTCCACCACTCATTCTCGCTGTCTTCTCCATCAGAATCGGACACAGCGAAGCCTTCTTCATTGTCGGAGTGAAATCCATCATCAGAATCATTGTCCTCCAGCTCGTCGACATCCATATCATCGTCCTCGTCGTCTTCATCATCATCATCATCATCACCTAGATCGTCGGTATCGTCCAAATCGTCTTCATCTTCTTCTTGAAGAGCTTCTTCATCGACCTCTTCACCGAGCTGACGAATGATGTTTTCCTTCTTAAGAGTATCGCTGACTGTCAATCTCGAACGCCAACATGTAGATTCCTGAATCCACTCCTCGGGTTCGTCATCACTGGTGGCAAATTCATGGAAGCGGGTGCCTTCGCCGCCAGAGTCAGATCCATTTGAGAGTTTGCGAACGAGCTTCGGTGGGGTGGCATTCCTGGATGTAATTGCAGTGTTGGATGAGCCTCGGAGATTCTTTGGTGAAACGTGGGTGACCGTGCTGTCAGATCCTCGGTGAGCTTTCTCAGCCGTAGGCCTGGTCTGCTGGGAAATGCGGCGTTGTGGCGGTGGTGGGCTGATGGCACGCTTTGCCGGTGTTGGCTCGGCAGGTTTCTTCTCAGCACCAGCTCGTGCTGGGCAAGCAAACTTAATCATGCACTTGCGCTTCGGCGGTGAGGCCGGCTTGTCTTCTTCAGTCGAAGGTGAAGGAGTGGGTGGCGAGGTAGGCTTCACTGCAGCCTTGTTGCCACACGCGAATGTGATACAACGCTTGCGGCCAAGACCTGCTTCCACTGACTTTTCTGGTGGTCCATCCTTTGCCTTGTCCTGAGTAGCAATTGTATCCAGTCCAACTATCCGGGGTTCAGTGGTAAGCGACTTCTCGGGAACTGGTAGGCCATTGTGGATTGGACGCAGTGGTGGGCTGGTGGTTGGGCTTGCCACGCTACGGCCATCATCGCTTGTCAGTTCAGCGGTTGAAGCCGTGCTTTGAGTGCTCCAGGCTGAGGCAGTGCTAAGGCCACGAGTGGGTTGAATTTGTTCATCTTCTTCCGTGGAGTTCTCATTCTCCGAGTTCAGTTGGCGGGTCAAGAGAGACTCGCGACGCGACGCCTGTAATAGTTGTGCTCTTGTGTACACGGGCGCATGTGAGGTGTGCTTCATGGTTTTGCTGAAATAGCTGTGATCATCAGGCGGTTCGTCCATCTCTGCAAGCACCTCTTCACTGTGATCGAGGCCCGCGCTCACGCGGACTCTCTGTGAGTTGTGTCGGACATCCATGGTCGTGTATTTGGTTCCGATAGAAAGATTTTGCAAAGTTTTTGGTTTTTTGAGCGTACGATGGTGGTTGACACGCGGAGTGTCTGTCGGATAGCACGGTCTTCACTGAAGAGTGCAGTCGTGATATCGTGACCCGAGGGCCTACTATTGCTATAAGAGCAGGGACATGTTGTGTGATATAAGAACGCTGGTGTGAATGCGATCGGTCAAGCTGTGCGGTCGAAGTGGTCCGACTGCGGTGAAAGGGTCAGCTAGAAGACACGAGAGGGAGCGTAGTGCAGGATGGGCAATGTCAGGTCAGGCAAACGGGTACAGGAATAGCAGGGAGTGGTCGGGGCTGTACTGCTTGGACTTGACATACAAGACACAGGTTGTCCGGGGCGCTGACGATCAGCGTGGCTAAGCCGGTGGCGTTGCTTCTTGGCTGTCTGGCAGTTGATCCAGTAAGCAGGTGTGGCAGGCCGACAAGCGCGCAAGATTCTGCGACGAGCAGCAGTGAGACGCGTGGAGATGTGCAGAGGGCCAGGCAGCAGTCGAGAAGTGAAGTGAAGTTGTGGAATCGCGAGACGGCCGGCCACAAGGCTGCTGATGAGGAGTAAGAGCAGTGCCGTCGCGCGCACACACAGTTTGGACCCGGCGTGGGGTGTGCGGTGGGCGGCAGCAAGCGTGGCAGCTGTAGCGCGAGCGTGCAGTTGGGAGATGAGCGTCAAATCCGGCGGGATGTGCAAATTCATGCCGCTAGGCCTGCTTGGATGCTTGGAAAAGGCTTGTTCATGCGCACCTGCTGCCAGACGCTCCCGGGCGAGTCACGGCCGGTGTGAATAATGTTAAGGTAATGAGCTACGGTGATACGCCCCTACGAAACACACCATTGCACGATCCGTGGTGTTGCAGCCCCCGTTTCACCAACTCCCTTCCCATCTTCCATCAATTCGACGATTCCCGTGGTAGCCTTGCTGCATCACATCTCCTCCCTATGCTTGGCTCTCACCATGTCGTTAGCAAATAGGCTGGGCTGTTTCTTGTGCTCTTGTGCCTGCCAGCCTGTGCTGCTGTGCATGCGTGCGAACACCGACATCGCTCTACGTCATCCCTGCGGTGAATCCTGATCGCGATGCCTGTCTCCATCTCTGCCCAGCCATTCCACCGTGACAATCTCGTCCGTCATCTCAAGCCTCCCAAAGCCAATAGAAAACCATACATGTAGTGATGACACCGCTTTACTACTCTACCAGCCAGCAAGCATCTCCCTCCTCCCGGCGCCATCCGCTTCACAAGGCATTTCACCTCCATTTCCCACGGACTGCTCTGAGATCTGCCGCACGCGTCGCGCCGCCGCTACTGCAAGGCGCAGATGCAGGTTCAGTGCAAGCGTTGCTCTCCCCGAGTCAAAAAATCCCGCAAAAAACGCTGCAACGCTGCGAAGGAGGGAGGAAACCGCTGCAAACCCCCCTGTGCTGTGCTCACCGTCCTGCAAGTCCAGGGCAGTCTGAGCTTCACACCGACAGGCCGACGGCTGACTTCGTCGGCCCCACCGCCGCGTAGCAGCAGTCACATGAGCGTAGTCCAAGGTCCTGAAGGTGTTGTATGCGCTGATGTGGGTATTGCCGACATCGACATGTCGTTGGGCTGCAGAAATTATTCATGGAATTCCCAACTTGACAGCGTGCGATGGGTCCCCAGTGGTTTGTCCACTTGGTAGCACTCGCCAGGATATTGGCAGACCCGGTAAACGTGTCACTACCGTACTGGCGTGCTGCTGTCGATTGACTCTCCGCAAAGCGATCACTGTCCATCGATCTCGCCTCCGTTGTAGCGGTGTCGCGAATGCAACCCCCAAAACGCCTCTTTGGAGCTCATTGCGCACGAGCGGAGGGCCAGCTACAAAGGTACAGCTTGCAACAGAGGAGGAGTAGAAGCACCCCTGCTTCCGTATTCTTCCTGCAGCCTGCACATGCTCGTCATCTTTGCCGACCGGCACCAATCGCATGAATTCATGCAGGTCGACGGCAAATCATGAGGTGCTTTCCATCCGCGCTGCGCTGCAAGCGGTATGCCGAACAATCGCCAGAGACCCTGCTGCACTGTTGCTGCACACCAAGCAACCTCCAAGCAGCTCGCCTGCAGCACCTCTCTAGGTGAGGGAGGGAAGCTGTCCAAGGTCAGACTGGTCAGACACGCACCGTCGCAACCAAGCTACCCACAAGTCAGCTGTTCGCAGCAAACCCCACGAAGGCGCCGCGGTATTAAACAGCGCTGCAGCCGCGCTGCATGCCTCTGATGAGACAGTAGTGCAGATGCGTGTTGGAACACACAATAGCCGTGGCGACAGCCCCCACGGCATGTTGTTTTACCCCATTTCCCCCATACTGTCGTGCGTCTCAGAACGACTACTATCGGCGGGGAAACTATGGGGGTTTCGCTCATGTGTGATACGCATCAACGACGGTCCAGCCTTGGGAGTAAGGAGTGCAGTCGGCACGCTAGACGCCTCGAGAGAGTTCGTGTCGCCCATGGGGTTTCGATTTGATAAAGCATGGCAACTCACTTTCCCTCTCCTGTGCAGCGCATCTGAAGCTTCGCGATGAGGTGAAGGTTTCCGCGGGAATGACGCATTCTTGCGGTCTCGACCTAAAGTCTACGTTGCGCAACTCGAGCCATTCGACTTGAGAAAAAAAAAAAAGTGAAACCTGCGTCTGCAGTCTGCTACCGACGCTGCGTGGCTAGGTCGGTGATTGCGTAGGCATATATTTTGAGTTATATGGAAGAAGTACTTTTGCCATGTATCGTACATCATCAATAACATACGCGCGGCTGGAGAATGGTGGATGGATGAACTTGGACGTGCTGTTGTTGCCTGTGTTGTGTCATGCGTGAACGTCGATAGCATATGCATTGTAGATCAAGGATATTATGTTCTGCGAGATATTGATAAGATCTGCTTCTCTATGCATGGCCTATAACTGCATTACTGCAAGGTATCGAGATGTCTGCATGTCTGGTGCTTTTCTGCCAGTGTTGATGAGCCCCAACCCCAACCCTAATGAACAATCGCTCTCAAGTCTACGTACATACATGTACATGTGCGTGCAGAGACCGGCTGGGACTTTTCCACTTCACGACGTCGAACATGATCGCGTTAGGAGCGAACATACATTGTAGGTTACGAGCCTGGCAGGTATGCGATTGCACATTATCTCCACCAGCTAGAGGTCGACCATGGCAAGTTGGTGAACTATCGCTTCTCATACGTAAACTTATCGTCTGCAAGACCGCCCAGCGCGCCTGCCTATCGACTCCAGCTGTTCCAACATCCTCCTTGCTCCCTGCTCCCACTCCAAGCATGCGACTCGACCCTGAGCAAGACGCGAGCAGCCTCTTATGGGGTCTCGCCAATACGTACATGTGTGCGTAATCCAGATATCCAGTGCTTCTTGCTCTTGTCTGCCGCCATGCTGAGCTGGAGTCTGAATGTGAGCGGTCTCACACTGGACGCTTCACGGAAGCCCTCCCCGATATCAAGACGCGAATAGCGAGCCAACCTGAGTCGCAATCCTTTGCTGTATAAGCCGGCTACACGGCTAAAGCACCATCGATGAATCCTATAGGCCTTCTCAATTCAGTGTATAGTGCTCCCGACAACGTGGACGACGATCCATCCCTAGTCCACCTCTTCGGTAACAGGAATGCAATATCATCCCGCCCCATGCACATTACACACAGCAACAACATTGACCAAGTGGATCCCTGCCTTCTCCCGTCTTGCTCCTCGCCTCCATTTGCCATCATCATCACAATCGTTCGTTCTCCATCAGCCAGCATCATGGCAGGCGCCACATTCAATTTCGCGTGGCTCGCTTGCACAGCATTGTTCGTATTACAAATTCAGGCAGGATGGGAGATGCTTATGCCGGGCGATATGCCTAAAGGTGTGGTGAAACGCCAGGATGCGCCTAGTTCGAGTGGACCTAGGACGGTTATCGATGCTGGTTTTGGTATGTTTCGAGTTGAGCACGTAACACCACAAGGGACTCGTAGGCTAACATGCCCGATATCACAGGCTTTTCATGGTACGCCCCGAACCAGACAAAGGGCGCTCATGGTCGACTCGATGTACTGATTTCGCCCGCAACAGGATCGGATGCTACCGAGAGGTTGACGGGAGGGCTCTTAACGACAAAGTGTATCCGAGCGCTGATTATAACGTCACGATCGAATTGTGTGCAGAGTTTGGTTCTTCTGCAAAAGTTGTCTGTCGACGAAACATGTGCTAACGTGGTTTTAGTATGTACTGTCTACCGCCTTCGATACCAAGATCGAGTGGAACCTCCGCGATCAATATCAACAGCGACTGAGCCGTACAGGATCATCACACATATCTACTGGTGTTTGTGTCCGCCCACTGATTTGCATTGTTCTTAGTGCTCAGACTACAATTTCTTTGGCGTCGAATATGGCCGAGAGTGTGAGCATTTTAGATGTCTGTTGATGCCTGTGACCATCAAGACTGACAACCACGATTCTCTAGGCTACTGCGGTAACAAATTGAACGGTAATTCCAGGCAAGTCAACACGGAGTCTGCCCTCCGATGTGATGACCCAGCCTTCGTCTGCGCTGGCGACAGTACCGAATTCTGCGGCGGTTATCAGACATTTGGATTCGTATGTTCTCGACAATTCATTAAGCACGCAGAAGCTAATAATTGTGTCCCTAGTACGCCAAAGCTGGTCAAACATCAACGGCCTACGATCCGTATGCTACTGGGTTCCAATACATTATCGATTCCTACATCTCACCAAAGTACGGCGACTACATCTACATCGGATGCTATTTCGACACGTATGGTATATTGCTGGAAGACAGAACTCTCAACAACAAGACTGCCAATTATGATGTTGGGTCAATAGAAAAGTGTTCGGCCTTCTGTACTGGTTACGCTTACTTTGGCTTGGAGAACGGCAACGAATGTAGGTAGCGGCATCTCCGCACGACGTTGCAGGGCTGATTGAGAGCAGGCTACTGCGGGAACGAGATCCAGCACGATGCACAGCTGGCAGATTGTCAAAATGGGTGAGCATTGACACTGGACTAGGGACGTGAGCGCTGTACTGATGAAAGGTAGTGAGCCACGTCCATTGCTAAGAGAGTCGACCAGCGATCGATCTCAACGGACTCATGCGCTAAAGCACAAGTAGTTTGATGCTGGGACATATGCTAATTGCTATGATTTGTTAGACTGCTTCGTTTGCTGCGCGTATGATGCCACGGAACGCTGCGGTGGCTATTTCCGCATGAGCGTGTATCAGCTCAACGGGCCCCAATTCAGTCCAAAGCCACAACAGTCTGCCTGCACCTACAATGGTGTAGCCCGCGCTCCAGTCACACAGGTCGTCACTACCGATTCGACGGGAGGCACCACCGAGTATACCAGCACCGGCCCGACCTATTACGGTATGCGATCCAAGGCCGCACCCAAGAATATTGCCAGAGGCACCTTGCTGATCTGAACACCTCGCTCAAAGGCCCAATCACCACCGGCAGCACCGTCATTCCGATCACAACCACCGACTCTGCTGGCTCAACCACAGTAGTTGAATCCACCGCACCACTTTGCTATGGCGGAAATTGCGACGCGAATCAACACACTCCCGGAGGCTCAGTCACAACAACGCACATGCCCAGCTACACTCAAGCACTCGAGACACCACTCATAGTCAGCGGCTGCAACTGGCAAGGCTGCTACGACGACAATGGGGGCGTCAAAGCTCTAAACCCTCGAGTCCTCAGTAACTTGCGCGACAACATGACCATTGAGCTCTGCGTGGGCGAATGTCTTCGGCTGGGCTACGTCTTCGCTGGACTCGAGTACGGATCCGAGTGTTACTGCGGCCCTGAAATCTCACCGCCGCACGCTCCAGTATATGGAAATACCTCAACGGAGGACATCATCATTACCTGCTCTAATCCGGAGTTCGCGTGTCAGGGAAATAAGCTGGAGATGTGTGGTGGTTTTGCTGCAATTGGCATTTATTCTTGCCCGGGTAATAATCCTGTTACAACGACGGTACGTATAGACTTTCCTGAAGGTGTCTAAAGGATCCTTGTGCTCGTACCAGATATGCTCAGACATGCAATGGCTGCTGTTCACCTGAAGCGATTTTGATCGGCAGGATTGTACACTGACATCTTTATAGACTGTTACAACAACTACCACGACTTCGACGTAAGCCCAGAGGTTGAGAACGCCTTGAGACACATATCTCTGACGGAATTGCATAGATCTTTTTCTGCATTCGAGACAACAATAACAACGTAAGTTTTGTTCGGAGCCAGGTGTGGGGGAACAAGGACAGATCTGACAGCAATAAATCGCAGGACTACGACTACTACGGCGACGTCGACAACGTCCGAGTCCAGCACTCAGAGCATGCTGCCATACCCGTCTCCCACTGGCTGCGCTGCACTTGCGGCGCTGGGCGGTGAGGGAGCAACTTACGTGACCGCCGACGGAGTCGCATACCAGCTCTACTGCGGCATCGTCCCGTTGCCTATATTCTACAACGCTAGATCCGGCGACGCAAGCATTGTCAATTGTTTGTCAAGCTGTGACTTGGATCCTGAATGTGGGGCCGCATATCTCCTCAATGAGATCTGCTACTACAGTGAGACCCCTCAGAGCTACCAGCAAGCGGATGATCCAGAAACGATTCTCGCCATTCGCGCATCGTCTCCGGATCCTTACCCAGACCTTTCGTCATCCTCGAGTAGCTCCAGTTCGACCATAGCCTCCAGCTTCAGTAGTACGGAAGTGCCATCGATCTATCCTGATGTTATCACGTAAGTCAGACGTCGAAATGAGAAACACACCAGACCTGTACTAATGAACTCCAAGAACCACCACAACGACTCAGACCAGTTCCTCAAGCAGTATAGGGGTTCCGCCGGCGTATTTCGACACAACGACAACCACCAGTACTACTACTACTACCAGCACCACCACGTAGGTCAGCCGGATCCGCGGATTGAAACATACTAATTCTACTGCAGACCAACAACCACGAGCAGCTTGACCTCAAGTACAATTAGCATTGTACTGCCACCGCCATACTTCGATACTACTACTAGTACAACCAAAACTACAAGCACGCCGACGCCCACGACGTAAGTGCCACGGTTCTTACTAGGTTCGCGTAATTTTTCGGCATGTCCAGGCTTTGCCATTGAGAGGTTGGAGAGGAAAATTAACTCTCTCAGTGGATGGCGTCGCTATTTGATTGTTCGGTGCTCTGGGAAGCAGCTTGTCGTTCACTGCGTAATTGCGGAGGCATATCCCGTGCGCCGGGACTGCATTGACATTGTATCTCTAAATGGCTAATCAATATCTCATAGAACGACAACATCGACAACGCAAACCACCACTACATCGACGTATGTTTCTGGGGACATGGTAGAATTGAACATCCGCTGACTTGAAAAAGAACAACTACAACTACATCGTCCTCATCCTCCAGCGCTGAACTTCCTCCGGCTTACGATGTAACAACGAGTATAACGACGACGACCATAAGCACAACTACGACAACTTCGAGCTCGCCGAGTTCTTCCCCGTCGAGCTCCGGAATTTCGTCTTCTTCACTTCCATTCCCGAAGACGACAACAACTTCTGCAACGGTCACCACGACCACTTCCACGACGACGACTTCGTCTTTCTCTTCACCGATCAGCCAGGTCCAATTCTCAACCACTGTGACATCGAGTTCAAGCTCTTCATCGAGCCCAATTCCGAGCCTTTCGCCCAGCTCAAGCCCGTCGTCCAGCTCAAGCCCATCGCCTGGCCCGTCGCCTGGCCCGTCGCCTAGTCCGAGCCCGTCCTCGAGCTCCAGTCCCCGCGTCAGCTCAAGCAGTCCGATTCTCAGCACGACTTTGACAACATCAAGCTCCACACTTCCGAGCTCCTCCTTGTCGAGTTCGCAGGCTCCGCGAAGCGGCACGATTTCTAGCTCTAGCTCAAGCTCGAGTCTATCATCGAGTGTTCCTCTGCCGAGTAGCTCCACTCCCCAGCAAAGTTCGATATCGAGTGTGTTATCGACAACTAGCGCTGTCATACCCACTGTCACACAGACTACGACGAAAGACCTGTGCACAAACTGTCACCAGCCTTCAGATGTAACGACGACTAAGCGTGTGTGCTCGCACTCCACTGGGTGCCACCACGACGTATCGACACGCTATGGATCGGTTTCAGGAAGTGTTTGTGTAAGGCGCACGACGATCATGCCAATCTATTGAACGACTAGCTCGACTTACGGCCGATTCGATCCGAACGCTCTGCCGACAAGTTAGGCGGGCGAGACGCTAATAGATGACGAGGGTGTTCTTCTAGATGTTTTCTTTTGTCACGTGTTATCCGTTAAGAAGGCTATTTGGATAGACGTGTGTATTTTGTATGCGACCTCAATTGATGACTGCGCGAGGTCATAGCTTAAGAATCCGACAGCTGGTTCTGACTAGTCTTACAGATTTCAGCTTGTAGCAGCGTAGAACCTAGAAGCGAAATGATGCACATCATCGATATGGCGGCTGGAAAACGCCTATTGTCTATGCTTGATATAGAGGATATATTGATAAATGGCTTTCGCCAGTCACAACACAACGGTCGATTAGCTCAGTTGGTTTAGAGCGTGGTGCTAATAACGCCAAGGTCCTGGGTTCGACCCCCATATTGACCATAGTTGTCCTTTTGCCGTGAGCAGCTCACTTTCTTTTTGCATCTAGGTAAGCTCATCACGCACACATTCCGCGCGATTTGGCGTTCGCGGCAATGCGAACGCCTCAGAAGACCGTTTTAAACAGATCCATGCATCTCTAATTGTAGAACAAGTGCTGCCGACGCCAACGGGGCTCTCGTACGTGAAGGCCATGCAAATTCGACCATCGTGCTATTTGAAAATCGATATATACCATATATATGTACATGTACATTACCCATTAGTCGTATCTATGTTCGCTCCGTAACCGATCAGCATCCCAAGACTCGAAGTGATAATTCCATATTCTTTCAGTCGAAATCAATCCGTTCTCATCAAAGACATCGGAACCCTTGCCTCGCCATTTTGAGCTTCTTGAGCCGATGTGCTGGAAGACACTTGGTGTCAGCGCCCATCGTGTGAGCGCTTTTTGGTTGGCAAAGGTCTCGATGAGCTCGTCGCGAAGGCCAGTCCTCTTCTTCTTGAAGTAGGCCAGTAGTGGCGGGACTTGTGACCGTGGAAACAGCAAAGCTTGTGAACAGCAGCCGTAACTGTTCATACGGTGAATGCCGGTCGGATTTGGGTGTACTGTCAAACGTCCGGCAGCGAAGTAGAGTGCTACGCAAGCCGGCGAGCAGATGAAGAGGATTGCGAATATTGTGCGAGGCGTCAGGAACTTCGCTGCCGCCGCGTTGCTACGGCGAAGGAACAGTAATACGCCAACAAGGAGGATCTCGAAGACGACCGACCAGAACAAGTAATGTGGCCAGAATTCGCTGTTCCAGCCTTGGATTCTGGTGTTGTAGAACAAGCGTAGGTAGACACTGCTGGCGTAGTCGGAGCGACTCTCCATATCTGTAAGAGCTGCCTTTGTGCGACGATACCAGCCGTCCGCGGCGATTACGTCGTCCTCAAGCATGAGCATGTACGGCGCCTTCGAGTCGAGACATTTCTGGAGCATGAACGAATAGTCGAATAAAGCTTTCTTCATGTGGCCCTTGGGTGTCTCCTGTGAGCGCATCCGAGCTTTGTCCCCTGCTGAGACGTTCTCATATGTTATGACCTCATCGGAGAGGTTGGGCAGCCACGATGTGTTGAATGCGTAGTGGGTGTGCGGATCGATGTTGGCGATGAAAGGGAGAAGGAGAATGTCGCTACGTTCAGCGTCTGTGAGTCCATCGAGGAGGGAGCCGACCAGAAGGTCGAAGTATTCGGCATCATTTCTTTGAACTGTCGCAATGCCTACGCAGATACTGGGATTTGATGAGGCCTTGACATGGCCTCCGTTCTTTGTTGCAGTTGCGATGAAATCGCTGGCCTCTTCAATGCGAGTCAACGAATATCGTCGTTGATATGCGCGCTTGGCGTCGAAGAAGAACGAGGAAGGATCTCGTGATGAGATCGCTCGAAGATATTGTGTAGCAATGCAGTATGAGATCGCGAATACCACGAACAGCTTGATCTGTAGTGAAGCCGTACAGGGGCGAACAGAACTAGCGAGAAGCTTCATCGGGAAGGCGACTCAGTCGAAGGGTGGGAGGAAAGGAATGTAGCATTAGTATGCTGGGCGCAAAGATCAAGCGACAAGGAGCAACGCATACAGAAAACGGCGCATCAATAGAAGCGCGGACATCGACGACAGCGCCGTTATGTCTGAGCCACTTGAGGACGCCCCACGGTTGCTTCCGAATACTTGCATAGACGTTGACACAGCGTCGGAGCCCCATGCGTGGCTTTCTAGCAGCTCTGTAGAACAACGTTCATTCTGCGCCTGATAAAGTGGGTCAGTTCGCCGTAAGTTGGAGGTAAGTTCTCAGAGATCGCAAGGATTGACTTCGTGCACGACTCAGGGTCTCCCTAACAATCGTTTCTTGTTGATTGCTGACTGCGTAGGACAAACACTGCACACACGCGCGTTTGCATGTTGTGATACGCTTGGCCTCTGGCGGTCGCTCTCACGCAACTCTGCCTGACCATTGAGCGCCGGTTTGACTGTGAGACGCGCGGCTCTGCCTGACCAGAAAATCGGAATGTGACCGAAGGATTGGTAGCCTTTGCTAGAACCTCCTAGCCTACATCGGGCTCTGCCGGCACAGCTCGACATACTTGTTTTACGAACAGTCTTTGTTAGCGTGAATCCTTCGCGAATGGTGTTGTGGGCGAGAAGTTGTCAGTGTGATGCCTTGCGTCCCACGGAGGTGCTGCCAAGCAATACGCTTGTCTGATCAAGCCGTCGGTGAAACACTTAGTGCAAGATCGCGAGCTTATGCCAGAACCTCGTGTCCGGGTAGGGTTGTGTCCTATAAGCGGCTGTACTCTCGTACTGGTTGTTTTTGCAGACCCGCATGCTTGGAAGGTGCTATTTCTAGACTGGACAATTGAAGGTCCTCGCGCTCGTGAGATCTGAAGACTGCTTACTGACACCCAGAGTTTGCCCTGCGCGCCTTGTTTTACTTCGGGCTGGGAATAAGCTCGCCGATCCCTGCATGCATTGGGAGACACAGGAGATGTTCAAAACACCAAGCTCGACGCAGCGGAAGTCGGCAAGCAAGGCTTTGCGTGATCATGGTGCGATGAGGGAGTGATAAAATAATCGCGCCCCGATACATTGTTTCCTCGTGGTAGAAAGATGAGCTTCGAGATGAGGAGATGAGAAGGGTCTTCCATCGACTTTGTGCACCTGTGCGTGCAAGTGAGCTCGTTTGGCCTGTGCTTGCGTCAATATCGTATGCCCACGAAGTCATACACGCACGATGCCCATGATAGCCGACTTTGTCATGCTAACCGTTGGATACTCTGTCGCGAGGGCAGTATGCTGGCTCCCACGCTGGCGGTAATGATTTGTAGCCATAGAAATCCTTCCGCGTAGATCGTGTGCCTGTGCAGACGCTCCAAGGGCTGAGAGTTTCTGGCGAACCGCAGAAGGGTTAAATGTATGAAGCTCTGCAGTTCGGTCAATGCCCGAAAAGAGCAACTCTGGTCATCGTACGCAAATGAACAGAGCCAAGTTAAATGTTTCCTGTACCATGAGATGCTTGCTTTTGGCTTGTCGGCGCTGTGTAATAAGTTTGTTGAATAGTGTGAAATGGCATTGGTGCGCAATCTGCCTTGAATGCTTGAGCGGCTGTGGCACCCCGCCAGCCAGCCAACGTCGTACACGCCTCGGCACTGCTAGACCGACACATTGGACCATCATACCTCTGGGCACGGGCAACCTCTGGGTATTCATCAGTGCTCAACACAACTATCTTGATCGTGTTTATACCTGCTGTCACTCCGCTATGAGCTAGGAACAGCTCATTGAGAGGCACCAGCCTCTACAATAACCACACTGATGGCCTCCGCAACGGCGCCCACGAATGTCGACACTGGAGACACCACTTCGCATCCAACATCGCCCCAAGCCTCTAGTCAAGGATCTTCGATAAGCCCTCCTACCAGATATACTCCTGACCTGGGCTCGGAAGATGAGGAGGAACCATACATTCTGGCAGGAGCTGGGGATGGGAACGGCTACGAGATGACAGAGCTGAACGCACATGGGAAAGCGAGAGACGTCGAGACTGCGCATAATTTAGAGGATGGAATGGAATCCGACGACGAAGACGACACATGGGTGGACAGGACCACATCCCGCCGGACCAGCGTGCAGTCTTTCGAGCTGTATACACCTGATGAGGAGCGTGCGGTGCGCCGGAAACTGGATACCCATCTTGTGCTATTCGTAGCATTGTAAGTGCGATCCACATCTCTTCAGAAGGCTATGAATGCGATCTAACAATTGATTCCAGACTCTATCTCCTAAGTTTCTTGGACAGATCGAACATCGGAAATGCGAAAATCGCTGGCCTCACAGATGATCTCAAGCTTTCCGACAGCCAGTACGAGTGGTTGCTCACCGCTTTCTACATCATGTACATCCTTTTCGAATGGATGACAGTAATGTACCAAATCGTCCCGCCACACATTTATGTCTCCATCTGTGTTTGCGCCTGGGGCGTTCTGGCTTCCTTGCAATCATTGGCTACAAGCTACGCGTACTTGCTCGTTCTACGGGCGCTTCTGGGCGTTGGAGAAGCTGCATTTGTCGGCATTCCATTCTACCTGACTTTCTTCTTCCGTCGCGAGGAGCTTGCCTTCAGGACAGGACTGTTCGTTTCCGCGGCACCTTTAGCGACGAGCTTTGCAAGCAGCCTGGCTTGGGCTATTGTAAAGATGGGGGACAAGACTGGAATCGCTAGCTGGAGACTGCTGTTCTTGATCGAAGGGTTCCCTGCTGTATTGGTTGCTGTGGCGTGTTGGTACTGGCTACCCGACTCGCCTTCAACTGCACGCTGGCTGAACCGCCGCCAGCGCAAGATCGCAACGTTACGGCTCAGGAAGGAGACAGATGCTGCTGATAGTTCCACTGGCAAGCAGTCTTCAGTGCCTCGCCACAAAAAGAAGTTCCAATGGCGCGAAGTGCGCAACACAATGCTTGATCTAAAGTCCTGGCTCGCAGCTTCCATGTTCTTCTTCTGCAACGTCGCCTTCAGCAGCATGCCTGTATTCCTGCCCACGATCGTCAACGCCATAGGCTTTGACCGCCTCTCTTCGCAAGGCCTCAGCGCACCGCCGTTCCTATTTGCTTTTTTAGTGGTCCTGCTTACCGCATGGTTGTCCGACAAGTATAAGAGCCGAAGCGTGCCCATGATCTTCCACGCGCTGATGGCGATGGCTGGCTATCTAATCCTCGCGGTAGCTGGCGCCACACGCGCGCAAAGCCACGCACTCCGTTACCTGGCGGTATTCCCGATCTGCGCGGGCTTTTTCTCCGCCGTGACGATCATCATCACATGGACCGTGAACAATCAGGCTTCTGACGAGGGAAAAGGGACTGGCATGGCAGTGCTGAATGTGGTTGGGCAGATGGGCCCTCTGGTCGGTACGAGACTTTATCCCGATGTCGAAGGCCCGTACTACGTGAAAGGCATGACGGTTTGTGCCGTTTCCATGGGTATGGTCGTGGTCTTGGCATTTGCTTTGAGAGTGGTGTTGAGCAGGGAGAATGCGAAGAGGAGGGCTCAAGAGGTGGAGGGTCAGGGTCTGATGGGCGGAGACGTGCAGACAAAGGCTTTCATCTACATGATATAGCTAAATTTATGTCGACTCGAGCTTCGGCAATGTTCCGCTTTGTAAGTTGTCTTTCATGTATAATTCGGCAATTCTAGACTGCGCTATTGCTCAGGTGGAAAGCTGTTCTCAAAGGAAGTCCAGTCATCGCGCAAGGAAGTGTCGAAAGGATCGTCGGCAAAGCGAGTTGCATACTGTATGCTCTCTTCCCAATCAACAGGGTCGATCTTCAGCATTGCGTCGCCGGCTTCATGGGTGGCAAGGAATCTAAGCAAGTCGGGAAAATCGTCATTGAGTTGATATGACGGCTGATCCTCTGATGTGTAATCAATGGATGGTGGTGGTCTGATCCCTTCGGGACGTGCGAACTCGGACGATGGCCGCCGGCGAACGCCTTCGTCTCCCCCTCCCCTTACGGACGTCTTTGTGTCTTCGGTTGTGATGAATGACATTTCTGGCTTCTTCGAGGACGACCCAGTTGCATGCTGGTGATCTGGCAAGTTTTGATTGTTGATGAGGCCCAATTTGGGTTGCTTGCGGATTTGCTGGTCGAAACGAGGAATCGAATTGCTTAGACTCATCGGCGTGCAACTCTGCGTGACAGACTCTGATTCTGGTAGAATCAAGAGTAAGGCGCCATCGGGTCCGGTCGAGTCGGTTCGTTGTCGCTTCACTGGAAAGAGCAAAGAGGAATGCTCGCCTTTAGGAAAATCCTGTGCTGGCGCGCTGAAAGGGGAAGGCATCCACCTGGTGTTGAGACTTCCATTTCGTTCCCGCTTTACAACTGTGGGTGTTCCTGACGATTGACTTGGCGTGTAAGAATATGTGTGAACGTGCTGTGTGTAAGAATGCTTGTGGACGACACTGGGTGCATGCCGATCCAATCGCTCGCGCACAATATCGCTCAGCTCGACGTGATTCTGAGACATCTCATGTACGAGATGCCTCATAATGCTGATGTGTTCTTCTCGGTCCTTTTCGAGTGTTTGAACAGACAGTCTCAGACTTTCCACTTCTCTTGTCAGCCGTATGATGTCGTCTTCGAATGGAATGTTGTTCCCCTCCACTTTCAAGCCGCCTTGCTCGGTTTTCACAAAAGGTGTGGATGCTTTGGCGTTTCGAGGAGAATTCCTTTGCCCATCGTGATCGTGTTTGATGCCGATCTCGATTTCTGTGAAGAGTCGGTCAGCCGCAGCAAACATTGCCAGTCGGGTAAGAACAAACCTTGCTGAGGTACTCCAAGGGTATGACACAAATAGTTGAATTCGGCCTGCTTCACATCGCCGCGAGTTTTCTTGCAATTTGAGGTACGCTCGTGTCGTAGGTCGCCGAGCGGATCGGGAGCGCAATCAGCGAGGACACAGAACTTGCCGTAGCACTCCTTGGTGTGAGATAACCAGAGTCGCTCGTTCTCTTCGTGACATTTGCGAAGCAGCTCCGTGTCATCGGTGGGATGTAGTGAGGGCGCGCTCAGTAGCTTCTTGCACTGATTGTGGTAATAGATACCGTGGCACTTAGATCTGAGTTTGCGCCTGTCCGAAGAAGTTAGTAGTGTTGCAGTTCCTCTGTGTTCTCTGACTTACTCAAGGGAAGCCATATTTTCATCCTTGCCAGAACATCCATCGTGCTGTTTCAATGGACAGGGTATTACCGTACCAGGCTTTCGGTGATCTGAAGGCTGCAGTGTTTCAGAAAGCACGGGAGCGGTATCGATAGGGCCTAAAGGTACATGGCTGTCGTGATTGTGCATGAGCTTCTTCGTAGTGTGAATTCGTGGGCACGTTTCGTCCTGGTTGCCTTCGAATGACGTCTCAAAGTCCTGGCTGTTAGGTTCCCTTGAAGTATAAGGAAACAATCCTTTGTCGTCGTGTCCGAAGCTATCACATAGTCCCTCAGCACTGCAGTCGGCGAGGATGGAAAAGCCGGCGTCTCCTTTCCAGATAGTATGTTCGGCTTGCAAGGGTGACCAAGGGTCGTTGAGATGATACTCGTGCTCATGGGACTGTCCTGTAGAGCTGAAGGTTTTTGAATCCAAACTGGGCTGGAACGATTCTGCCAGACTTGCATAGTCCGGCTGCGGTTCAAACGCATCCTCAGGGGAATTACGAATAGGTTCTGCCTTGTGGACACGTCTCATGTGTCGCTTTAGATTGTCCTCGCGAGTGTATACGTTTGCACACCCCTGGATATCGCATGCTACAATGAACTTGGGTCCTCCATGAGTCTTTTGATGTCGTCGAAGATCCTTGGGATACCGGAATCGCATGTAGCAGTCTGGCTGATCGCATCTATAGCGTTTTTTGGAATCTTGATCGTGAAGCGCCATATGCCGTCTGTATGGTAAGCTTCTTTCGAGAGTCTTCATTAGGTGAGATTATGAACTTACGACAGTGACATCCTGGTAGAACATAACTTGCTACATCCGGGGTGCTCGCAGTGGAGGCGGTCTTCTGACGCCTTAGACACATCTTTGTCAAAGCTATCGAGTGATGCTGCATTGTCGTTTCCTTGCTCTGCAGCATGCTGATCTCGTGATTTGAAGGTATCTGTGCCTGCAATGTCTACAGGCAGGGTTTTCCGGTCATCGCCATACGGCAAATTTGATGTATGCTCAGCTTCTGCCATGGTACCGGTGTCTGAGGTGCGCTCTCGATCATACGCTCCTTGGTCTGTAACGTTGACGCCATGAGATTCGGACATTGCCATGGACGGATCCTGTATCCAGAGACGAGCCGAATCTGCTGAGGGATACAGCGGATGTGACCGGAGCAACAGTAGCGAATTCGCCTGTCGTCGCAAGCGTTTCTCAGGCTCTGCTGATGTTCCAATGGGATTGAGTGAAGCTAGGTAGCCTGCGAGGAAGATACTGCGTCACGTGAAGCATGTATCGAGCCACCTGTGGTGTGGTATGAGGGAGTGAAGAATTGCGACGTAGTGTCGCTGGAGGCCTGTTGTCATCTTTAATCATCAGAAGGTGGAAAAGCAGCGAATATAATACAATGTAGCCGTGGAATGGCTAGTTGCCGAAAGCCTTCGACAAGTTGTCGAAGGAGGGAGGCGGCTGAGCAGGGCTTGGTTGCTGCGCGCTGACGCCACCTGCTGCATGAAAGCCTGCCCAGCCAATACGCGCGTGGAATACCTGTGCCATCGTCAAATTGTTGGATTGTTCATGTTGTTCACACAAGTAAGGAAATCTTTGGGCAAGAAGTGCTAAATCTGTTCAATGTGCCGGAGAGCTGTTAGCTTTGCTTACAACAAAATGTTTTGGAATAGCGGTATGTTCTACCCTTGGCGAAAAGACAGAGAGCAGTAGATTTTGCGCATATGACACGAGAAGAGGTTCTCAGTCAGCAGGAAGAGCATGGCTTTCATGACTTCCATACTCTCGCCCCAATACTTGGAGCCTTCCACACCTGTCGCAACCAGTCAAGCGAGGAACCAACAAGCTTACCACTGCCGCAACGAAAACGAAAATGTCCTCATCCTCGCTGCCGTCGAGAGGATAGATCACAATTATCATTTGGGTACATGCGTTCTCCCTTGCGATGCAAGTGAGAAAATGATCGGACTAAAGGTCTGGCATACACTCAACACAGGGTGGTGGCAGGCTGCTGGCGCATATGTGCTGTGTAAGAAATCATACATCGCTGTTGGAACGCTCGGGGTAAGCCATAACCCCTCGACCGGACAGGATGAAACAAGAGCTGACATTTCGATAGCCACCCAAATGTCTGGAAGCACAGATACTCCACGAGACGCAGTTCGAAAATCTGGTCAGGAACGGAACACTTACCCGAGGCTACGCCAGACCGACTTCTCTGGTCGACTCTTCAGACATGTTCGTTCGCGTCTTGCCCTCGTTCTGCGAAATACCAGACGGAAAAGGCCTATCACCATGTGAGCGGCATGCGTTGGTGGTAGCGCTGGAGATTGACCTGCGTCGGGTGTCCTTGTTCATCTTGACAACGATGCTGCTCGGTATGGCACTCGGTACAAGCGTGGCGATTGTGAAGAACGACATTGGGCTCGGTGCTGAGATAGGTGGGGCACTCTTCGGTTTTGTGGCTGTATTGCAAGGGATGATGATCATGATGTACAGGTAATACTTGATTTGATCAGCTTCGTGTTCGACTCCTTCATATCGAGAGATCAAGTTGGCGCCACCATCGTTGGACGTTTACAGTGAAAATCCAGTGGATGGTAGTCTGTACAGTTAGATCAAAGGGCAAAAGCAGTCTCGGCTAACTTTTGAGGTATTCTTTGTTTCAAAAGTATCGTGTAAAGTATGTAACGTTACATGTATTTCACGTGGCCCAGCAGCCAATGACGCCCAAGTTGCTGCTTCCGCGGCAGTGTGTCCCGAAACAGAAGGCGCGCGCGCTCAAGCTCACTTCCAGCACAGCACAAGCCCGACTTTCCAGCAGCCTCAAGCAGCAACGACACCACCACAACAACAACAACACCCGCACCTGCCTCGTCCCATCATCGCACCGCAAAACACTACTTCACCTGTTCCCACCACGCTCGTCCGACTCTCTCATCTACCACAACATCACAACATCAGCTTTTGCCCGCAGAATTTCGATATCCATCCGCACTCAGGTGTACCCCTCCGTCGCTTAACACATATCAACTTCACCTGCATTCGTCTTCACCACCAGCCAATTGCTATAGTCACAACCCTCCACTCACTCCGATATTCACGACGAGCTCACAGCAGCCGATTAGGCTGGCTGGCGACAGACGTCCACCGCCAGCCTGACAGGGTTCGGACGAACACCTTGCGAGACAGCCTCGCTTAACACCTCGCACTTTACCACACCATCATACAACATCCTGCTACACCACACCGATATCACCAACCTCATCTGCATACAACATGTCCGTCCGTCACTACACCATCGACCAGCTGGTCAAGTTGCGCGAGTCGCCGCTGGTGAAGAAGCCTGAGGATTTGCCTGCAATTGAGCAGTGGCTAGAGTACCTCTACCTCGACAAAGACTCAAGGGAAAAGCTAAGAATCCCTCACAGTGAGTCGAGCTCGCAACCCCAGGCGCAGCCACAGCAGCTGCCGCCCCAGAAGGACAACGTCACCAAAGACGCAAAATCCCGAGTCACGAGACCGAGCAACAATGGCGACGCTTCACCCATGGGAAACTTCAGCACGGGTCAGAGGCCGAGTTTGTTGCAGACGAGAACCAACGTTTCAAAGAGCGGCGGTATGTATCTTCATGTCGAATCTAACAAGCAACAGACTGACAGCATCCCCAGACGACGTCGTGCTCGGACCTCCGAAGACAGCGTTCTCCTCCAGCAGCAGATTTGCTCGCACCAGTTCATCCGCCGAAGCAACCGCTGGTAGCGAAGATGCCGAGGGCGCGCGTGCCCGCACTTTTGGCGACCGTCAGCAGAATCGCAACATCAAAACAACCGGCGAGAAGGAAGCTGGCCGCGACTGGACAGCTTTACGCCAGCCTCGCGGACCAGGCGAGACTGATGAGCAGAAGGACAACGATCGTCTTGCGAAGTTTGGAAGGCGCGATCGTGAGCGCGACCAAGACGGCGAACGTCGCAACGGCGACAAGCAAGACAGTCGATGGGGCCAAAGAGAGGAGAGAGGTCAGAGAGATGAACGCCGACAGAACGGCGAGAGACAAGGCGGTTGGCGTGATCGCGAAAGCAACCGCCAGAACAACAGAGGCTGGGACCGTGACCAGGCCGAGAAGGAGCCAGAATGGTTCGACGAGCCGATGAAGAAACAAGAGGAGGACTTGGGCGTTGGTACCGCGCACACCCAAGCCGACTTCCAAAAGTGGAAAGAGATGATGAAGGGCAACAAGGCGACCCCGGCAGAGGAGGTTGCTCCTTCACAACCGCCACCTGTACAATCTACGCCAGCAAAGCAAGGCGCTTCGATGAAGCTCGATGGTTTCTCGGAGCCCATGTTTGGAGGATTTGGCGGCAAGTCCAACGAAGCGTCTCTGGAAAACAATGCCAATACCACGAAGGCAGCACAAACACCTTCCAAGGCAAAGTCGAGCCGATTCGCTTCTGTGTTCAAGAAGGATGAGGCTCCTCCAGCGCCTGTGCAGCAGTCTCCAGCACCGCAACAACCCATGCTAGAGCCAGGTCAAGGCCTCAACGAGGACAAGGCTGGCTTCCAACGTATCTTGCAAATGCTTGGCGGCGCAAACATTGGCTCACCTCAAGAAGCAGCCGCTTCCGGTGGCCCAAGTGAACCAGCATCGCCACAAGTTCGCGGCCCTGCAGGCGGCGCGAAACAGAAGAGCCGCTTCTTCGACTCGGTTCCCAAGAGCCCTGATGTGAACTCGCCGCAATCACGATTCCAGTCACCTCGTCTTCAGCCGGGAAACAACGTCCCTCCTGCCAATCGCAGCATGGTCGACGATCCAAATGGTTTCTTTGGTCTTCCCATGTCTCAGAAGGCGCCGCACGAATCTGCGCTACCCTTCCCGCCCAGCAACATTGTATCTCCTGAACCGACTCAGCCCTCCAATGGCCAAGGCGACTCTTATCCACCACAACATCGCCCTAGCGAGCCCAACGCCAGTGCTCCGCCGTCTCGTGGACCACCTTCTCGCGGTCCTGCTACTCCTGATGTCGGCATACAGAACCTCCTCGCCGCTCAGCGAGCTCAAAGGCCTCACGCATCGAACAAGGATAGCGAATTCTTGCTGGGACTTCTTCAAGGCCAGGGACCTCGCCCGGCATCCCAACAGGCTCGTCCTCACCAAGACTTCAACCTGTGGGTTGGCCAGCCACCCGAACCTCATGCTCCCAAACCACGTGCACCTCCGCCTCCTGGTCTGATTGATGACCAACTGCTGCGTAACGCGCCGCCAGAAATGTCGAGACCTGAGCAGCAACCAATGCAAGGCCAAGAGCTCGGCCGCAGAACTTCACAACGTGCCCCCACAGGTGCGCCGCCCGGATTCGACGAGCATGCCATGTTCATGCAGCAACAAATGCAGCAGCGCCGTAACTTTCCCGAAGGCCCTCAGCAGCCGCAACAACCTCCTCAGAACCGTCGCATGGCCGGGCACCCTAGCATGTCTGGCATGATGCCTCCGCAACAACAGCAACAGCAGCCACAATTCCCTCCCGACTTCCCCTTCATGCAGTCGCCACCACTTCAGCACCAGGGACCTCCTCAAGGAGGACCACCTCCTGGCTTTGCGCCCAACATGCGCCACCCGCAGGGCTTTGCAAATGTTCCCAACATTTTCCAAGCGCAGCAGCAGCGTGAGCCTCCAGGATTCGCCGGCATGATGCAGAACCCGATGTCTCCACCAGTCCCTCCTCCAGGATTCGGTGCACCTATGCCGCCAGGTCTCATGGGCATGCGCCCTCCTCAGGATGGCGTGCCTGCTGGCGCTGGCTTCAGGGGTGCTGGCCGTGGTTTTGAGAACTTCGATGGGCAGAGGCGCTAGAATAGCCTTGAGTGGCTGCGCCTTGCCACCCAGATATTCGTGGTCGCACGAGATTTCGTGTTTGCTAACCAAGACCAAGCGCCATATCAGGTGACTAATACTATCGTAATGACGGATCTCATGGGCTATGTCACAATATGCCCACAAATGGACTTTGTGGTCATGTCAATGTCTGGCGACAGCGATGGAGGACCGAGGGATATCAGGATGGATTCCACGCTTCCAGCCGTGGATGCTGTGGGGAAGGAGAGCGCAGATAATGACACAAATGGGGACTCTACAGGCCCCTCAAACAATGTAATCACACGCTCGAACCGCGACACCAATCCCCGAATTCCAGAACGTCCCAGGCAAGGTTCACAGCTCACTCCCACTGCTACTGAATTCACCGTTGGCGCTCCGGCCCATCTGCAGCAGTCTCCAATGCTCGCTACCGGAGTCGCAGCTCGCGGCAGCATCGACGAAACTCCAGTCTCGCCGGCGTCAATCCGGGAACCGCGAGCAGATCGTGAAATGCTACTGATGAGGACCCCGGCACAAGTGTCTGCCGTGGTGAATGCGGAAGATCAATCTGCTACTGGCCCGTCGGTCCCGCACCAGGAGCTACCAAACATCGCTCAGACTGTTCAAGAGCACGATGGAACTGTCCATACGGAGGATCAAGCTGCCACTGGCCCGCCCACTTCGATCCCGCAACGGGAGCTACCAGATATCGCTCAGACCGCTCAAGAACACGATGAAACCACGTCGGACGCTGCTCGCGCTCTAATGATGCTCGCCAATATCGATCTGAGCTTTCAAGCACAAGGTGTATCTAACAGAGACTTCGCTACAGATCCAATACCAGTCGATCGCTCCTCGGTCTCGCCGCCTAACGAGCCTTGTCTTGATCTGCAGGCACGCAGCATTGCCAGCAGTGATTCTGGCACAAGCATGTTACGCATGCCACAGCCTGCACGATTTTTCTTGCCCAGCGACTCGTCTACTTCTGCGGCTCCAACGCCTGGCCAACAGCCTGTTTACACAAGGACACAGCTGGAACAGACACTGGAAGCGTTGCCGAATAGGCCAAATGTGTATGCACTGAATGAGCCTAGACCTGTTCCGCTCCACAGGCAATCCCACATACACGTGTTGTCGACCAGGGCATCGCCAGCACCATCACCGCTTTCTTATGTCACTCCGGAGCAACGCCGCAGGGCCCGTCATCTACACACAGAGTCTTTGCTCCGAGACAGGGTTTACCTGGAGCAGCGATTAAGAATATTCTTCAGACCTCCAACACCCAATTCGATAGAGATAAGACAGCAATGGTTCGCACTGCAACGTAGCAGTGAAGCCGAACGACGTCGTTCCGTGGAATTGGCGGAGGTGGCTGCGCAGTCTAGGCTGACACATTCCGCACTTACGCCCCGTCAACAAATGGAGTTGTTTGCATGGCAGTCGGCTGAAATTGAGGTTCGCCTGCGTTCGCATTTCCGGCAAGTTCGGCGACGACGTCTTGCTCAGCAGGAGCGGAATGCGTCGGCTCGACACGCCAGGGAGCTTGAGCGGCGTTTGTCCATTGAGTTCGGTGAAATCGACCTACCAATCGCTACGCCGGGTTACCTGGAGGGACGCTCACCGGCTTCCTCGACGCCTTCCAGTTTACCCCTTTCAAATGGCCATGATTCGAGAACATCCAGCCGTCCACCCTTGTCGAATGTCGAGAGAATGCTTGCGATACGCAGACGTTCCGATTCAGCGCGCCCTGTCGTGATTGGCACTGGTTACACTCCTATGCCTGCAATTGACAATGGTTACACGCCTGTTCCTGTGATTGCTAATGGCAGGACTCCTGAGCAGCGTGCACGAGATCTTCTCCTGGATGTGTCTAGATGGGTGCCTGCTGTCAACGGCAATCCTGCGGGTCCCCGTCCACGCCGCTTCACAGAGAGCGAGGTCTATTTGAGTACGCCTTTCTGGACTGACCCGCGCGGTGAGTACGACGAGTATGCATCTCCTGGCGAACGCTCGCCATTGGAGGGCCAATCACCATTGGAAGGCCACTTACCATCGGAAGGAGAAGCTGGGCCAAGCACCTGGGCGCAGAACAAATATCGCAATCAAAATGATCCCGTGTCTCCGGCTTCACACTCACCATTGGAAGGCGGAGCAGGTCCGATTCAACGTGCGCAGCAACAGGCTCATCAAGAAATTCCACCTTTGTGGGCACCACAAGAGAGGAATGGCAAAAGTCCGATGAGAATCGTGACACCGATTGCAGTGCACGTGTCAGGCGATACGACTGTCCCTGATGCGCCACCTCCAACTGCTCAGCGGGAGAGGCGGCAAGATGAGCACTGCCGGCTTCTCGATCATGGTTTGAGTGACGGCGAAGGAAGCGATCGGGTGATTGCCTCGTCGAGCAGTGATGGCAGCGATGGGACTCCTGATAACTCGGATAGAGATTAACACAGATTATGAAGACGGCGGCATTGATTTGGCGGACAGCTGAATGACAAGATATGAATTGACGGTATGAACGGTCTTCGCGGTCAGTATGGTAACTGTGTAGTAGCTATCTTTTAGTAGGACAGCCATGGAAACACTCCTTCAAAAGGTTCTTCCTGTTGGGTTCATTCGGATTTGATTGAGATCCAGGCTGACTCGCATGTCTGTCATTGCCGAGAGTTCTGGGGATGCCAATGGCAAGTTCGGCGAACCCTAACGAGCGTCTAGTCCCAATGCAACATCAGAATTAGCTGTAGGCAACTGTTTACAGAATACTTCGTGTTAATCATGATGTATAGTTTCAGCTCTGCGTCCTCATAGCGTTCCAAGCTAGCACTAGCGACCCATATCCACTCATAATACGAGCTTTTCAGCCAATCACGGCCACATGAATCCTGACGCCTGTCACTACGGAGTCTGAGCGCCAAACAAGTGCACCTCGTTGCAGAGTGGAGTTGCCGTCAATTCCTTCGTAGGCTGCAGTAAAAGTGTCTCTGTATAAGATTGGTACTTCGTCTAAACAATACGGTATCTTGAGGTACATTTGCATTGGGAACTTCCACTGGATTCGGCTCCATTTCCATTGCAACCGATCAACACATTCTCGCAGCTAACCACAACTCACAATATTACGCAGACCCATTCCAATTATCCACAGACAGTAATCCGCCTATACAATGGACGCTCCACCGAAACCCCTCAACGGTCGACGAGAGCAAGACCGCGCGTTCCGCATTGTGACTATCATCACCATGGTCCCGGCTCTCGGCCTCCTCATCGCCTCTGGCGTTCTGTCCGGCAAGCCCCTTCCTGCCCTGGGTCTCATTCCCATGGGAATGTCGTGCCTGGTCAGCATGACAGCGCTCGGTAGCAAGAAAGAAGACTCCTACGTCAAGTACGCCCTGCCGGGAGCTGATTTCGCTACGGCAACGTTTTTGATGGTCATGATGGTGCTCAGGTACGTGTGAGATACCATCGTTGCGATCGAACAATCAACCTGCACATCCCGTGTGACGCCGCACGCACATAATCCGAGCTGACTCTTTCGTAAACCAACAGCTGGGTAACAATGTCCTCCAACGACTGGCTCAGCGCCAGCAATGCCATCCTCGGCGCCTACGGCCTCATCCCGCTCATGATAAACTTCGCCATCCACGCATACATCGCCCTACGCTCGCCTGCAACCCTCTTCCAACGCGCCCCCTGCCCAAACTGCAACCACGTCCCGCAATCCGCCGTCTCGCGCCGCTGGCAGCGCCGCATCGCCCTACCAGCCGAATCCGATTCCTTGTCCGGGCCCGCGCCTCGCCAACAGCAGCACCGCGCACGGGCGCAGAGCGCTGGACCTGGGCATTCGCGGAGCAGTAAGGAGGTTTATGCGCATTACACGCAGGAGCCTTTTTTGCATGCTTATGATGGCGATGCGAGGGAGTCGAGCGAGTTTCAGACGTCAGGATTTAATACGCCGAGACAGAGCGAGGAGACTTTGAGGAGTGAGGTGAGGGTTTCGAGGGAGGGGTGGGTTGATAGGAAGGATGTCGGAAGTTTGGTTTGAGTGGGTGTTGGGTTGGGATCTGACTCTGCGAGTCTGTGGTTTCAGGTGATGGCGGATTTGCTGAGTTGACCTGGAGGTACATGATGAGGATCCGGCGTTCGGGAGGAAGAGAGGAAACAACGAATGCTCTTCGCAGTGGAATGTTCGGGTTTACGGGATTGGGGAATGAGGCTGTGATAGTTTTGAGCGTAATTTGAACATTTTGAATGGGTATCTACAACGTACAATCTGCACTGCTTCCTCATCGCGGAGAGTGCATTGGAAAACCCTTCGTTTTCTTTTCATATGCCAGTGTCTGCTTTCGTCTTCTGCCCTCTTCGTCATGCTTTTATGAGGTATCGTCGAAACACAGACCATCTTTCCAGAATCACAAAACGCTACACCTTCGTACAGCCGGAATTTGATGCATATTCAGCATGCGTGACCTTGTTCAGTCATCGTCAAGCAGGATTGCACCATCGTGGTCGGCAGCGCTGGCCAAGGCGGTGAGGCCGGCTTCGAGGTCGACAGTGTCCGGTTTGGCGCGCTTCTGCGCAAGCTGCATACCTTCTGCCACCTCGCGCTTGCGCTTGGAGCCTTGTGCTGCATCGTCGAGCACTGCTTGAGTTTTCTCGCTGAGGCCGTTATTCCCCGAGCCGTTTGTAATCTGCGTGGCTTTACCAATGGGAACAGAGGCTGCAACAGGCATCACGTCGTCTAACTTGATGTCGCCGTTCTTGAGACCGCTGTCCGTTACCTCTGGCTTGGGCTTGAAAGGAAGGTCCGGGTTGGCAAGATCCAGTTGTAATTTGCCGGTTTCTTCAATGTGAGGGGTAGTGCTGAGTATCAGATCGACTCGGGGCTCATCACTATCGTCCGTGATGGTAATGAAGCTGTTGCTCTTCAGGTCGATTCCAAGCTCTGTCAGAGGCCGGGGCAGATTGTCGTCGAGGTCCGGCTCATAGACTACACCAATGGAAGTGCCCACTTGGAAGTCCTCGTAGTTCAACTGTGTTGTCACTTCGTCCACAAGGTCTTGCAATGTCGGCACAGTATCCTTTGGTATCCTCACGCGGGCATAGACTGGAGAGCAGACAGGGCAGCGCGGATTGGGCTGGCCCAAGGGTTGGGACGTGACGGTGCGTTCCGTGCTTCTTGAGTTAAGGAAGACCATCTTTGATCCGCCTAGTGGTGCATTCTCTTTGTTTGATAGCGCAACAGAAGGAAGACTATTGTTTGCTGTAGGCTTGGCCATACTGTCGGTTCTCCCTGCCTGGCTCTTCAGCACTTTGTACGACAGCATAACGGAAAGACTTGCAGTCAGCGCGTTCGAAGTTGCAATAGCTGGAATGATGTTGCCTGCCATCTGCTTGATCTCCCACTCGCTGTTCTGTGGAATGCCGAAAATGTGTGAGCGAAGGTTGGCGGCTGATGAAACGAAGTCGAGTGTATCCTTGTCGTCTTTGTCGAAGCTCATGTCTTGCTCGCCTGCCTGTGCGCGACTGCTTAAAGTGTCGAGGCTGTAGCAGAAGACAGCGAGATTGTCTTCGACTGACCAGACCCGCTGATCTTGTGCTGAGAGAGCTTGACCCTGCTTGACAAGATCGGTCTCTGCTTTCAAGGTGTCGAACTTGAGAGACTCGGGTGGGTTCCTGCTTTGCCACATCTCGCTCATAGACCGTAGACGCTCAATATCCTCGTAGAAGACCTTGTCGAAGACTGCCTGGGCGAACTCACTCGTGCCCATCAAGCTTCGAATCTTCTTCAGCGCCTGTGCCTCTTCCCGTAGTTTGACCACCTCTTCAGCATCGTCGGCTTCAGTCACAGCGACGTCTGATTCGCTCTCGCTGGTGCCGAACAGCTCGGGGAAGAGATATGACTTGGCCCACACAATGCAGTGAATGGGTTGTGAGGGTGTAGATCGAATGGTGCAGATTGGGAAGCTCTTTTGGACAGGTTTGGGATTGCAGTCGTAGCATTCCGTGATGCCTTTCTGTATAGCTTGAACCTGTCCGTTGAAGCCAGTGGTGCCGCTCTCGATCAGAGGAACGTTGGCTGCCATGCACATGCGGTTGACGTGCTGTCTAGCTTTGAGGTTGTCGAGCGCATTGAACACGATGTCGAATCCTTGGAAGAAGTCCACATCGTACTCGCTGTCGAAGATGTCTCCGTGACGGGCGTCGATGTTCACTGTCGGGTTGAATTGACTGGCAGTCTCCTTGGCAACGATCGCCTTGGGCTTCTTGATGTGCTGCTTCCGGAAGAGGAACTGGCGGTTCAGGTTGCTCAGATCGATGGTGTCCAAGTCTACCAGCACAATGCCTGGCGCGCGAGGCATGAGTGTTGTGACTAGCGATCCATCATCCTGGTTGTTTCCGGCGCCCAAATTGGCCTGAGTGTAGCCGGATCCGAAGCCGGCGCATACCAGATTCTTGAGCAGTTCGCAGCCAATGCCTCCTGCGCCGACAACCAGCACCCGACTGTCCTTGACACGCTTGGCAAGTGGCAGACCAAGCGCCTGAATCATGCCGCGGTCTCTCCTCTGCATGTTGGAAGTTGACTATGCGCGGTGCTTCGTGACGGTGAAGTTGCTTGCTGGGCGAGGTTGGCGGTTGGCCAGAGGGAATGCGCCAGGTCGTAGCGCAGATGCGCGAGCACGTGAAAAGTGTTTCTTTGAGCGTGCAAGAGGCGCACGTGATAAGTGGAGTTGATGCTGACTCGGTGGTGGGAAGTGAGGAGGACGATGAGGTCGGCGGAGTGGCGGCAGGGCGTTGGTGGGTAGTTTCGCAATGCGCGGGCGAATGCGCAGGAGATTCGGTGGAGGAGGGGATATATCAATCAAAAGTGATATCGAGGGTGGAGGGCGACGATCTTCGCGCAGGAGACTTTCCAACGTTTCCCTTTGCGCGCGAGTTTCAAGGCTCGTCGGACTGAAGTCAACGCGCGTAGAGTGACGATCGCGCATTGAAGCCAGCCGCAGCCGCAAGCGAGCTCTCTCGCCTGCCGAGTCTTGGCTGACATCGTCACTTCTTCATTGGGACATGCCCGCTCACACTTCACTTCCAACTCACTTTCACCTCACTCGCCTGTCACGTGCGTGCCGTAGTCTCTCACTCCTTGAGATACATTGCACATGTTGCAAAAGCTCTCCGACGCGGTCTGCCACAACCGTGATCAAGAAACACCTATCGTATCCACTGTCTCGTGACCGCCATAAGCTAATTCCGACAAGCATCGCAAGTATGGGCAACACTCAACATGGCCATCATCACTATCACAGGAGGCTCTCTACAGCTGACCAGATGAAGACCTCTTCGTCTTCGGGTAAGACATGTTGGAACACGCTTCGCAAACTGGTCGTCTATGACAACATGCTTAGCAACTCCATATTGCCAATTGGAGGCCAACAATCGATTTCGGGAGCACCGTCTAGTCCACAGCCCATTTCTTGAGTCCAATATTTATGAACATGTCGCAACTTCTGCTTTTGCTATGTCGTCTCTCCTGTCAGCGGCTCTGGCAAAAGTGTGACTAACCATAAGGCATGTGCCGCGAGGCAAACATATAGGCATTCCGGTATTGCATCGGGCTTGTGGACATCTCGTGCAAATCTCGTGGCATCGTACTGTTGGCAACTGCAGAGAATCTCACGGCTTCCCTCGGGCTCGTCGACACTGCGTGCCGGTCTCATGGCACCCTCATGTTGGCAAACCGCGGTGGTCAATGACCTAGGTCAGCCGCTGAGTCGACCCGCCGGCCGCTTGTACATTACCTGCGCTATCTTGCATACTTGCCCATTGCCTCTACAAAACAGAACCTTGACCCCCCGAAAACACTCATTGTTCGCTAGTGGAAGCCCATTACGATTTTCATCGCAGTCAACTCCACCGCTTCAGCTCGCGCCACCCAGCTTCATCCCTAACAAGGGCTTTACACCTTACCGCAGGTGCGGCAGATAATCAATTACACAGCATCTCCCCATCATCTTTCCATGGACATTCCACACAATGTGAACGACACTGATGATTTCACGCGGCGATCGCCGCCATTTGAGCAACCGCAGTCTGACAACAATAGGTTCTTCCCAGAACTTATGAACGCAAGCGACTATCGAACTGATTTCTTCAACGGATACGACGGTACCGACATGACGTACGCCAGCATACCCCCGAGGGCGGAAGGAGAAGCGCAGGATATACTAGAGCCCCCTATGGTACAGGGATACAGTGACCTCACATTGCAAAATGATGCTTACTCAGGAACTGGCTTTGACTATCGCGACCTGAATGACGCACCAGTCAATGATTACGGAGACCCAAATCTCTACGATAACTTCTTTGATGATCCGGGCATACCCCACGATGGGCAAACAATCTTCGATTTCAGCGCATCGGACAATCTCTTCCATCAATTTCCTAATCAAGATCTACCACAGTTCGGATCTGGCAATCTCACAGATCATCCCTTCCCTGACCTCTCTTTTAACAGCCATACGCACGCCACCAGCCCCGCACCATTGCCAGCGCATATTGGTGGGACATTCACAACTTCGAACATGGACGAGGATGCAACACAGCCAGCCTTGCCACCTGCATCCCCCGACATGGACTTGTCCAGGCGTCGTCGACGACGTAGGGCTGCCTCAATGGACTCTCGCGACACCCCGGAGCCATCACGGGTCAAGAAACAATGCGCCGGTTGCGAGAAGCCTTTTTACTCATCCAAAGATTCTAACGGGCTACGCTGCACCCGATGCTACGACAAGCATGTGAAACACACTGCCGGTCACACTACTTATGTCTTCGACCCAGAGATGACTATTGAAAATGCATGGCGCCGATTATACCCGGACATCGAGCCCCTCGCTCCCGCAGGCGACGATGTGGAGGCGGCAAAGGCCAATGAGCTAGACTACATCCGCCGACTTATCGAAGCTGTGTCGATACCTTATACTAGCGACGGTACCGGCACGAAGGAAGATCAACAGCGACTTGCCCAGCAATCAAAGATGAACAAGAAGCCCTTCGACAGCACGCAGTATCGCGACGACCTGGTGAATGCGCGGATCCGCTTCCTATTCCACATCGCCGTCAGCTACCACGCAGGTGGTCCATCATTGTACGACATGGGTGGCGACAACTCTGGCTATGGCGAAGATCGGACCATGAAGTTCTCAGAGCGCATCGAGAGGATCATCCAGCTACTGCGCCTCGACAAGGACATCGCCATGGACGTCATCGAGGGCCGCGGCGTCACGGCGCTTGTGCACAATCCCAACAAATACCAGCGTCGTAAGCGCGACAACAAGAAATCCAACGATACCAAGCAAGACCTGCAGGAGAAGGGTAAGCAGTTGCACATGATCGAGGCTTCAGCTTCAGCCAGTCCGGCTCAACTTCCGGAGCCTGCGCTGGCGCAGCGTGTCAACCTGCCAACTCACATTTCAGACGCTCACGGCAACTTCCTATCTGACCCTGGCGCATCGGCTCCATTTCACCCTTCTTTTTCGGGTCTGAGGATTCCAAATTTCGGCGGCGGTCTGTCACAGGATGGAGACGGTGGGAACGATGCTGCCAAGGCGAATTTGGGCGATGTCGATGGATACGTGCCTGCGCGGCTCGGGTAATGGTGCACCTGTTCTTTCTTGATCTCTTAGCCACTTGCGGCTGTCGTTTGTGAACTGTGAACTGACCTGGGATATTCATGTGCTCTAAGGAGCGGCGTTTGGGCTTACTTGTAGTTATCAGTCTGCTTATCTTACCATGTTTTATTCAGTTTTTTTCCCATCGGGTCATCTTGAGGGTTCATCACTGTAGCCTTACAATGCAAACATACATGTACGTACATGCCGACTGGATGTATTCGATTGTCCACGCTTGGGGTAGGTAGGGTTGGGGCTGAGTATCGAAACGGGTTATCGACCGACCATGACTGACATTGTAGTCGTTTTTCGGATGCTACAAACTATTCTGTGTGGTCTCACATCCACGAAGTGTCCCTCGGTAATGTGTCCGGTCGCGTGGTCGGGCTGCAGCATCGTTTGATCGTCTTACACGACTTCGAGAACTTGACTAGCCACCCGCAACTTTCGATGTCGTGAACTGAGGCTTCCTGTGTGCTTTACATACACTCGTATCCCAGAGTGAAGATATACATCTGATCGACACAATGCGGGCATCAAAGGCTCCAGCCAAACCATTTCGCAGCTCGTGCCCAATCAACAGAACATACATTCGCTCCGCTCCCAACGTAGCGATCTCATATCGCATGCAGCATTTATGATTTGATTATGTGATCTGCTCTTCATCCATTGGTGTACAAAAGTACACCACATCCCCAATGGTCTAGTGGCTATGATTTCCGCTTGTCATTAAAACCGACAAGTCGCGGGAGACCAGGGTTCGATTCCCTGTTGAGGAGCATCTCAAGAATCTTGACAGTTCTTCAATATCACAAAGTCTTCCGGTGCTGGCTCACCAGCATCGTCTAAATGTCTTTTTCGTTTTTTTCTTTTTCCAAATTCTCTCTTACTCATATCTGCATGTTAACTATTAGTGTGTTGAAGCTGGTGAAAAAGGGAAGCGCAGAGTGCCTAGTGACGCTTGCGTGATGTGTCGTTGAAGTGATTGAAAGGATACAACAGCATGGAAACCATAAGAGAGTCGAAATGATTCGCACAAACAACGTGTCTTTATATTCCCCTCCAAATGACAAACGCTCTTATGAAATATGGTATCTGCCGTGCCGTCCGTCGTGATCATTTTGTCCTTAGCCGCGAGGCTTGATGCGTCTGTGAATTTCTGGTGTGGAAAGCAAATGCCTGACACGGAATAAGAAAGTTGACCAAAAAGTATCTGCTAGAAGAAGACGAAAGAAAGTCCGAGTCCGCTTCAATTCAGTAGCCGTGTGTCTCGTAATGTTAAAAAGGAAATACGAAAAATTTCCTCCCAAGAAGAAGAAGAAGAGGAAGAAAAAATAGGGCCAGCCCTGTCATTGTGTACATGGTATCGTGCGGTGCGAACACGGAGCCCGGTGTCGGGCTCGAAAGCGAAGTAAAAGAAAAAAGAAAGAAAGAAAAAAGATGAGTCGCGAGATGGATCCCGTGGCCATAAAAGAAGAGGATTAAACGGATTTGGTCCGCCTGCGAGGCTGAAGAGGCTTCTGCGCACAGCAGATGAGCAAGCGGAAACTGGTTCCTTGCTTTTCGCACTCGCGCAGCAGGCCATGTTCCTGCCAGACGCTCTTGTCGTTTTCGAGCAGAGGTTGCTCGTAGCAAGCTGAGTACCACCAGCGACCGACGCGAGCGACCATCTTGGTGATACCTTCGTCGTTGGCACGGCCGGGCTCGACGATCTGGCTTTGGCGGTTCTTCTGCAGCAAGGTGGCAAAGTTGATATCGCTTTCTTGCTGGTCGGTGCCACTACTATTGGCTGTGCGTGGACGGCCACTGGTGGAGGTGGATGAGCAACTGGAGCTGCGGAGAACATCGTCACTGCGAGGAATGCGACCAGCGGCAGGCACGCCGACGACACATCTCTGCACTTCTTCAAAGCCACGACGTCCGATAATGCGCACGAGAGTATCGCTGAGGTTTCCGAGGCTGACATCTCGGTCGGTCTGTTGCATGCGTGTCTTCAGACCTCGAAGTGCTCTGCGCCCACGAGTGCCCATGTTCATCATGTCGATGTCTAGGGCGACGACCTCGAGATGTCCGCCGGGGCGAAGCACGCGCTTGCATTCGAGAATGCAGGCTTGGTACTTCTGCTCTGTTGCTGCGACCGGGAAGCGAAAGACAACAGCAGTGAAGAACCCTCTCGGGAATGGGAATGGCGCCGACAACGAGGGATGGTTGAAGTGCCGGTAGTTTGTGAGGGGGCCCCAACCTGACGATTCAGATGCAGTGGCCGGTGTAATGCTGAGATTGTAGACGACCGCATTTGGGTACGAGGTTGCCACATAATGCGACCAATCATCGCCAAGGCCGTCGACGACTAGGATGCGTGCTTCGTCGGCTAGGCGCACCTCGTTGTGGGCAGGGCTGAAGAGAATCCTACCGAATGACAACCACTTGCTAGTCATCAAGGCTCCAAATCGAAGGTCTGAGCTTGGCGTGCTCTTCTTATCAGTGTTGTGCTCGGGAATGTCCAAAAGATGTGTGTCGCGAGCCAAACGATTAGTAGCACCACCCAGGCTGATCTGTGAATTGCGCACGTTTGCCTCCGGGAGAGAGCTCGTCCTTGAATGCCTGGAGTTTCGACTGTAACGAGATGAGAGACTACCACGCGGTGTGGGGAGATCGGTGCGACCCTGGGGAAGACTCAGTCGATTCTGCACGACGGACGAGGTAGCACTGCGATCCCCATATGTGCCGACAAAGCGAGCCAGCGTGTCTGGTGTCAACGGAGATACCGGGCGGCTTGTGAAGCGATCATCTTGTCGCAAAGCTGCGAACGCTACTGCTGCATTCTCCCGCTGAAGCCTTGGTGAGGCATGAGTACTCAGGGATGCCGGAGCAAGCAGCGATTCCTGGCCAAGTGGCCCTGATGGTGCTGTCAAAGCGGACCTCGTTGCCTGTGATACTGAGCGCTCAACATTCAACGGGGCGGGGATTGTTGGGCTACGGTTGTCCTGTAGCAAATTGGCATACTGAAAGGGTGCACCCAAAGATGAGCCAGCTGAGATAGGTGTCTTGTCTGGCATTACATCATCCATCAAGTCGTTGTACTCGTTCCAGATGTCATCTTCTGAAGCATGAGCAGGCATCAGCGACCGCCAATTCGAGCCACTGGAACTACTCGAATAGGTGTAATCTGAATTCTTTCGCGGCGCGAAAACGATGAACTCGTTGCCAGCGTAGAACTCAAAGCTAGAACGGTTGGTTGACGCACTTGGTTGGTCCGGATTAATGCTGCTCTGGTTGGCTGCAGAGACGCTGTCGGACCTGCTACTGGTGCTGGATACAGGTTGCGATGATGAGTCAGTCGGACTGGCGAGATCTCGGATCTGGTTGTAGAGCGAGCCTGGTGGACGAACGGTAGGGCGAGGCTGAGTGCTCGCGAAAGGTCGTGAAAACGAGTTGTCAGGGAGACGTCTGTCGCGATCACGCTTTGACACCACCATGGGTATCCTCCCCACGGGCGAGAGTCGATGTTGTCTGGTAACTTCGGTGGACTGTGGTGTCTCCGGTGTGTCGTTACTGTCAAATACAAGCTCAGGCGTAGCAATGAATGATGAAATCTCAGGTGACTGTTTCGAATGATTGATGGGCTGCATGCTTGTTCTTGGGGCCGCAACCATTTGTACGGACTGTCGAGTCTGTTGTGGGATCGCGATACGCGCGTGTAACAGCTCAGGTGACTCCGTCATGACCTGGCTGGCTAGGACGCTGGGTGACAGATCTCTCACTTCGGATCGCTCGCCACTCTCACGCGATGGAGCTTTAGCTAGTGAGGACCACTGATTGCTGCGTCCACTTCCGAACGAAAGCACACGCGAATGGCGCGGTCCACTGTGTCGACTTCCAGTAGAGAGGGTATCGTGTTCCTTCACGATGCGCTCCACCTCTGCAAGATCCACCGGCTCAATCGCATTGAAAATGCCGAGATGCAAAGCATCGTGACATGACTTTATGGTGTCAGCGGGTCCGTCTCCATTCGAGGCTCTGAGATCCGCGTTGAGATGTGACGACTGGGCACGCTGGAGAAAGTTGAACTTGTGCTTGAGCTTTGGTGGCGGCTGTTCTTTCCGCAGAGGGCGCAACCACAGACCTTCCTTGCCATCTTGGAATTCTTTAGGCTTGTAGTCGTTGTCGTGGACATGCCTCGAGCTTTCTGAGTCGTAAGAATCGTACGAAGGACTTTGTCCGTACACATCATCCTGATTGAAAGATGAACCGCGAGGAGGATGCGCTTGACGGGAGGATCCTTCCACATGGAACTGCGATGACAAACCGTGCTCGTTGTCGTGGGAAAGCGGGGCTTTGTGCGTATGGGCCGAGACATCCCTCACAAGCGAAGCGTCAGAGCCAGTGATCATGGCAGAAGGTAAGAGCTGTGGTTTTGGAAGAGTCTCCACCGAAGGAGAACTGCTAGATTCCTCGTCCTTGCCCGCCCATATTGAAGTCTGATTGCCAAAAGCATTGTTGCCGCCGCGAAGTACCACAGGGTTCAGACGATCACGCAAAAATTCATCCATATCAGACGAGTCTTCGCTGGTAGTGCTAGCCTTACGACCAGGGCCAGGCTTCGCAGCACCACTTGCACTGCTATCCGCGCTTGGAGAGCGACTGGAAGTTTGAGAATTGGCCGTACTTCCAGTGCGTCCTCGGAAGCCGAATCTGGCATATTTCTCGTGGCCAGTCCCAGCTACAGGCCCTTTTCTTGCCTCGCGTTTCGGCTTCTCGGCAGGCTTCTCTAATGTAGATTTTGACTTCCGCGAGAGGAAACTGAACCGTGGTGGTTTGCTTGGAGGAGCCGGTGAGGGTGGTTGATTGACGGCTGGTGAATCTTTACGAAGCACTCGCGGATGTTCTGGTAAAGCCGAGTCGGGAGTGGCTCGTTGTAAAGATCTCTTCGTGGAAGGCGACGGTGAAAAGGCAGAGTCGACACGTGGCGATGCCTGTTTAGACGAGGACCTCGGTGAGAAGCCGAAGCGACTCCGTAAGCTTGTCGAGTTGGCAGATCCATTGGTGTCTTGCGATGGCGTCCTTTTGTGGTATGTGGTGTACAATTTTGGTAGATCGCTGTGTACGACCGGCGAAGGATCATTAAAGTGTGTAAGGCTAGGTGTGCGGTCCCTGCTTGGCCTCCTAGGTTGGAAAGAAGTGCTAGCTGCGTGTGAGGGAGCATCCACGTTCAAGTGCGCGAGTTCAGGAGGCACTTTCACGTCCGTATAAGCTGAAGATCTTCGGCGGGATTTGGTACTGGTAGCTGAATTGCTTGAGGTTGACAAAGTAGCAGTAGATGGTGCGTCTGAAACCGCCTTTGCTGACTTGGCTTGTTGGGCCTTGACAGTTGAATTTGATGAGGAGGTGGACGATTCGCGAACTGGAGGCAGAGCTTTCCGAGTGATGTCGCTCGTGTTGGCACCGGTGATGCTCGAAATCGGCCGCGGACGAAGCGGACTGTTGGTCTTATACTTTGCGTCACTCACAGCAGATGTCACAAGACCGCCGGAGTACGATGACGCAGAGCTAGGTGTCGGAACATGGCTGTATGGAGAGTCTGTATACCTGGATGAAGGTGTACCAGAATGCGAAAGTCCAGGTACAGGTGGCGTGGTGTCTCTCATTGAATATGTGTTCTGTGTGTCCAAGTGTAGGGGTTTGCTCGTTGGCGCTGCAGAGCTGAGATACTCGTTTCGATACTCATATTTGCCAGTGGGCGGCAGTGCGATTCCCAGCACAGCATCATCGAGCGCCTCGTTGTAACCTTCAGCGCGACTGTGCATGGTTGCACGGTCCGCCTCTATTCTTGGAGCATGCGCTCGCGCCTGCGCTTTGTACGAGTCGATGGTCGAAGGCTTCCGTCGTAAGCCATGAGAACGTGGGCTGCTCAGAGTTGGAGCAGACGATCCAGAGAATAGTGACGGTGTTCGGGTGTCTGGAGGTGGCTGAGGAGTCGTAAAGCGGCTTGTCCGGCTCTGATATTGCGCAGCTGGAGCCGAGTGTGGTGACACGACATCTTCTCGTGGCACGTTCGCGTTGCGATGCGCAGCTCTCATCGGGATAGAAGGCGATTTAACATCGCCGTCAAGGCGAATGGCTGCATCTTGCAGAGGCTGTTCTATCCGACTTGTCCTTCTAGCCAATCTAGATGTGGGATGTGGACTCTTGCTTGAGAATCCCTCTACGCTGCCCAGCTTCGCAGGAATGCGACTAGGCGCAAAGTGTCGTTCGTCTGCCGTTGCGCGATCGTGATATATAGGCGGCGGTCTGTGCTGGGGCCTTATCGGTGCGGACATGGTCGTAAAGTGCGATGCAGCAATATTCTAACGCCAGTTTGAAAGGTCCAGTATATGCCTATGTTGTAAACATGGGTATCGAGGCATGCATGGGAGTAACGATGGTATCGGTGTCCGGTCGTAGCTGTCGTCTCAAGGCGCCAAAGGGCTTTAATATGGTCCAAGCAGGCGGCCAGCGCGAACCCAGGAATCAAGTACAAAAACGAAACAAGCAAGAAAGAGCCGCAGAGAAGACGATGAAAAAGTCACCTTTGGGCAGACAGAGTTGCAAGAACTATTCCTGTCCAACGCGCACGACAAGCTGCATATCCGTTGCCGGTAGTGGATGATGGAAAGTTCGCCGCGCGTGCACCGCCACTGCGGTCTTGTCGGAGCTGCCGAGGTGCCTTTTTTTGCGAATGCAGGGCAGATGGTGCTCAGCTGGCAGCAAAAGGCAGTCATGCGACGATGGTGGCAAGGTGCGCTACGTGGTCGAGATATATTGGACCGGCGTGGTGCGAGCGTCCGAAACACTTTCTATAGCAGAGTGGGAGTGCGTACCGTACTGTAAGTGCTTTTCGAACGTGACTTTTCCAGGGTTTGGGCTTGCGTGGGGGTCGTCCGCGCCAGAGGGAAGGGACGGGCGTGCCGAGGGCGGATGATTCGCCTCTGTTCCAAGAAACCGGTCGGGCAGAGTGGAGCCTTGGGGTTTCCTAGCGGCGATGCTGTCGCTCGCTCGCCTGCTGTTGCTGATGGATAAGGAAGATAGCCGCTGGATTGTTGGTGGTGATGTCGAGGGAAGAGAGTCTGTAACGTAGACGAGGGAGGGAGGGAGAAACAAACAAACACGACCAGGTCAGACGGCCTCCTTCTACCCTTGCTTGCTGAGGTGACGGGATGGTCGCTGAGAGGTGCCGGCCGGGTAGAGCAGGGTTGGCTTCTGCCCCCTTCACGCTATAGCTGCAGGTAGACGCGCGCGACCGTAGGGTGTGTACTGTGCTGTACTGTAGCATGGCGCCTGTCTGGCCTCGTGCGCGCTGCATGACAGAGGAAGCAAAAGAAGCCGCCGTTCTTCCCAGCTTGTTTGCCACACACTCCCACTGGCCGTGAAGAACAGGCCACGGCTGGCTGACAATCGTCGCCAAGCGCCACTGCGCTGCACCCCTCGCCCGTTAGCATTGGTTGCTCTCCTTCTCCTGCGGCGTTGCAGAGCATAGCAGCCTCTCTTCGACACCACAACTCTCCTCCTTCGAGAGGAATAGCTGCCTACCAACAGAATCGAAATCAAGACTGCATCCACCGGATGCTCCACGCGCTCGCCTCGACCTGTACCGCCACAAGCCAAACGAGGCGGCACATCGGAGCCGTCTGTAAAGGCTGCGGGCCGTCAGATTGCTCTGAACTACTCTCGCCGAATCACCATGCGAATCGTGGTTCGGTGCGGACGGCACTCCTTTGCCTTCGACCAGCTCGAGCGGTCCGTAGCCCGTTGGGAGCGTGCAACGCCGAAAGACGCGAACGCGTGAAGCTCTTTGGACGCGGTGCTCGTCTGTTGCGTAAGTGTCATTGCCCTTTTTAGACACCCCGGCGTCCCCTGTATGTACAAGCATTGCGACTATATGACAGGCCCTCGAAGTGCTGTCTATATGGAGAATCATGTTCTTCGGTTCTCAGAGGATAGGCAACTGGCGGTCCAGGGCCATCCTTGACAATCGCCACCTGCCAGCGCACACAGGTTTCATCTTCTGCAGCACGAGAGCCGTCTTCATAACAGCCTACATGAATACCATCTGCACCATCACAACGTACAACACAGACAGTTTTAGCATCTGCACGATCATACTTGTCACTGCTACATGTACATGCACCTCTCCTCTCCCCTGTCTCTGCAAGGCGCTTACATACATATCCACTACTCCCGCTTCGGCGCCACCCAACCCAGCAACCGCAGCATCACACAAACCACTGGCTGTCATTCATCGACGCTAAAAACCACCCGCAGGACATTTTGGTCACATGATCGCGTAGTCGTCCTTTCATCCTCGAGGCCACCACACCATTCTGGACTTCATGTTGATTGCGACGGCTTGCGCAGCGTTCATGTTGTCTCTCAACACTTTGGTAGAGGTCCAACCGGATGGGTAGCCAGGAGATTGATGATTTTTTTTCGTTGACGGGTTGGTAGTTGGTTTTGATGCGAGAGGCTCGATGCGGACTGTTTGTTGCTAACGTGTGCTGCGGTATGTATGTCTTTGTGAGGATCGGCAGTCTCTCGGTGTTTGTGCCGTTCGCACAGATCGAACGACACGTTCTGGCGTCACTGTTGGTGACCGTCACGCGAATCCGCCGTGTCAACTGGTCCAGAATTTGTCTGTCAAGTAAGTGCACTTGTTAGAAGTCGAAGTTCGCTGACCAGACTAGTTAGGAGCACAGCAGGTAGAGTTATCACCTTCGCTGTTACTCATGTCCAATTGTAGCAGAGGCCTTATTCATGAGCCTGCTCAAACCCCAGAGGCTCTCTGTGGTACTTCTTCCGCACATGTTTGAGTTGTCGAGACAAATATCTTGACCATTGGAGTTCATATTTTCAGAGACCAATATCAGTGCCGTAGTGGTATCGTATTATCAATCAGGATCGATGAGAGCAGCATTACTGCTGCTGAAATCAACACTGCTTTCCATACTCAACTTCATGCTAATTTGCTAAAATACTGTTCGACAAACAAGGACGTTGTGTGTAGGTAATCCGACCCAAAGCTTAAAGCTCTTCACAGCGAGTCTGCGAACAGCATATTATATTCTACACAGGCCAGCAGAAAAAAAGGTTCCCCATTTATTTCATTTAAAATCCAACCTGCAGTCGAATGAAAGGGAAACTCCTTCCCGACCTCTTCCAACCCCTAGGCCAAAACCAAAAAAAAAACCCCGTTCAACTTCACCACCGCCAAAATGCAATTCACCACCCTCCTCCTCAACCTCAGCCTAGGCTGCACAGCCTTCGCAGCACCCCTCCTCGCCAAAAGACAAGAACTCGTGACCATCGACCGCGAACCAACAACTTTCCACCTCGACAAAGACAGCAGAGGCCACTTCATCCACCCTGAAGACTTCCCTTACTACGACAGCCTCCCCAAACTACAGTGCGAAGCGCACATCAACTATGTTCCGCGTATTAGCAGGAAGACGTGGCAGATGGAGTGCCCGCCGAGTACGTTTTTTCTTTTCTTTTCTTTTCTTTTCTTTTCTTTTCTTTTCTTTCCCTTCCTTTGCTTCCCTTATAATCCCTTACCTGCGCGAGCGGAAAAGCCACTGGATAAGACACGAATCCACCTACCCTCAATCCAAAGCCTAGCACACTCTCGTACTGGAAACCAACTCCATCTCCAAACAGAGATCCTCCGCTGGAAAATCGACCACAACGTCTTCGAGTCCCAAGAAATGGCCGCCGAAGGCAGAGCGCAAGTAGAGCTCGACAGACAAGGCTCGGTCAGGGCCTGCTTCCAATTCCCCTATCTTCCGGGGTGCAAGAAGACGATGCAGGAAGACGCTGCGATTAGAAGGGAGAAGAAGGAGCAGAAGGAAGCTGCTGCGACGCAGGAATCAGAGCGGATGGAGGAAGCTGCTGCTGCTGCGAAGCTGGAGGAGGAGCGGGAGGAGGAGCGGGAGGAGAAAGCTGCAGCTGAGAGGGAGGAGATGGAGAGGAAGAGGAAAGAGGCTGCGGGGGAGAAGGAGAAGGTGTGGAGGGAGAAAGCTGCTGCTGCTGCGAAGAAGGAGAAGGAGAAGGAAAACGATGGCGTCGAGCCGTCGTCTTGAGTTTCCCGGTTTCGTCTCGCTTGTCATCGTGACAAGATGATCTTTTTTCTTTTGCTTGTTTTTTTTTTACCCCCTTCTATTCCCCAAGACATGGATGAAATTGGATCGTTGCATATTCTCACCTCTCTCGATGATTCGAGCTAACCGGTAGAGGTGAGGTCGCGGACTCGAGAAAGGCTGCTAGCAGGTGGTTTCCATTTTTGTGTTTCCTCTTCCTTGCTCTCCAGGAGATATTCTTCGGCGTGGGCAAATGCTAGACAATACGATTTCTTCTCCCTCTGTTCCAGACCATTCCGTCCCGTGTGCTTTGTCCACTTCCTAAACCCGTAACCTCTTCATCTCATCAACTCCATGCCGAGGCCGATAGATGTGCCAAAAAGAGTGAGGTTCTGCCAGATCCATGCGGGAAGCGTGCACAGAGAGAGAGCTAGGGGGGGGGGGGGGGGGGGGGAGGAAGTAGAANNNNAAGTAGAATCTGGCGGATGCTAACAGACACCATGGTGGTCTGATCTAGTGGATTTCTTGATGCCGGTGAGGAATGAAGGTTCTAGTGTCGAAGCGGCTATCCTGAAGAGCTATTAGTGGTACAAGGGAAGCGAGCTGCCTCCTAGGACTTGGCACTGGCGAAGGATGCGCATCGCGATGACGGGAGAGCGATGCCGTTACCAAGGCTGCGACGGTGCTGTACAACACAGTGGGATGTGCGCAATGCGGTGGGCCAGGTGATCGAGCTGGGAGCTGCATGTGTCTGTGAGGCCCATGGGATCGGCGACGTTGTCCATCAAACAAAACCTACGTACAAGTGAGCGATCAAGAACCTCGCGCGAGCTCAATGCCTGTACCAGAACGACACCGCAGGACCTTACACCCGTCTTAGTTATTCGACATACACGAACTCCCCAAATCATGGTTCAGACCAGCAGCTCACGCTGCACTTTTGATACATGTACAGAGCTCTCCAAGAGGTTCCGAGCCAGGCCCATCGATCTAGTAACCACATCTGCAATCCACCACCAAGAAAAACGAACAGAAAACAAAGGAACGCCTTTTGTGCGCTAAATGCCGAAGGAGAAAACAAAACAGACAACCCAAATACAAAACCCCAGCATATGCCATACGCCATGCAAAACTACCCCTGCCGCTGCCACTGCTGCTCTGCTGCCACCGTGCACTTTCTCGCCTGCCAACCCAACTGACATTACGAGGCACGCACGCACAGACAAGACAGAACGGGAAACGGACTTACCAAGGGTATTATTCATCCAGTTAATCGTGTTGTCAAATTCACTCCTTGGAAACGGTCGAGTTCTGGCTACCAGCACCAGGGAGCCAGCTCTTCAGACCCTCTTTGGGAACCTTAGTCTTGCCGAAGCCAAGGTCGAGGTCCAGGATGATCTTGAGAGCGTTTCTGCTCCTGAGGTAGGGCAAGGGAGCGGTGGCTTCTTGCAAGCCGGTGATGGGCTCAATGGTGCCGCGGGGACCGAGCTCCTTCTCTGCTGTGGCCTCGCCATGCATGGGGAACAGGCCCTGCAGGACTTCGTAGCCGGCGAGAGTGAAACCGAACTGGGGCGATGAACGCAGAATACGGGCGGGGCCACCCTTGAAGAATGCCTTGAAGCCTTCCTCTTTGAAGACTGTCTTGGCGCAGTGGCGGAGGGAGGTGTATTGGGTGTCGCCCTTGCGGCTCTCGACTTGCAGACGGGTCTTGATCACGTCGAAGGGAGTTGTGAGGTATGCGGCGGGCATGCCAGCAATGGCACCGGCGGTGAGAAGCTGCACGATGCCGAGCTTCTTGGTGGGTGATTCGCCGAAGAAGTCCTTCTTGAGATGGCTGTAGGTGGGGAAGTAGATGGCCGAGAAAGGCATGTCACGCATCAAGCAAGCGGAGGCACCCTTGTAGAGACCGACAAGACCAAGGTGGCGCACGATCCACATAGCAGAGCGCTTGGTGACTTGCTCGCCCTCGCGAGCAGCGGCCTTGATGGCCTCACCCTGCACTTGGAGACGAATCTTGACAATCTCAAGCGGGTTGGTGAAGACGACCTGGCAACCACCAGCAGAACCACCAGCCAAGATCTCAGCCCAGAGGGGAATGTTGCCGGACTGCAAGTCGGTGAATTTGCCGCGCACAAGATCGTTGACGGTAAGCTTGATAGCCTTCTCCGGGGCAACGCCGACCAGCTGGGGCAAGACACCAGAATACAAACCGCGGAATCCTTCGTTGCGAATGACCTTCTGGAAGCAGTCGATGCTGTTCTTGTAAAGCTGCTGACCGACGACAGAGCTACGCTGGTTCTGCATGCGGGTCTTCACCAGATCAATGGGGTACACCATGAAGGCACCGAATGCACCAGCAATAGATCCAAGCCCGAAATGATGCGCGGAAACCAAGATGGACTGGAAGATAGAGCCCGAGGCGGCCACAGCCTTTTGAGAGACATCAGTGACGACCTGGTCCGGACGGCTGCTAAGGCCGGCAGCAACGGCGTGCCAGCTCGCGTCGAGCACCCTGGCGAAGTCGGTCATAGTAAGACGACCAGAGGGTTGGTCAAGAGAGGCGAAGTGGAACAGAATGTCGACCTCCATGGGAGTGAAGAGAGTGAAGCGTGTGATGCGCGCAGCCTCATTCAGGAAGTCAGTCCTGGTGATCCTGTTGTCGGAGGACTTGGCGATGGCATTCTTAATGACCAGCTCGACAAGGTCCATCTCCCTGATGACGTTTTGGAAAGCGCGGACGTTAGCGTAGCTGATCCTGCTGCCGGGGCTGATGTTGCACAGAGTGGGCAAGTTGGACAACAGGTGGTCGGAAAGCTTGTGCGATGCGGTCTCCCTGATGATGCGGCTGAACTCTTCGGGCTCGATGTATCCGTCGCCGTCCTTGTCGAAGTAGAGGAAGGCCTGGCGCACACGCTCACCCTGCAGAGCGCGCAGCATCTGTGCGAACTGGGGGTAGGTCATTGAGTGTCTGTTCTTCTTGCCACCAAGGTAGAGCTGTGCCCATGAGCTGTCCCAGTTGAAGGGAATGTTATCGTGTGCGCGGTGACGGGCATATTTTTCCTTGAAGGAGTTGAAGTCGACGAGGCCGGTCTCTTCATCTGCGAACAGCTGGAAGGCAACATAGTACTCGGAGTCGGCCTTTGCGAGCAGGTTGTTGAAGACGGACCAGTCGTGGATGTCAATGCGGTCCTTTTTGCGACGGTCGGCGACGGTGAAGAGGATGGCGTACTGCTCGCGCTTGATCTTGTGCTGTGTTGCTGTGTCAGTTTGTGTGGTTTGTGGATTGTGATGGTGCGACTGAAGCTGGAAGCATTGAACTCAGCCAGCGCCTCCGATTGTACTTACGTAGTCTTCACCCTCTGGCGCAATGGCATCGACGAACTCGCTCTCGGTCATGTAGTATTCACCGGAAGCCTCATCTTTTTTCGCGTACTGCAGGAAGTTGTTCCTGGTCTGCGCCGACAGCTGCGGCTCGAGTTCCGTGCCGAGCACCTTCTCTTTCAATGCCTCTGTGACTGTCGCCATGACTGCGAGTCGATTGCACTGCAGCTTTTCTGCGCCGACCTCAACGGAGGAGAGTGGAGGGTATGCGTTGGTGGGAGTGGGTTGAGGGTGTTGAGGGAGAGCAAGACGCGGCTCGGAGTGAAGTGTGAGGAGTGCGACTTCGGCTTCACGTGCGCGCGAACTTCCAAGTGTCTCTCGGGCGAGGATGAACGATGATGCAGGCGTCTGGAGATGCGGTGGTGGTTTGCGGGTGCGCACAGATTGGCCGCTAGGGGAGAAAGACGAGGCGCTAGACGGGCTGAGGATCCACTGCGCTCGGAGGCCGATGTGGAGAGAGACGAGGACAAGGCGGAGCGGCGAGAGCTCGGGTGAGGCGATGAGGTAATGCGTAGGGCGATATGGGGGGATGATGTGAGGTGTGTGCAGCAATGCAATAAAATGCTGGTATGCGAAACAAGTGAGAGAGAGTAAGTCTCCCCTACATCGCCTCCCTGTCTGCGGCTCAGCCCAGCGGGAAAAAAAAAAGATTTGGCTCTGGGCCGGCTATTCACATATTCACACGCGCAGCCAACGCGGCTCTTCCGGTTATTTGTGGGAGTTCCAAAAATCACGCCTTTCCTTGTTTAGAATAGTCTCTCTCCTGCCTGCTCGTAGGGCTGAAGCATCACGAATTCGTCCTTTTGCCTGTGCCCAATCGGCGTGTTCAAGGCCTCGAGTATAACGCAACCAATTAATCAACTACTCCATACTCGGTCGACAACGCCGGCACCATGTCGTTCGTACGGCCCATGTCCCCCATGGACCTCCTGAAGTTCAATCCCTGCAACCTCGATCACCTTACAGAGACTTACAACATCGGCTTCTACCTCGAGTACTTCACCAAGTGGCCCTCACTATGCAAAGTGATCGAGAGCGAGGATGGTGAAGTTGAAGCATACAGTTAGTGTTCGGCACATGCATATCATCGAGAGAAACCCAACTAACAAACATAACAGTCCTCGGCAAAGTCGAGTCATCACCATTCCCAGCACCAGTAGAGCCATACGACCCTGGCTTGACCATCTACCGCAAAAAGTTCTCAAACTACTTGCCCTGGCACGCTCACATCACATGTCTCACAGTCGCTCCAGGTGCTCGTCGCCTAGGTCTGGCCACCAAGCTTTCAGAGGCCCTGGAGGTGGCGGGAGACGAGGCTGACGGCTGGTTCGTGGACTTGTTCGTGAGAGTGGAGAATGTGGCTGCCATCAAGCTCTACAAGAAGATGGGGTGAGTCGATCTCTCGGTATTTCCGATGTTGTAGTCCACTAACTCTGCGTAGATACTCTGTTTACCGAAGGATAGTCGACTACTATGCCGATGGCGCCGATGCATTTGACATGCGGAAGCCACTCAAGCGGGACAAGCAGCGCAAAACTGTCCGCCCAAATGGCGAGAACATCAAAGTCGACCCTTCAGAAGTCTGGTAGTTACAGCTGGTTGGTTAAACGCATCGTCAAATAATGTCTCCCGGAGGCGAATATCTCCGGTGAAAGGCTTTTTGAACACACAGGAGTTTTTTTCGCTTTGGCCCCGTGGGAGAGCATTTTCGTCCCCATTATGATGCATCAATCATCGACCATCGAGGCGCTTAAGTTCTTCATGACCACTTATGTACTCTTGACGCTTGGAGATTTTCAGCGAATTTGCGTGATGAGTATCGGCATCTTGCACAAACGATCTCATGAAACATTATTATGCTTTCCAACCCCTAACGAACATACATCAATGGAATGCAACTTCCATCGCCTCCGCAAGACTTCCAGTCACTACCTCACTTATGCAAGTAAAACGCCAAGTCCGCCTCCGGGTCATACTCCCGCTTCGTCCGCCCGTTCCCCATAAATCTAAATCGATTCTTTGTCCTATACACAATTTCGAAATCTTCCGGCCGAATGTGATCCACCATCTCCTTGTATCCAATAGCACTTCCAGCCCAAACGGCTGTCACTTTGCCATCAACACGATTGTTCTTGTACCAGCTCTGGCACCCGCCACTCCACACCAAAGTCTGCATGATCTCGTCGGCGTACGCGTTGAATTCGTCTACAGCTTCTTGTTTGGGCACGACATACTTGATGTCTTCGGTGGCGATCTTGTGCAGCCACTGGCACATCCAGTCTGCGCTCCAGCCCAGACCGGCCATTAAACTACCGTGACCTACTGGTGCATTCGGTCCAGAGAACATGAAGAAGTTGGGAAAATGCGCTGCGGCGAGGGAAAGGTATGCGTTGGGCTCGTCTTTCCAGGCGTCGGAGAGGGATAGACCGTTGAGGCCAGTGAGAGGCCATGGTGGGCGGTGCGAGACGTCGAAGCCGGTGGCGCAGATTATGGCGTCGAAGGGGTGGAGAGTGCCATCTTCTGTGCGGATTCCAGTCTTCTCAAACCTTGAGATTGGTGATGTGATCAGGCTGACGTTGTCTCGTGTGAAAGACTCGAGGTAGCCGGGACCGGGTGTCGCTCGACGGCAGCCTACTTCCCACTCAGGCGTGAGCTTGGAAGCGAGGTCTTCGTCGTTGTTGAGTCGCGACTTCATCATCTTTGCAGTCTGCTCGCGGCCGACTTTCTGAGCTGTGGAGTTCTTCACAAACATGTCGAAGGACCGATTACTACCTGCCTGTATCTTCTTCCTGTACTCACGCAGCGCTCCAGAATCCTCTCTGAACCGTCGCTTCTCCTCCTCAGTATACACATGCTGAGCTTGGCCACCAATGATCGCGGACCCAAGCCCCGGCGTGATATACGTAGGCCTCCTCACAAAATTCGTCAACTGCCCAACCTCCTCAACCAGCTTCGGCACAATCTGAATCGCCGAGCTCCCATTCCCAATCACCGCAACCCTCTTTCCCTTGAAATCATACCCCCCATCCCAAAGAGCACTATGGCACAAATGCCCCTCAAAATCCCTCACCCCCTCAATCCCCGGCCACCGCCACTTTGACAAGAACCCCGTAGCAGAAACCAACACATCGCACTCGTCCTCAAAAACCTCCCCCTCCCCAGGGCCACGCCGAACACTCACGACCCATTTCCCCCTCCCCTCATCGAACACCGCCCCCTCAACCCGATGCCCACACTTCACATCTCTTTCCAAACCATACTTCGCCACTGTTTTTCGGAAATACGCCAGGATCTCTTCCCCGCTGGCGTAGTACGCGCTCCAGTCGGCGTTCGGCTCGAAGGGAAAGGTGTAGATGTGCGCGGGCACGTCGCAGGCGACGCCCGGGTACGTGTTGACGAGCCAGGTGCCGCCGGTGGAGGGGTTGGATTCGTAGATTGTGTGGGAGAGAGGGAGGTTGGGGTACTCGTGTTGGAGTTTGTGGGCGAGGGTCATGGCGCTTATGCCGGCGCCGATCGTGACAACGCGGAGTTTGCGGGTGGAGGTGAGCATGGGTTGGCGGTAGAGTGGAATCCATTCTCGGGGGAGGGGGTGGCCGTAGCGGAGGGGTGGATCTGGGATGGGGCCGTTGGAGGAGTCGGGGGGGTTATGGTGGTCGATTGTTGGGTCGTTTGCGTAGAGGTCTGACATTGTTGGGTTTTGGGACATGTAGGCTCCTGCCATTTTAGAAGTTGAAGATGGTATTGATGTTTCGATTATTTTATGGAGGCTGGTTTACAATTGGGTATGCTCTTGGAACCGATGCACGACTTGCTACACTTGGTACTAGTTATGTGAAAGCAACGTGCATTGTAAGGAACAGCTTCATGGGGTCTGTCACGATTCGATCGATACCTAGGTATGTTTTGCCATTAATGTTGATGCATTGCCGAAACCCGAGATGGGGGGTGAGGGGATCGACGTCGACGATCCGCGTCAGAGAGGTACAACAGAAAGCTTGTCAGTCACTGGCCGAGATTGGTACATATATTATTGATGCTGTCACTGATGATCGTAATGATTGGCATTGTTCGTCTGAGGTAAGTCGTGACCTTTACAGTAAGAGCTTGCACTGTCAGGCGGATTGTTTGCTGGCATTCCACTGCGGGTCGAGTGCGATTTATGCTGAACCAAGTGGCAACACCTCACAGTGAGAGACCTCTTCATCATTTGCAGTCCGCACATTCTGCAGCAGGTGCTGCATCTGTCCCTGTTGGCTCTTCAGCTGGCACAACTCCAGCAGCATCATCCGACTTCGACTTCTCCTCGTCTCCCTCCTTGCCACCCTCATTCCCCTTCACCTTATTCGCAGGCTTATCAGAATGCCCCAAATCCTTACTAGGCTCAATATGATTGCGCACTCTCTGCTTGAGTATCTTCGTCTCAGGGAACCCTCCCTCGGCTTTGCGGTCCCAGATGAGAACTTCCTGTACTTGCACGTCTTCATCCGCGGTGGCGCCCTCGGGCTTGTAGGTTAAGTGCACGGTGAAGAGGCCGCCGGTTGCGGGTATGAGGGCGACCTCGCCGATGCTGCCGCCGAATGTTGAGAGCAGTTCTTGGGCGAAATAGGCGGCGCGGAGCATCCAGCGGCATTGGGTGCAGAAGGTGATTGCCACCCGGGGGAGGTGGACGGGGGCTTTGTGGTGTTGTTGGGTTTCTGCCATGGTTTTCTTTCTTGGTTGCTCTTGGTGGCCGTTTGTCGTGGAAGATAACGAGCTTTCTTGCGGTTTCTTGGTGTGATGGGCGTGGGTTATCTCAATGTTCTTAATGGGTGTCGAGTATTGACACAACATGAACTTTGGTTCAACTTGAGGGTGTTGTTTTTGCCGTCCCGAACTCGCGACTTCAACCTATGATTTGTTGCACATTCATGCATTAGCATTCGGCAGGCAAGATAGCTACGCCTCAACGTGTATGATATCCACGGTCATATACCCCAAAAACACTCATTGCGTGCATTTGATCACGTGATGCGGACGGATCGGAAGTCTCAAGGGTTAGAGTTGGGGTAATGACCATCACGAAACTTTCTCGATCGTATCATTTTCTAAAGCTTCCTCATCCTCAAGTGTGTAATTAGACCATGTTTGAAGTTACTTGCATAATTCTGTACGCGTTCGGGCCGTCTGTTGTCCGTGTTCAGAGGTTCTTTGCCTTGTTGGCTCTTCAACGCTCGAAAGTAAGAGAGAGCACAACGTTCGCGTGCAGGTTGCGGCCGTCACTCCGCCTCTTAGAAATACACACACAAAGCTGACATCAAAATAATTCGGAACACTTGAACATAGCACCATTCATCGACAAGGCTACTGCAATCAACATATAAGAGGTAAATCCTTCAGAGGTAAGATGCAGGTGAGTGGGTGCTTGGTCTTGCTAGCGTGTGGTCGACGAAGGCATGGGTGACCACCTCCATACAATAGAAGAATAACCGAGCCTACAAGAGTATCTCAATGGCACGCATGGAGACTACACGCACGGCTGGAGTCTGCGATAAGCCAGAGGGAAAGACAACCTCCAAGGGACTTGTTCAATTGAGGACTAAGCGGAGGTCACGTGCTGAAGAGTGGCTCGAACTCAGCCATGCAAGGCACCAGAGCGACGGCATGAAGTACAATTAAGCTTAATATTTGCCATGTGGCCGACCTGTGGAGAGGCCAGGGACCATTCGAGGTCGGCGGAGACGAGGTTATGGTGATGTTTGTAGAGCTCGATATCTGGTATGTACTTTGTCCGAAATGGCCCAGAAATGCTTGAGAGCAAGTCAGATACCACTGCCATTTACGATAGCAACTTTTTTGTGATTCCAATGTTCAGTATTGTAGTTGTTTTCAAATGGCCATTACGATGCGTGAATTGGCTCTCCTCCAGGCCGAAGTTCTAAACGCTGCATCCTGGGCGCTAAGCCGAGCTTGGACCGTGCTGGATATCGAAGCAAGCGCGCTGGTCGGCTGCGGCCAGCGAGCGACGCCGCCCGACACACTCACACACCACAACAAACCTCACCCACCTGCAACGGCCATTCACCGCCCTTTCTTGCATATCCTGCTCTTGGACACATTTCCTTCATTTGTATCGAACCGCTCGCGCAAACAATCACAGCACGCGACACTTTTGTTGATGCTCTGCATCGATCTGGCTTCCCCGGGAAGGAGACGCGCTACAGATGCGCCCGTGTGAAGGAGAGTGATCGCATACGCTCCTCCGACGATCTGATAAAATCGCCATACACATTGTTCCATCGCGCTATTCTTGCAGGGTGCGATCTTCATCAAGCCTTATACCTACTTGTACGCCAAACGACTCCCACCTGTGCCAATGAGTAGATACAAGCGCAAGATTGAGGATTTCGATCCTAATCATTCCGACTCCGACGATCTGGACTACGGCGCCGAGGCATCGTCTCCCAGACGTCCCCAAAAGTCGCGGTCGCGCAAATCCAAAGGCGCATCATCACGACCCGCCAAGAAGCGCGCGAAGAGGCAGGCATACGGCGATTCAGAAGACGACATCGAGCTTGACAGCAACGCTAGCAGCGAAGAGGAAGAAAGCTTTGCAGAAGAGGACGAAGAAGAAGAAGAAGAGGTAGAGCGCAACCCGAGGACCGGCAGAGGCGTCAGGAGCGTTGCGAAGAAGGCCGTCAAATACGAGGAGCCTAGCGAGGACGACATTGAGAGCGTAGGCAGCCCCGACTCTGCTGCCTCACCTTCCAAGAAATACAGGCGCTCGCCCTCGCCTGCACAGCGCATCGTCAAGCTCAAGGTACCAAGCTTATTCACCGACATGGCGTCTTCAGAAACACACAACACGAGCGGGCGGCCTCTGCGATCTCGCACTGGCAGCAAGAGCACAAATGCGCGCGCATCGACACCCAATGTTCCAAGTGGCCTTGGTACGCGCAGGAGTAGTCGCATATCACACACGGACGAAACCCCGCTTCAGTCGCTGCCTACATCAGGCGAGCGCGGACTGAGATCTCGCCGCGGGACCGCTACACCCGAGCCTGAGTCAGTTGCAAACAGACGACCAACTAGGGGAACTAAGGGTCTACCTAGCATGCCCAGTGCGATCATGGAAGAGTCACAGGAGACTTCACAGGAGGTCTCGCAACAGAACGGACAAGCGAAGCTGATTTCACAGCTACAAGCAGCCGCTGCTGGTCAGGAAGGCGCTGCAGCTACACCTGGCTACACCTCTGCTGAGCCCGCACCAGAAGAGGATGAGGAGATCCAGATGGAGCAAGTTGTTGAAGAGTCGCAAGAAGACGAGGACGATGCGCCCGTGTCGAAGGTCAGCACAAGACTGCGCACACGTGGTGCACGTCAAGCTTCTACACCAGCCCCGGCTCAGGAAGAAAAAAGACCTCGGCGTGGTCTAACCAACACCCGCAGCAAGGCAGCTGGTGAAGTCAGCGACTTTGAGCCTGATGCTGAGGGTGAAGATGACGCCGACGTGGCAATTTCGAGCGGCGACGACTCAGTGCAAGCTGCTCGCCCAGATAGCAGAACAAGTGGCAGAAACGCCGCCAGGCGATCAGGACGCAACAAGGCCAAGACTGGAAGCAAATCCCGGCGAGCTTCCTCAGAGTCGGATTCGGAACTTGACCTTGATGAGGTTGCAGATGAAGCAGCTGATCTGGAAGATGACGAGAAGCGCAAGAGGCGCGAAAACAGAAGAAACAAGCCCTCGGGGGGTATCACTTACGAGGCGAAGAAATCGCTGCGTAACAGAGGAAAGGTCGACTACCGCATGAAGACTCTGGCCGAAGTAAACAACAATGACCTTCTGCTGGAAGAAGCTGCCGAGTACCAGCTCATGGGCTCACAGCAAGCAGCCGCGCCAAAGACCAGGAAACCCCGAGCCGATAGAGAAGGCTATAGGAGCTTGTTCTCGACTACTGGTCCTTTTGGAGGCTTCTCTGGTCCGAAACCTGTACTTGGCGGAAAAGACAAGCATGAGATGGCTGGTGGTGCCGATTCTGACAGCAGTGACGACGAGAGAGGTATGCAAGGCCTCGGTGGCGCCACTGGAATGACACCAATAAAGCCTTTGCAACCGCAGAGTGCGCTCACAGGTCAGGGCGGCGGGCCGCCTGATCTTGGAAGGGTCAAAGATAGGCAATCGCTTGCAGATGCGGATCCTCTTGGTATCGACCCTAACATCAACTTCGACAGCGTTGGCGGCCTCGGAGGACACATTGAACGCCTCAAAGAGATGTGCATGCTGCCACTACTCTACCCGGAGATCTATTCACGATTCCACGTCACTCCCCCGCGAGGAGTTCTGTTCCACGGACCCCCAGGCACGGGTAAGACGATGCTCGCCCGTGCTCTTGCGTCGAGCGTTGGCTCGCATGGCAAGAAGGTCACGTTTTACGTACGCAAAGGTGCAGACGCGCTGAGCAAATGGGTCGGTGAGGCCGAGAAGCAACTTCGTCTTCTGTTCGAAGAGGCGAGGAAGAACCAACCAAGTATTATCTTCTTTGACGAGATCGACGGTCTGGCTCCAGTGCGATCAAGCAAGCAGGACCAAATTCACGCTTCTATTGTATCGACACTTCTGGCCCTCATGGATGGCATGGATGGTAGAGGCCAGGTCATCGTCATTGGCGCAACAAACAGACCAGACTCTGTTGACCCAGCACTTCGACGTCCTGGTCGTTTTGACAGAGAATTCTACTTCCCGCTCCCCAATCAAGAGGCAAGACGCGCAATCCTCGACATTCACACCAAAGGCTGGGACCCACCGCTCGCCAGCGAGTTCAAGGACAAGCTTGCTGAGCAGACAAAGGGATACGGAGGCGCCGACCTTCGTGCACTTTGCACAGAAGCCGCTCTCAATGCCGTTCAGGGCACCTACCCACAAATTTACGCGAGTGAGAAGAAGCTCATCATTGATCCTGCCCAGATCAAGGTCCTGGCGAAAGACTTCATGCTTTCGGTTGACAAGATCGTGCCTTCAAGCGAGAGGTCGGCAACATCCGGAGCAGTGCCGCTAAAGAAGGACATCGAGCCTCTGCTGCGCAAACCTTTGTTAGACATCACCGCTGCTATTGACAAGGCAATACCAAGAAAGAGAAAAACCACTGCGCTTGAGGAAGCCATGTATGACGACCGCGATGACGAGAATGGCTTCGAGCGCGAGAACATGCAGAGGCATTTCGAGTCTTCTCGCATCTTCAGGCCCCGACTTTTGATCAAGGGGCAACAGGGTATGGGTCAGAGTTACCTGGGTGGCGCCGTATTGAGCAAGCTTGAGGGTTTGCATGTACAGAACATGGGTCTGAGTGTTTTGATGTCAGATACTACGAGGGTATGTGTTTGAATTCTAACTCGGTTGGTTTGCTTGATACTAACACTGCATAGTCACCCGAAGCTGCCGTCATCCAGCTGTTTGAAGAAGTGAAGCGCCACAAACCAAGCGTTATCTATATTCCCGATGTTGAGAATTGGTACACCACGCTGTCCGACTCTACGATCAAGACTTTTACTGGTCTGTTACGTGGGATCCAACCCAGTGAGCCAGTACTACTGCTCGGCTACATGGAGCTTTCCAGTGAAGACCACAAACCCTATCCTCCAATGCTGCGAGATTTGTTTGGCTACTCTCTGAAAAATCAGTACGACTTGACCAGGCCCAGGGAAGCAGAACGCCACGAATTTTTCGAACAGATCATCAGGATGGTGCGAAAGTCACCCAATGAGTTCCCAGACCCCACGAAGCGCAAGCGCAGGAAGCTAGTTGAGCTACCAGTCGCACCAACGCCACCTCCAGCGCCTGTTGAGCTCACCAAAGCCCAGATCAAGGCCCAGCGGAAGAAGGACCACCTGACTCTGAACAAACTGAAGATCAATCTCCAACCAGTAATGGACCAGATCAGAAAATACCGAATCTTCATGAATTCACCGATTGATGACTCGGTGATCAGATACCTGTATGATGAGCAGGACCCGAATGTTCTCTCGACAGATCTCAACGAGGAGCAACGCCAGGAGCAAGCTCTCTTCCGTCCGTATGAGATCGATCAGGACGAGAAGGGCGTGCAAGGTTTGCGAGAGACCGCATCAGGGAAGTTCTATTACAACTTGAACACCGCCGTCCTTGAGCAGCGTCTTTCGAACGGTTACTACAAGCGCCCCAAAGATTTCATTACGGACATCAAGAATATTGCCAAGGACTCTAAGACGATGGAGAATCACGCCCGTACGCTCAAAGCAAACGAGTTGCTCACGAACGTCGACGTCGACATGGCGATGCTGGCAGAGACCCATCCGCAGCTTATGGCCGAATGCGAGGCACTCTACGAACGCGAGCAGGAAAGAGAGCGCGAGCGCCTACGCAAGGTCGCAGAAGCCAAGCAGAAAGGAGAACACGTGCCGATTATTGTACCCAACCTGCCTCCTCAACATGCTTCGCATACAACAACGGAAGGCTCCGGCCCTATCATGCTTGGTCAAGAAGTGCCAGGGGTCAGGTCACTGTTCCCGGTTACGCCTAGTAGGCTGCCGGGCCCAAGTCCAATTTCGAACGACTGGAGTAACACGAATGGCACGTCCAACCAAACCAATGGTTCGACGGCACCGTCTAAACCTCATGACGACTCGGAGATGTTCGATGTCAGTCCTCACAATGATTTCGCACCCCCTCATCCCTTCAGCCAGCAGAACACTCAAGGTCAGCGCTCACAGAAGAGCGCTCACACCCAACTTGCACATGGTTCGCAGCTCAATGAGTACCAGAACAGTGCTTCGACCACCACATCTGGGCATAAAACGAGCGACCGCAGTAACAGGAGCAGCGGACCGTACTCAAACAACACCCAACTTTCTAACGGCGCACGTCTCACCGCCGACCACCCTGACTTCTCGGCTGCACCGCCAATTAGTGGTGGCAGTCAGCTAGAGAACACGCAGGAGATCCACTTCCAGTCATCGCAAGATGCCGCCTCCCAATCTTCTCAACCCATGGGCCCGCCAGCCCATCGCGCCTCGATACATAATCTGCTCAATTCGAATACACCAGAGGAGCCGCCGCAGCCCCCACCCACTTACGTGATCGACCAGAGGTTTGCCGAAAATCTGCACCGAGAGCTTGTGGCCCGCTCTTCAGGTCTTACAGTCGAGCAGCTAGAGCAGGTGAACGCCAGCATCATGGATGCTATTTACTCCACTAGAGAATTGTGGAACCGCAATCTGGCCATCACAGCGGTCACGGATGCCTTCAATGCTACGGTGAGCGATATTGAGGCCTGCCAGAAGGTCTTGCAGTGGAGCCAGGAAGATTAGAGAGACGTGTTTGTCACAGGGTTTGTCGCTGTGCAAGTGCACAAGATTTTCGTAGTCGATCAGTCAATCAAATTGTAACTTGTCTGCAGTTCCCCGTCGTCCCCAGATCTGTGCTTTCCCCCTTACCTCCACCCTTTCCGACGCAGTGGTGCGATGTTATGCTAACCTTCACAATTGCCCAGGCCAAAGGTTTCCGGGCTATTGACAACGTGAACGCTTACATACGCCATCACGCACGATCATGTTGAATTAGGTGTGCAGTCTTCCCCAGAAAATGTTGACTCGCGTCTGCACGAAATAGATGAAGTCTTTAATCTATTTGCCCACACGGAGCATCTTCCGGCTTTCGCGTAGCGTCACTGAAACGTTCTGACACTGAACCTGGAGCACATCCTCAACAATTTCCCGTCCGTGCGCGTTGCACAGCCATACAGCGCCGGTCACAGACCACGAACCTACGTTCTATCTCTCAACTTTATAGGGCAATTGGGTGTGCCAAGAGCGGTGCCACGCGCTCTATAGTGCGTTCCAGGAGGCTTCTGTACGATTGCGTCCACGAGGCCCCATTGTTCAAGCTTTTGGTCTTGCGTTTCACCCGCTGTATGGCTCTCACTGTCTGTCCGATGTTCAAGCGACTGCCCTGGAGGAGAAACCTCGTAGGTGCCAGCGATTGTTTTCGGTTGACTGACGGACTTCGAGCGGCGGACCTAACGGTGCGGCTCTGAGGGCTGGAGGGCCTCGATGGATCCTGTTACCGCCCGTTTTTGACTTGGGCTCCTGTGTCGTCGATATATGAATTGCGTATACAGGGCCCGTCGCAGGAGATGGCTCTTGGATGCCCTATTCTTGCAGCGTAGGTATATAAGAGTTGATTGACTGTCTTCTGAGTATTCGTTTCTTTCTATTCAAACAACTACTTCTTAACAGTCTTCTCTTCCTTCGTTCGATCTCAGCAAACGCGACTGGTCGCTTTTCTGAGTCTTTATTCTACTTCCGTTCTCTCCACGCCAAGTCAATTCTATTTCAATCAACACCCTTCTTATTCTCAACCTACGTTCAAGATGAAGTACACTTCGGTCGCTCTCCTCGCCCTCGCCCTCGGCGCCAACGCTCGCAGCCAGCGCAGGCAGTGGGGCAGCGCCGGTGGCAACCCTTGGGCTCAGGGCAACGCTGTCTCTGCCGGAGACAGCCGCAGTGAGGGCAGCAACCCTTGGGCCTCGTGGCTTGGGGATAAGGAGGTCTCTACTGATAGCTCCGGCAAGGACAAGAAGAGCTCCAGCAAGGACAAGGACTCCAGCAGCTCTAGCAAGAGCAAGAGCTCTGACGACGAGGACGAAAGCAGCTCCGACAATGACAGCAGCAGCTCTAGCAGCGGCTCTGACAGCTCGGACAGCGACAGCGACAGCTCTAGCAGCCCCAGCTCTAGCAGCTCCGACTCCAGCGACTCCAGCTCCAGCGATTCTAGCGACAGCAGCAGCTCGGACAGCTCAGGCAGCTCTAGCAGCAGCAGCGACCTCACCGGCAGCTACAACAGCAACAGCACCAGCGGTTCCAGTGCTCCTCTGACCACTGGTACCGCCACCCTTCCGTCTGGCGGTTCCTCCGGTGGCAGCATCCCTGCTGCTAAAGGCACTTCCGTTCTCAAGGCTGCCCAGACCATTGCTGCAGGCGAGAGCTTCGATGGCGGCATGGCTTCTTTCGACCGTGGCGTCTCTTGCACTGGTCAGGCTGAGGGTGGCGACAGTGATGCTGTCTTCATCCTTGAGGTAAGCAACAACATTCAATCCATCCCACAAAGGGTAACAAGCTGACGCGAAAGACAGGCCGGCGCTTCTCTTTCCAACGTCATCATCGGTGCCAACCAGATCGAGGGTGTCCACTGCATGGGCGGCTGCAAGCTGACCAACGTCTGGTGGTCCGCTGTCTGCGAGGATGCCTTCACCATCAAGAAGCAAGATGCCGGCGAGACCACCACCATCTCCGGCGGCGGTGCTTTCGGCGCCGAGGACAAGGTCCTCCAGCACAACGGCGGTGGCACCATGAGCGTTTCCGGCTTCACTGTTGATAACTTCGGCAAGCTCTACCGCAGCTGCGGCAACTGCAAGACCCAGACCGAGCGCCACGTCATCTTCAACGACATCTCCGCCAACCAAGGCAAGCTGCTCGCCGGTATCAACTCCAACTACGGTGACACTGCTACTTTCAAGAGCATCAAGGCCACTGGCGTCAAGGACATTTGCGAGGACTTCAAGGGTACCGACAACAACAGCGAGGAGCCCACAAAGGTCGGCTCTGGCCCTAGCGATGCTTGCATTTACAGCGAGTCGGACATCACTGCCTAAATGGCTGATGAGATGGAGCCTTGTTATTAGATGTCCGGCTCATTGCTGGGATGTTCTGTCAGCAAGATCAATTGAGAGATTATACGAAATGAAAAGACTCGAGGCGTCAGTGACGTTTGTAGAGCTAAAATAGATCTAAAAATATAATTCGGCGCTGGCGTTGGAAAACAAAAGAAAGTGGTTCCAAATGCCGTGTAGATGTAACGAGCGTCGTCCAAGTTGCTTCCAACCCATGAAAGAGGGAGAATGAATGTTCGTAATGATCTGAAATATGGGCTTGTCGAGCCCTAGGAAGCATTGAGAGGAGCCGAGCAGCCAAGCTCCGCGATCGTATCGCCGAGCACAGAGGTGATGAGTGCGACTGCATCCTTGCCAATATTAAGAATGCCGTTCGCCGGACCAGGAATCGGCCAAGCCAAGAGCTGATAGATGAGACAGAGGGCACCGTTGACGCTGAGGCCGGCGTCGAGCTTGCCCTCCTTGATAGCACCGAAATTGATCGCGTCGAACTTGCCTTCTGCTGTGTTTCCTCCAAAAAGCACCGGGTTTTCGAGGTACATCGGAAGAAGATTCTCCATGACTTTGGTCAGACCATAGGGTTCTTTGCGGTTGTACCATTCGGCGGGGATCGTCTCGTTGTGGCCGTAGATCCACGCTCCGCTGTCGTCCTGGTGTACGCCGAAGAACGTGGCGATGGTCTCGGTGGAAGCGGATTCACCGTCGCCGTAGAGTTCGGGAAGGAAGGCTGAGGCGGCGTAGGAGATGAGGCCAATGGGTCCGTAGAAGAACTGATCGTTGCGTTTTTGCGAGTCGTGCCATCTGTTGTACTTGACCTTTGAGATGCCAGACTTGGTGAAGTTGCCTCCGGTTGTTTCGACCATCTGGCCAAACAAGGTGCCGTTGAGTGTGAAGACATCACCTTCACTGATGAAGTAATCGTTGCGGCTCATCGAGGCATCTACTTCGAAGTTACCGTGACCGTTGAGACCTGGCTGGCTGCCTGTAAGCAGGTTGAGATCGACGGCGGCAGTGCGGGAGGTCGCGTCGCAGCCAATGGAGAACTTTTGTGTGATGGCATCACCATCTCCGAGGACAGTCGCAATGAGTGTGATGACTACAGCGAGATCCCAGTGCATGTTGAACACGTTTTGGCAGGCATCCACAGCTTCGACAAAGTTGGTGATTCCATCTCTTGCGATGAAGCCGTGGTTGGCCAACATGTTCATGCCTGGGCAACTAATGACCGTAATTAGCGAGAGCTACGGCGAAAATAACGCAGCAAGTTTACTTACGGGCCTCGGATGTCGTTCGGTCCAGGTGCAATAAATTTGTGGTCATCATCGCCAGGCATAGGGACCTGGAAGCCGCCTTTGCCTTTTCCAGGAAGTCCATTCTGTGCATGGTTGTAGGGGAACTTGGAGTTCCACTTCGCAGCAGGCTTGTGGTCCTTGTTGAATGGGCAGGTCGCGGGATCGGCTGCAGGCCATTTGTTGGCTTGGGTACGCTGTAGGTTCGCATCGAGCACAGAGAGATTGGCTACTCCCGAGAGGTCGAGAATTCCGCCCTTCCCAGTCAGTCCAAGCAAGCCACCATGTCCATCACCAACACCAAGTGTTCCACCAAGGTCCAGTAGTCCTCCGTCACCTCTGAGGTCAAGCAATTTGCCCTTGCCGCTAAGATTCAGCAGGGCTGGAAAGGCGGTAGTGGAGCCAGCAAGTAGTGAGAACGTGGCGAGCTTCATGTCCGCTACTATACTAGAGGATTGTAAGAGAAAAAGGGAAAGAAGAAGAAGAAGGAGTGGAGCGCAGCCTGTGCCGCTGGCAGTAGTAACGAAAGAGGGATCTTATGTGTCGGGTTACCGTTCGCTCATCATCCAACCAGAAGCCCAGCGTGACAAGTAGTCACAGGAGTGCCACGAGTAATTGACAGCATGATAGCAGGAAGAGAAGTAATGAAATGGCGAATTCCAGCGAATGCCAATTGCTGGTTTGTGACATTCTGCGAACCACTTACCGCATGCAGTGCAGCAGTGGTTGCTTAGCGTCTCTCAAGCGCGTCGTCCAACGGCCACGACTGGCGAAGTATTGGCGCCTCCTTTCTTCGTCATGCACATGGTGTGCTTAATTTCAGGGAATGGCAATGTCGACGAGAGGATCTTCAGAGGCTGTGGAGGTATGACCACTGCCCAATGCCGTGGCTCGCGTGGCAGCCTGTCAGGGCAAAGCACCTGAATAGACAACTCGACCATCCTTGTAGAAGGTAACTAGAGTGAGACTACCGAATGGAACTTATGTGTGAAGTGTCCATGTTTCCGAGATCTACAAGTCCGTGGCGTGTTGATGCTCCGGTGATGGAAGAGCCTAGTGAGCCTAGTTTGAACAACGCTCTGAGCACGATGAAGCTGAAAGAGGTACATTCTCGACCAGGAATGTCGCGCTTCATCACCAAATGCCAATGGTAACTATGAAACATCTTAGTCCGCAGTTGGGAACGAAGAAACTCGCATACGAATGTGCGAGTGGTGATCCCAGGTCTCGCTGGTGGTTTGTGAAGAGGAGCAAAGTCATGAATTTGATGCTGACTCGAATGAAGCTTTCCGACAATTCACCAGCACCACTAGGAAGTTTACCCGACTGTTTGGCGCAACGATCGGCATGACTATGTGGAGAATCTTGTGGAGATCTCGGTCAACAACATGATTAGTACATTATTGGCAGATGGAATTGCGGCAGAGGCTGCGTACTAGTATCTTTCACGAGTATATGGCGCGAGAAGGCCACGTCAAATGTCACACCATCCGGTTGGTTTTCCAATATTACTTTGGTGTTATGAGCTATGGATACTACAGGATCACATGTGCGACAATAGCATTCAATCGACTGATTACATATTCGACGGCACTGATATCTCGACTCTGAGTACCCAACGGCCCACGTGTGTCCGCTCTCCAAGCAATCGCGTCAGCTTTGATTACGCTCTTATTCCGGAGACCGAAACTCAACCGAAGCAGTAATCATTGCACTGCTAGTTTGTACCTTGGAATTACGGTACTGTTTTAGTTATGATCAACGCTGTCTTCTTCTTGCTTCATCAACAGCATTGAGGTGGTCTTCAACAGCGTCTCGGATTGCTGCGCTCCGGGCGAACACTTCCCGATAGGCCTTTATTGATAGCATTGGTGGTACTGATGTTTTGCATAGACCAATAGCCGTTGTATTGATTGGTAGATACTATGTTTCGGGAGTGCTGGTCGTTCTTTCCCAACAATCGACTATTATAAAACCAACAACATCAAACCTTCCATCAAGCATTGGTGGTTTAGTGGTAAAATTGGCCGTTGCCAGTAGAGATACCGTCTCTCAAGAATCGGCCAGCCCCGGGTTCGATTCCCGGCCGATGCATTGAATACAGTTCGTGCGAGCACGTCTTTTTGCCAATTCGAGTCTCGCGGTGTGGCAGGATTGCCAGAACTTTTGGAGACCGGCCAGTGGACCTGCATATATGACCTATTACTGGGAGCCAGGTTTCCACGATTGTTCAGTGAACGGCGAGAACGTGTCACGTCTCGCCTGGGACGTTTTAGTTTAGTGAACACCGTGAGCTGACGATAAGTCACTTCCAATGACGATACATCACTGAAGACCTGCAAGACGGAAAGCGTGAATCGATTAACGCTTAATATATGTATGTTAACATGCGATCTGCTACACTGGCAATAGGAAGCATAGCGCTCAGCCTGTCATCGATCAATAACCAAAAGCAACATCATCACAACAACGAACCGATACATCATTCACTCCAAGGCAACAGCCTTGTTGGCAGCAGCCCATACCCTCTCCTGCTCGCTCTCGAACGGCGGCGGATCCATGCCCTGGACCCTCCACAATCTACGCTCCGTCTCGTCGACATGGAACTCCTCATCGTACCCCTTGTCTGCAATGTACGGTTTCAGGATCTGACTGATTCTGGTCGTGACTCGATGATACGCTTCGTCCGTATTGGGCTGCGTGATCGCAATGTGGTTGATGACGATTCGGATGAAAGGATTCGCGGTATTTGGACGGCCGCCGATGTAAACATCGTTGCCTGCCAGCTTGATGAAGTTCACGGTCACGTAGAATGCTGGCAGCCCCCTGTCCGTATACATGGCTGTGATGTCTCGAGACAGAGCTTGTTTTGTGGCTTCGTCCTCGAACGTGCCGGTGGGGTGGTAGATTAGCCAAAGAGGCATTTTTGCAATGCAGCAGTGCAGTTCAGCCTTGTCGAAGGATGTTGCAAGTGCGTGTTGGCGGTGTTCTTAGCTCGAAGTTCGACAATCAACCTTTGTCGGTAGTGCTCGTTGATATCAGTTGCGTCTTTCCTTCATGCTGCTGCGACCAAAAGATCGACAAATATATGCGCCGAGATGGCCGCACCAAAATTTGTAGGCCGCGAAGGCAACCATGATCAGTAATTGTGGTTCCCTTGTATCATAGGTACTAATCTTGACTAAGCCACTGTAGACAGTCGCCAGTCTCTCTAGTACGTGCTAGGCCAGTGGCAATCATGTCGTAGCACTGTAATACCTTGATTACAACTCAAAATATCTCGTAACGATACTTCGACTGTATACCTATCTTGTCATCCATTCTGTGCAGTAAGCTGCTTACAAATATAACATCATAACATCGCGGTCGGTTTCCTGATTTGTCCCTTGAGTGCAATGCCATAGTGCGCCGCTGATCAATTCCGTAGTATACCTCTGACTTGTTTGCCTGTTTCCAAGAGGCAGCTGGGCTCAAGCATCAGTACCTCGCTTCGACTGGGGATTTTCAAGCGACAACGGTTGAAGAATTATTTGATCGAGCCGTATACTGCTTTCGTACATCTTGAGCGCATGCATGTTGAGTGATGAGAAGCTCAGTACTTGGCACTTAGGAGCCGTAGTTGTCCAGAATATACAGGATGGCTGAGGATCTGTCGGATGCGGCAATCTTGACTAACATGTCATGGCGCAGTGTCTGGGCAATGTCATTTTCACATGCATGGGCTTTACACTCTCATCAACAGCGGTGTCACCGTCACCATGAGCGTTGTCAGGCGTGCCATGAATGCCGCCGCGCAGATATGGTGGTTGGCAGAAGAAGACGAGATGTTGAGGTGCGCTGGGCGATAAGATTGTCAGCTCAAGAGATGCAAGGAAAGTTGTTCTTATCGGCCACACCACTCTCGATGATGTCTGGTGTCTTGGTGCTCAGGTCCCCGTCGCTGGCATCAGCCTTCGAAGTACCATGGCGCCGAGACGATCAAGACAAGATGCATGGCACGTGATTGGTCCATTGCTGCAACCGCGGACCACTTCCAACTTTGTTTGCGCTGCCGAGAGCTCATTCTCTGGGCATGCCACGACATACCAAACCCTATGCCAGCCTTAGAGGATTTGGTACGTGAGTACCAAGCTATGATGATGCCGTGGCTTGTGAACAGGTAGGTACAGTATATCAATTCCTTTCGATCTCCCGCATTGCACCGTGCCATTTGGGCGGTTACTATTCCATCTGCGCACCGTTGCCATAGCAGGCATGCCGGAACACGACACTCACCCTGCAGAAGAAGCGTACTCTGGCGCGCACGATGTGTCTAGCATTGAAGTCGCGTCGGAAGACTACAAAGTCTTGACGGACGATGAGATCGAAGCGTTCTTCCAAGATGTCGACAAGGACAAGAACGGATACGTCGATTTCGATGAGCTGGAGAAGAAACTACAAGACGTCCACAAGGAGCTGGCGCCAGACCTCAAGAAACATCACATCACACATCCATCGAGGCGAGACCTGGAGAAAAACGAGATTCACGATCGGAAGGGTGATGGGCTACACGCCTTTCTTTGCCAACTTCTCCCCGCTTGCGATGCGAAGATTGGCAAGGAGGACTTCATTGCGCGAGTGCGTAAATTGAGGATTCCTAGTCAGAAACAGACGGACAGTGATGAGCAGGACAAAGGAGACAAGGAGAAGGAAAATGAGCTACCAATGCGACGACGAGTTCGCGCATACTGGGCGGTCCATGGTCCGACAATCCTCTTCATGACATTCGTCGTAGCCTTGACACTTGGCTTCAGTCTCTGGCAGGGCCTCACATATTTCCTCGGCCAACGGTATCGCGATGCATATGGGCTGGGTGTTGGCTTTGCAAAGCTAGCGGCCGGCGCATTGTATCCTGTGCTGTTCTTCATGCTGCTGAGCATGAGCAGGCACTTCTCCACTTTCTTGAGGCGGAACTACCTAATCAGCCGCTTCATCAACTGGGACTTGAGCCAGGAATTTCACATCAAGATGAGCATTGCTGGACTTACTCTTGCGACTGTACACGCCATCGCACATCTGAGCGGGACTTTGGTGCAGGGCTCGAGGGCTTCAAGACAGGACGCTGTCGCTCGTGTCCTCGGGCCAGAGTCTGTCCCTCGCACATACGGATCTTACGTGCGTAGCTTACCCGGCTGGACTGGAATTGTTGCGTTGCTCTGCTTTTGGATCATCTCGCTGTGCAGCATGCCGTTCATTCGTAACAAGAGCTATGAGATCTTCCAGCTTGGACATTTGCTCATGTTCCCAATGATCGGCATGCTGTGCGCACACGGTACTGCTATGCTTTTGCAACACCCAATGCTGGGCTACTGGCTGGCATTCCCGACACTTCTGGTCCTCTTTGAGCGTAGCTGGCGTTTCCTTCGCGGCTTTATGAGGGTCCCTGCACGTGTAAAGATCCTCGACACAGATGCCGTACTTCTTACATGCAAGCACCCAAACGGCAAAGATTGGAAGTACAACGCTGGCCAGTATATCCTCCTCCAGGTTCCGGACATCTCCTTCTTCCAGTGGCATCCTTTCACCGTGTCGTACTGCAAAGGAGATGTGCTGCACGTACACATAAAGTTCGAAGGCGACTGGACTACTGCGCTCAAGGACTTGCCAGAAGACAGGGACATTCGTGTCGGTATTGACGGGCCATTCGGTGCCCCAGCACAGCGTTTCTACGACTACTCACACAGTATCATTATCGGCGGAGGTATCGGCATCACGCCTTTCTCTGCCATCCTCGCTGATCTTGAGGACCACTTCACTGGCCTATCAGATCCTTGGGCAGAGCGCAGGCGCTCACGGTCTTTCTCAGTAAGCCGTAGCCAAAGCCACTCAAGAGCTCAATCAAAAGTCCGCGGCAGCACCTCAAGACCAACCTCCCGCCCTGGCTCAAAACCCAACAGCCGCCCCGTCTCCCGCGCGCGAGAAGGCAGTAGCATCACCTTCACTCCAGACGACGAAACACCCGGCTCTCCCTCCAAACACGTCGCAGGCAAACATCCCAACCCCACCAGACGCGTAGACTTTCACTGGACAGTCCGAGAGAAAAACAACCTACTCTGGTTCTCCGACCTCCTGAACCGTACCATCGACGGCGCCCGTCCGCTGGCGCACAATGGCGATTTAGAACTCAACATCAACACCCACATCACAGCGAAGCGCAAGAACATCTCCACGCACGTCTTCCGCTACTTGCTCGATAGCTACCGCACCGAAGCAGCGCCGTATTCGGCTTTGACGGGGTTGAAACAGCCGAGTCATTTCGGACGACCGGATTTTGATGATATTCTGGAGCGGCATTTTGAGGATATCGTTGAGGCGGGTATTACTGAGAAGAAGATTGGTGTGTTCGTAAGTAACATCCCAAATCTCTGGATCTGCATTAATCCATTGCTGACTTTCTTTCCTTTTTCCAGTACTGCGGCACACCCATCGTGGGCGAGATCTTATCCGATCGCTGTCACTTGCTTACTGCAAAGGCTCGCGATAAGGGCTTGAAAATCAAGTACGATTTCATGATGGAGGTTTTCGGCTGAGTTTTCTTGACCAAGTGATCGCTCTCGAGTCATGGCAAGATCGTAAAACTGGGCATGTTTAATATAATAATGATAATGTATTCAATATATGATCTTGACTGCGCTAACCAAGCTGCTTTTTCGGAACGAAATTGAATTGGATGGAGAGCAGGGCTGGCGAGCGACTTTTTAGCTGAGTCGTTCGTGGTGGTTTCTGTACAAATTTCTGAACAATTACATTTCTCGTCTTAAAAGAAACGAACAAATTTACACCAACTTCTTCAAGACCTGCACTCCAACACCAAGCACCTCAGCGTTTTTCGCCTTCAGCAAACCCTCTTTCACAGCGTCTGCTCCTCCCTCAGCTTTCGCCCTCTCCAAACCCAACTTTCCAACATCACCAGGCGCACTGACAATGTTCATCAGAACCACAAAACCCCTGTGCATGATCTCCTCGCTCTCATCCTTGCACATGCCAAGCACGATTCGCACTCCCCGCTCCTTTTCCAGCACGGCACTCACAGCCGCATCCCACTCAGTCAACATAGCGAGAGCGCCACCTGCTGCGCGTCGCGTGGCGAAGTCTTCGACATCTGCGAGAGCGAGCAGGATGTGCATACGACCGCTCGCTTGCTTGGAGCCATCGGCGAATTTGGCAACGCCAGCTGGTGAAGCCATCAGGTTGCAGACGAGCTCGACGCTCGCGCGCTGGACGAGTGCGTTACTGGAAAGCAAAAGCTGATTTTCAAGCGTTGGCCAAGCGGCACGGAGGAGGAGGTTGCGCGGAGTTTCGTCGTCCATGGACGCTAGGTTGGTGAGAGCTAGCAGGGCTTCGAACGTTGGCAGTAGATTCCGCTCTTCGCTTGCTTGGTCGAGTTCGAGGAGTTGGATGAGAGCTGAGACAGCAGAAGTTGCTGGGAGGGAAGTGCTGAAGGTGTGAGCAGGGTTGATGGAGATCAGCAGTCGAGCTAGGGCGTGGGAAGCGGAATGCTCGATTGAAGAAGCGTCCGGAGTAGATTTGTCTGTTTTGGCGATGCGGTCACGAATCTGAAGTAAGAGCTTCACAGCACCTTGCTGGGCCATCTGGGCGCGATGCTTTTGTTCCTTGGAAAGCGAAAGCATGATGCGGACGATCAAGGCAACAATGGCAGGCGATGGGTTGTTCTTGCAGCACGATACCAGTGCTGGCACAACGTTGGCATCGAGTAATTTCTTGCAGCGTACAGTGACCTTGTCATCGTCATCTAGCGGATCTCTTTCTGCTGGCTTAGAGCTGTTGGCGTAGGCTTTTAGATCCGCCATCTTTTGTTGCTCCTGTGACTGAACAAGCCTGTAGGTAGTGAGGTTACCGAAGGTGGTCAAACAGCCAAAAGCTACACTTGAGCGTTCTTGGAGAGCTGTGACCAAACACTGGACCAACTTCGTGTTTGAGGCTATCCCTTCTTTCACCTTGGGTTGAAGTGAGGTATAAGCAAGACCTTCGATAGCTTGGTCGCTGGCATCCGGCTCGTTTAAGACGAGTGTTGAGAGCTTGTCCGCAATATCACCTTCAGAAGAGTCGCTTGAAACTTTGGCGAGCACCAACGACGCAAGTGCCTTGTGAGTACCTGCACGGTCTTCTGCGAGGGCCTTTAGCCAAGGCGAGCAGTAACGCTCAATTGCTTCTCGACATGACTTGTTGATGCAAGCTGCACTGAGCAATTCGAGCGCCGCTTGTTCCAGGGTGTTGCTTTTTCTTGGGACCGTTAGTCTTTGTTTCAATTTGAACATTTCATTCCATCAAGGCGGCAATTACTTACCTTTTGCCAGCAGCGGCGGCCTCAGAGTTCTTCTCGAGGTTCGGCACCAGTCGTTGGACGAATCCGTCGGTCATAAACAATTTTGATACAACAGCGGGCACCATAGGAAACACAGCCGATGCGGCCGAGAAGGCCATGATGAGCTCATCGTTTGTGCCTTTGGCAACCCTCGTGCCAATGTATTGAGAGAATATCTCAGCACCTTCGTCTCCAGTAGTCTCGAGCACCTTGGCGATAGCAAGCATAGATTGACTGCGCAGGTTTTGCTCTTGCCTAATATCCAGAGAAGAAAGCAACACATCGAATGTGTCTTCGTCAAGCAAATCGGCAACATTCTCTGGTGCAAGAGCGACCTGGCGGGCGACAGCCTTCATGGCCCTCTCGGGAGCTTCGACGCCAGCGGCAATCAAAGTAGCAATGTTGAGACGGAAGACATCCTTCTGGGCTTCAACTTGAATTTCCTTGGACGGCCAAAGCGTATCGTCAGACGGAAGTGAGGCGAAGGCGTTGAAGGTGGCGTCACCTTTGCCATAGACTTCGTTGTAGACATCTGTGGGATTACTGACCAGGCGATCAGCCAGCACCTTCCTTGCCTCTTTGTGAGCAATGAGAAGGGTCGAGGTTAATTGATCAGAAAGTGGCAATCCCGGGTCCGAATGTAGTAGTAAGCCAATGGCCTCGAGAGACTCGTGCGATCCAAGTTGGCTCTCTTTCAGGTCCTGGATAGCTTTTTGGCCGATTTCCTCTTGCTGGCTGCCGATATAGTTACGGATGCTTTCAACTGCATCACGGGTGACAGACTTGCTCTGCAGCAGTTTCCAGGCTTCTTCCACTTTCGGGTTACGAGGCTCGAGGTGCGAAGCTTCTCTCAATGTCTCGGATGCTTTGGCATAGCTGCCGGCGGAGATGCTCTCATTCGCCGTTGCGAGCAAAGCAGCCACGCGTTCTGAAGCAGCTTGGGCGGCCATTGTGGGAGTGATTGGGGTGATGTTCACTCATCTTCAATTGTCATGTTCAGCAGTGCGAAGGCTTACGCCTCGGAAGCACCGTGGATTTGTTCTAGCTCGAGTCGCCGTGCGGAGAGCGGGCGATTCTAGAACAGGGTTAGGGTTGTCATGAGCAAATGGGGGAGGCCGATGACGGAAGGAGCAGAGCTTAAGCGCGAAGATGACGAGCTCCTTCTGCATTCGTCCCGGGTCACGGTCACGCTTTAGTCTCGTGCTTGTGCTGCCTGCCTGCCACTCAGTCCACGGCGGTGTATCTTTCACCACCCTACTCCTACTCCCACTCCCTGCTACCGACAATACACCGACAATAGATCACGCTCTGTCTTACGAGATGTGCTAAAGGAGCTGTGTTTCTGGAATCGCAATATCCATACGATGCATTCTATATAAAACACCGTCCCTACCGATCCCTGCCCGTCGCCATCCTATCACACCGCCAGCACCACCACCATGCCTTCCTCCAGCAGCCGGCCCGCCAGCCATCGCAGTGGTACACCCACCGCCACAATCGACAAGCTGGAGTACAAGCCAGGCGGCCGCCCTCTGCTGCGAGCCGACCATGACCGCAATCGTTCTCCATCCGCCCGTCCAAGCACTGCATCGCCCAGCTACGCAGGCAGCTTCTTCGAACAGGTCGTTGAAGGCGTCATGGACAAGGACCGTTCGCGGATGACCCGCGAGGCCACCCGCTACTTCGCCTTCGCCTGGGCCATAGTCAACTGCCTATGCGCCGGCAGTATCACCGCCTACTCGCTGTACGCGCCGCTCTTTCAGAAGAGGTTGGGATACACCCAGTTGCAGGTCAATGGCGTGAGCATCACTGCCGAGCTCGCTATGTATCTGCCAGTGCCGCTGTTCGGCGTGTTGTGTGACAGATACGGGCCTGGACCGCCATCTCTACTCGCTGGAATCTTCTTCGGAGTTGGATATGTACTCGCTGCATTTGCCTACAGCAGTGGGCCACCAGCGAGCGCAGGAGGTGACGGATGGCCATACGCGATCATGGTTCTTGCGTTCATTCCGATCGGCATGGGCACGAGCTGCATGTACCTCTCTGCTGTCACAACATGCGCGAAGAACTTTGGACGAGGAAAGTACAAGGGAATCGCATTGGCTTTGCCCATTGCTGCGTTTGGCTTGAGTGGCATGTGGCAGTCACAAATCGGGAGTCGCATTCTTTACGAAAAACTGCCTGATGGAAGCAAAGGGCCGGTCGATGTATACCGCTTTTTCGTTTTCCTAGGAACTCTTTTCCTTGCCGTCGGCGTGATTGGTGGCTTTGTTCTCCGCGTCGTTGGCGAAGAGGAGCTCATCGACGAAGCCGTTGACGAGCTCGAGCGTAGTGGCCTGCTCGAAGAAAGCGAGTTTTTCCGTCGGCGTGCTGTGGGAGAACACTATGGCACAATGAGCTCCAGCCACTCGCTTAGCGATGAAGAAATCGACGAACTCCAGCGTAAAGCTGCCGAACATGCAGCACAACTCGAAGAAGAACAACGCAAAAAGAACTGGCTTCTCAACGCTGAAACACGCTACTTCCTCGCTGACCACACTATGTGGTGGCTCGCTGCAGGTTTCTTCCTTGTCACTGGCCCTGGAGAAGCATTCATCAACAACCTTGGCACCATCATCGATACGTTCTACCATCCCTCCGACTTACCCGAGGGCGGTAACCCAACCAACGCAACAACACACGTCTCCATTGTTGCCGTAACCTCAACGCTTGCCCGCATCGTGACAGGCACTCTTACCGACTTCCTCGCCCCAACAGCACCTCAGCACCAGCACCGCCGTGGCCCCCACAGCCTCGAAAACTCCATGGCCTCACTGCCACAGCAACATACCGAATCCTCTCGCTTCCAACTCTCCCGCGTCACCTTCCTCCTTGCCTTCGCCCTCCTCTGCTCCCTGGGCCAAATTCTCCTAGCAACCGGCGTGGTACAAGAGCACGCCGAGCGCTTCTGGCTCGTCTCCGCCTGCATCGGCGCCGGCTACGGCGCAACTTTCTCACTGACACCCATCGTCGTCAGCGTCGTGTGGGGTGTTGAGAACTTCGGCACCAACTGGGGTATCGTGGCGACTGTTCCTGCAATTGGCGCTACGGTCTGGGGCCTGGCTTTCGCGGGCGTCTATCAGCGCGCTGCTGGTGGTGGGTCGCCGGTCGATGGAGCGGGAGATGTGATGTGCTATGGCAAGATGTGCTATTTGCCTACTTTTTGGGCGATGGCGGTTAGTGTTTGGGTTGCTTGTGGGCTTTGGTTTTGGGCTTGGAGGGGGAAGGGGGGATGGATTTCGAGGGGCGTTTTGGTTTGATTTTGGTCGGCTTCATTGGCGTTATATGCATCGCATGTCTAGGAGTTCTTGGAGATATATGTTTGAGACGTATTACTGGTTGGTATTCCAAGGCCTCAGGTGCCCAATGCTCGCCTAAAGCCCACCCTGCATCTGCACAGCCTACTTGGAGCTAGCGACATGCGCAGTTTAAAATGTACTTTCAGCTTCAGCCTTACACCAAGCTTCGTTCTTGTACTTTCTCTTCATACAACATTCATGGCAGAGATCTTCGGCGCGGTGGCCAGCGGCGCCGGCCTTGTGTCGCTTTCGATGCAGCTGCTGGAAAGTACGCAGAAGCTCAAGGGCTTCTACGACTCATGTCGAGATGCACCTGACACTGTGCGGCAGCTTTGCTTTGATTTGGAGACGATGGCTTTAGCGCTGCGGCAGTTTGAGCAGTACCGTCAGAACGATGTGTTTGGCAGCGAGCTACTTGATCGGTGCATCTTGGCTTGCGATCAAGCTGTGGCTAAAATTAAGGTTGCGGTTGAGAAGGTCGATCGGCTCTTATCTAAGGCCCATTTAGCTGGCAAGTTGTACATGGGTTTCAAGGAGCCTGAGTTGAGGAGGCTTCTTGAGGATATGGAGCATGCGAAGAGCTCGATGTTACTCGCATATACGAGCTACTGCCAGTATGCATGTTGCCACTTTCTAAGGCTGTACTGGCTGACCTGTGTTGCAGATCATGGAGCATGCGGGAATCTGCGAGGCAAGCTGCCTCATTCACACTTCAAAGTCAGAGACTGGAAAGGCTACAAGCCAGTATCGAAACAGGGAACACAGCGTTGATCGAACGAGTGACGGCTTCTGCAACTCAAATCATGACCTCGCGAACAGCATCTTTGCAGCAACCGAGCTTGAAAATCAATACAGCGTTCAGTCGATCTCCACGCAGACATGGAAGACACGGCAAGATGCGCAGCTATCGACTAGCGTTGCCTCGCTGGCTCGTTGGGTGCGTATGGGAGTTCAGTATGCATCAATGCGACAATGTCTGGACTTTCCAACTCTCTCCTGTCAATATACGTCCAGCCCACACGTACGTCTTCGACTTCGTGCGCGCAGGTGATGTCAACGCCGTGCGCGACTTACTGCGATCACGGAAGCTTTCTGTTCGAGACTGCGAGCAAACGGAAAGGGGCGTCTCGACCTTGCTAGAGGTGAGCCTTTTGCACTTCTGACTCTATCTCGGAGCTAGCTTACTCTTTGGCAGATGGCAGCAAAGGGCGGACACAGCAGGCTTTGCAAATTTTTACTAGAAGAGACCCCATCCAAGTACGACGACTCGGTTCTGAACTCCGCGCTGGATGTGGCCGTGACGCAAACACTAAAAAACTCCGATCCAGATCTACTCTCGGAGGGTTTCTACAACCTTTTCGTAGCAGATCATGGCTTAGAGCTTAGCCTCACGGGCTCTCGAGCGACGGACTCTGTACACACCGTCCGCACTGCACTAGCCTTGCTGCTCACAGACGAGTCTTTCAGAGTTATTCTGGCAAGCCAGCCAGCATCTTTCATCGACATGCCTTTCGAAGAGCGATTCACGATAGCTATCGACTCTGTCGGTTGGCCGGCAGATGCTTTTTGGACATTGTTAAATCACAGCGACCCAACGGAGCTTGTCCGAAAGGCCAACGACCACGGTAAGACCGCTCTTCACTGGGCAGCTGCGCACTATGGCGAATGGTTACGAAGGTCGAGAAACCTCAGCGACCAATACAAAGTTTCGGACAGGATCCGTGGCTATGGCAAGCTCCTAGCAAGGCTGATCGGTATGGGAGCGAACGTCCATGCATTGTGCTTATCAACAAGTAAATGGTCTGTTGAGACGTGGAGTCTGTGCGAAAAAGATCCATTCCTCGTATTTCTGGAGGGAGTAGTCACTCAACATACTCACCATTGGAGCCCCGCGGCTCTTTCTAATGCCGTCTGTCAATGGGGCGAGATGCTTGCTCAAGGGGGCATCTGTGTTTCGGACTACATCGTTACTGAAAACGAGTTCCTCCGATCGATCCAGTGCGGAGATATGGAGAACGCCCAAATCAACGATCCATGGTTTGCTGGGCCCGTGTTCCTGCCGATTAAGCTATCGGTCGCGGACGACTCGGTTCTCAGACTTGAGGTCTTCGAACTTCCTTATTTGCACATGTGGACACTGAGAGCATTGTCAATGCCAGGAGCTTGGTCGACTCCAGCCACATCGTCGGACACCATCTCATGGTATCCTGGAGAGCTGGACGAGCGCGAAGGCTTTCGTTGGGTCCACAATGGGATCAAGCTGATGAAGCCACACGTAAACCGCGTCGGAATCTCCGATAGCCTTGAAGCAATGGACGAACTGGCTGGCAGCCCCGCAGATATTCAAAGACTCGACTTGAGTGGGACTCAGGACGACCTTGGTGGGGTGGCAAGTATCATGTGGCGCGAACGCAAGACGAGATGGCATCGAGGCGAGGCTCCCGGCTGCCGGCGGCGTACCTCATCCACTCCGCCCCCAGTGAAGAGATATCTGCTGTTTCGAGGTCATCTGCACCCATATGAAGACACTAGCGTACATGTCACGAGTCCTTCGGGGTGGAAGTACCGAGTTCACAGATGCGCGTTGGACTCACGATGGCGCAGGTGCTCTTATGGCCTGCCGGATGGACATCTGCTGCGGACATGCATGCAGGGGCGATGTCAAGAGAAGTGGGTGACTTCTTCGATGGAACGGGGCGGTGTGGAGAGTTGGCTACTTCGCGACGAAGGTCATATCGGTGTGGCGAGGCGATACGCTGCAAAGTTTTGCCCTAGGGAGATGGACATCGTCGAAGCTACTATGGATAGAGCAACAGAGCGATCTCGGTTGGCGGCGGAGCTCGACACGCTGAAAGACTTGAGTCTTGGAAGCTGGGATAGTCAGAGCGAATTCGGTTATGGACGGGTATGGTTTATGTAGATACATGCATGCTGTACTGCAACTGTTTTCATTGAACAGTAGAAGGAACGGCGAGCCGTATATCGTTCAACCAGGACGTGCAATATCTGACTTTCGCAACCGGTATCACGCGTCATTACATATACGTCTACAACCATTTTTCATGCATCAAATCAGCATCCTCGCTGGCGCAATTGGTAGCGCGTTCGGCTGTTATCTCGATTCCGCAGTATCTCAGATACTGAGCTTCATAGCATACCGGAAGGTTAGTGGTTCGAGCCCACTGTGAGGAGTTCACGTCAAGAGACATGAGCTCTAAGTCTTTTGCCTTTTTCCCGGTCTGTTACTCAATACAGTAGAAATGAACAGCCTGCGTGCAACTGGTCAATCTATTTATCTTCTGAAGTGACAATGTTTATTACCTAGATTTTCGAGAGGGTTGAAATGTTTCGATGTTCACTGAATTTCGCATTGGTCTTGTGAGGCACTCGGTATGGAAACGGTGACATGCAATATCGTAACCAGATATGTGTAATATCAAAAGAAAAAAAACTCGCTTATGAGCCCCTATCCACGCTACCTTTATGCTCAACATTCAAAACATGATCATCATCAATACACCAAGAAAATGCCTCAACCCCCACCTCACCAATCGCCCCAAGCACCGTCCTCCTCTTTCTTTGATGGCCCCGACGATGACTTCATTGCACTAGTGCCCACGTTCTTCGGCTTGCTGGCCTGCTGCGTCTTCGCCTCGCCCGCCGCCGCGAAATCGTCCCAGAAATCCTTCTTCTCCTTGGGAGGACCCGCAGGATTAGCACCAAAAGAGTCCCAGAAGTCCTTCTTCTCAGGTGCTGCGCCACCTCTTGTGCCCGACGTCCTGCTGCCGCTCGCTCCTTGTTGGTGGTCTGGGTCGATGAAGCTGTTGAAGGAATTGTTGAGGCCGCGTGAGGTGTGCTGCAGACCAGTGCCGAGGTTAGTTCCTAGTTGCTTTGCTTGCGCGGCGAGGTCTGCGGATTGCAGGTTTGTGAGGCCCGGCTGGATGTAGGTTTTGTTGACGACAGCGGCTTGCTTTGCGAAGCTGCTGCCGAGCCAGCCGAAGCCTTTGGTCAAGGCCGCGACGGGGTCTTTTTGGAAGTCGTCGATCGCGGGCGGGGAGCTCATGTCGTCGTGGTTGTTGTTATTGGGCGCGGGAGATGAGCCGAAACCAGCGTATTTTCCGCCTTGAGAGGGGTGTAGGTCTGCGGATCGGGAAGCGTTTTCGGCGCCTTTGCTGGCGAAATAGGCTTCGTTCTTCGCTTTCTGAGATTCAGGCCCGAATCCTTGCTGTGTCTGGGGTGTATTGCGTCCTGAGCCTGGTCTAGACGATGAAGGGATCTCGCCGGCGGCTGCTTTCTTCGCGGGCGGGTCTTTCTTGGCCGCGCCAGGGACGTATTCGCGCTCTTCCACTTTCGCCGTCAAACGCTCTTTCCACTCCTCGCCTGCTTCGCTGTCGTAGCGCTCGGCGATGGTGCAGCTCTCGAAATCGCGGCCGATGACTTTGTTGGAGGGGTGTTCGTCGAAGAAGGCTTTGAAAGGCGCATTGCCGCCGAGAGACATGCGGCGGACTTCGGCGAGTTTGAAGGCGTCCATTGTTACGGAGCGGACGAAGGAGATGTGGACGCCGAGGGAGCGGTGGATGCCAGAGCAGGCGAGGCAGAAGAAGATGCCCAATTTTGGTGAGGCCTAGAATGGTCAGTTTCTGTTGTTCTGTGTATATTTGTAGCACATCTATGTCGCGTATGATTATTTCTCGCGATATAGCCACTCTGCTCAACAAAACGTACCCATTGTGGACTGGGAGCACCGCAGTCGATGCAGCGGTTGTTCTCGTTTGTCTTTGCGATCTCACCCAGCTTGGAGCGGGTCTCCGGGTCTACCTCCCACATTTTGCTCATCTTGACTGTGTCGTGTGTGGGTCGCTGAGTGTAGTCGGTATGCAAGGGAGGGGCGTATTATGGGCGAGGGAGCGGTCGAGATGTCGTTGGTTGGTTGGTGGGGAGAAGCGGAGGGCTGGGCTGCTTGGGGATGGTATGCTGTTATTGTATGTTGTTGTTATGCTGTCACGTGGTATATTTGTGAATGGTTTTGTGAGTGAGGAGTAACACTGCATGACAAGAACAGTAGCTTCCCCCCTGTCGCGATAAGGATTGCTGTAGGAATACGTTAGCTTCTCGTCTCGTGTATGCGGCCAGCCTTTCGCGCATTCAGCCAGTGCCTGCCTGCCCTGCAGATCGTACGTCATCCGGTACTCGACGCTGCTGCAAAATAGAGAAAGCTTGAGCTGCCACCACGAGTATGCATTGATCTGACTGCAACCACCCTATCGCCAGCATAATTATCCTTATTTTTATACATATATATCATACCAGGCATCTTATCATATCAACCCGCCCGGCATGACCGACTACGAGGCCTTCAAGGCGACGGAGCTCAAGGAGTTGCTAAAAGAGCGCAACATTCCTTCATCTGGTCTCACTAGGAAGCAACAATACATCGATGCACTGGAAGCACAAGACGCCGGGACTCCTTCTGGTGAAGCCGGCGCTGATGGGCAGCCTACACTAGACGAGGATAAGGAAGAGACTGCCGCGAATGAGGATACCACCAACGATACGGCGGCCAATGGCGACTCAAATGGACACCACGATGCAGCTCAACAATCCTCAGACCAACCGGATGGTCTTAAAAGAAAGCGTGAAAGCGCTACACCTGTGGATGACGAGGAGTCCACACAAAAGAAACTCAAGTCTACCGAAGACCTCGAGAAAGATGCGCCTGTACCTGTCGAGAGCAATACAGACGAGACAATCAAGCCATTGCCTGTCAGCGACGATGTAATGGATGTCACCGGACAAGAAGACATGAAAGATACAAGCATTGACAACGCTGCGGAGGCTGCAGACGTCACCGCAGACCCCATGGCAGTCGACACAACACCAGACGACAACAACGGCCCTCCCTCAAAACACTCTCCCACATCCGCCCTTTACATCCGCAACCTTCTACGACCTCTCCAAACCCCTCCCTTCCGCGATCACCTCGTCGACCTCGCAACTCCCGCCTCCCAATCCCCAGACCCCTCCCTCATCTCCGAAATCCACCTCGACACCTTCAAGTCCCACGCCTTCGTCCTCTTCTCCTCCACCGCCGCCGCCATCCGCACTCGCACAGCTCTCCACGACCGCATTTGGCCCGAAGAAACCCAGCGCAAAGCCCTCTGGGTCGACTTCGTCCCGCCCGCGCAAGCCCGCGCCTGGATCGCCACGGAAGTCGAAGCGGGCAAATCAAAGCGCTTCGAAGTCGTCTACGCCACTGATGCTGAGACGGGCGAAACTACAGCTTCTCTTGAGGAAGCCTCTCAGCAAAGCAATAGCAACGCCACCACAGCCCCACCAGGATCAGGACCATCAACAACAGGAGCATCATCCTCCCTCCCAGGCCCTGGCATGCCCAACGCCCCCACCGGGCCCCGCGGCGACCGCTCCCAAGCCCCAGCACCGCCCTCCCACCCAAGTACATCAACCCAACACCACGCCCCGCGCAAACCCCTCCACACCCCCGCCTCCCTCTCCCACTTCCCCTCTACCACCGCCCGCCCCAAAATCTTCTTCAAGCCCGTCTCGCCCTCGCTCGTCGAAAAACGCTTGGAAGAGCTCGACCGCGAGACCAGCCGCGACTGGGACGGCGGGCGGCAGAAACCTTTCGGCAGCGCGCTGGATCAATTGAGACGGTATACGTTTGAGGATGGGGATGTGGTTGTTGATGGAGGGGTGGACTTTGGTGGGTTTGGGAGGGATAAGGGTGCGGGTGGTGGGTCGGGGCATGGTGGTGGGAGGAGAAGGGGTGGGGGAAGGAGGAGGTGATGCTGAGATGAGGAGAAGATAGGTAGTTGAGCGATTTCTGGTTTTCTTGTTATTATACGTTGGGACTTTTTGAAGTCTGGATGTGTATATGGATGGGAGAGGCGTTTTGTTTTGTTCCATGGAACTATTCTTTAAAGGATTCTCGCAAATGTTGTTTAGCATCATAGAAGAGAAAAGGGAACACGCAGATTAAAAGTGTGATCACTCTGCATGTAAAAGTAGCTCTAGTTTGGTCCCAAAAAATAGTCCTCCATCTTCTCATCCTAAGAAACAAATTTGCCCTTACTGCCTGCGCGCCCGACTTCCCCTCCTCCAAACATCCACAAACCTGGCCTTCTCCCTCACGCCCAAACCGACCCTCTTCACACGCCCGAGCCTAGCGAGAGAATCTGCGACCATGTCGAGCACTTTGCGCTCCGGCTCGACCAGGCCGTCCTCATCGGGACGCACATCTTCGTCGCGCGCGGAAGCAGCAAGGGTGTCGAAGTAATTGCTTTCGTAGCCGGCGCCGCTACCGCTGCTGCTGCTGGTAGCGCTGTTGGCGCGTCCAGCTCTGCTTGCTGCTCCATTGAATCCCGATTTGCTGGAAGCGACGGCGTCGGCGGGCGGGTTGCGCACCACGGCGCCGATGCGCGTGCGGATGCAGTGTGTGCTGCTGCTGAGGAGGGTCCAGACGAAGTGCAGCGCTGGAGCCAGACCGGGCAGTGGCGTGACGATGTCGGCGGGCGTGTAGCGTAGGGACACAGGGTAGATCTTCGTACGTGGAGAGGCGGACAAGAGAGCGGGCGTCAGGGTAAGAATTGCGCGGCCGTTGGAAGGTGTTGCTTCGGGGAAGACCACGGTGATGCGGTTGGGGTTCTGGGCTGTGATTGCCGTGAGGGTGGTAAGTTGGGAGGCCGGTGGAGGGACAAGGACTGGTGCAGTGAAGCAAGAAAGGAGAGCAGCCTGGAGAGAGATGGGCCGGACAAGTTTAGTGCCTGGGTAAGATTGGGTGAAGATTGGATCGAGGATTGTTGCAAGGTAGAGGACGTCGAGCGGAGAAGTGTGAGATGCTGCGACAACAGAGCCGGCCGATGGCATATGCGTGCTACCAGCCTTGCCGAGGGAGCTGTAGCGAGGAATCAGCAATCTTGAGAGAGGCCTCAATTGTCGTGAAAAGTCGACTTACCCTCTGCGAACGCCATCAACTTGCAGATCAACCCACCAGATACCAGGAATTCCGATGATACACCAAAGGTTTGCTTTGCGCAGAAGAGTTCCAGGGGTCGTCCATTGGACCAGGGCGAACCAGGTGAAACCAAAAAAGATCAGGAAAGGTATCCGCAGGAAGAAGAGGAACTAAAGGTGTGTCAGCGCTAGTTCTGGTGATCGCTTTCGAAGCGAGGAAATAGTGAACATACCACTCGCCACGGGAAGAGCCATGGAGTGTTACCTCCAGCGTTTGAGACAGGGAAGAAAGGCGCAATGCCAGAGCCTGCAGTGAGAGTGTCAGCTTATTGAACACATCCTAGCAATACCGCATAGCATCTCTGCAGATACCATACCTTTGTCGCGATACTGTCCGTACTTCTCCATCGTCACAGCTCACACCCAGTGAACCAAAAAACCACGATAAAGAGATGATCAGCTCCACAAAAGAAACCTTCGTTTGTCGCAAGCACAGCGTGCGTCGAGATACGAAGCGTCCGCAGCGGTCTTCAGAGGTGCGTCTCGGTATTTCCACCGAGGGCTTTTGCTGTCGAAATGCTGGAACACTTGTCTTTCTTGTCCGTCTGGGGCAAAGTGGTCTAATAACTAGTTACCCGCACCGCCAGCCAACTGACTAGCCGTCAAGTCTGCGCTTCAGACGCCCTTCCTTTTCCTCGGTGCAGTGCAGAGCAGCGGGCAGGATTTCTGGGCAGAATGATTTAGCCGGGTAGATTGTAGCACGTGATCAGAGAGTGGTTGCGACAAGGCAATATGTCTGCCTTTAGATTGAGAGTGAGGGCCAAGTGTGCGGGTGCGTTGGGTGTTTGTGTGTCGTGGCAATTTTGTCGCGGCCAGTAGTGTGAAGTCGGTGGCATGTGAAAGTGGCATGACATCGCTCCGGCTTTCCACGCTGGCACATGCTGTTCACAACCTGAGGAACTACTTCGGCCGCCTTGCCGCTTTCGGCTCGGCTTGCAGGCGTTCACGCGAGCATATGCAACGACATGGTTGTTTTTACGGCCGGAGAATACCTGTCGATTATTGTTTGATACGCTCATTGATGTAATGTGATATGGTATATCGTTGGTTGAGATGATGTCGATATGCATGTCTTCCTGGTTGAGTTGTTGCAATACCGGAAGATCCAGGCAGCTTGTTGACCTCATTTTCAGTGGCTCTTTCAGAGCTGGTTACAAATCATACAGAACTCACCCAATGTACACTAAGCTCGCACCAAAACAGCATCAGATGAGACGGATACACCGTTTCATTGCATGCTAGCTTACATATACATGTGACACCTGTATAGGCCATGATATAGAGAGATCGTGTCGAGTAACCCAACCCTGCTAACCCCATGATAAACCGACACTTGGAGCTCTCATCGACGAGACGAAAACATGTTCACAACGGATCGCTCAAATGTACAAGTATATATATATTCTATTTCAATTCCATGCCACAAGTTCAAAGCAAGCATAGACTATATACTTGGTAAGATAAACGACTTGAGTACACAATCCGTGAAAAAAAATGCTCTGGCTTGTCTCGGTCGAGCATTTCTACCGCCACTCCAATCGATTATTCACACGTATCAGAGTAGAAATAATTATCAACATGGAATAGATATGTGACATCATCGAATACCGATAAACCAGCTTCCTTAGCTCAGTGGTAGAGCGTGGGATTGCAGTACGCTGCAAATTATCCTAAGGTCCATGTTTCGAATACGTGAGGGAGCTGTCCTTTTGCCAATTCTGCGTGCAAACCATCTAAGCAAGGGATGCTGTCCGGGTGTCTTTTGCTGAATAGCAACAGACTCTCGATGTATTTCCCTGCCCGCATACCGATATCGAGAACCAAGACACAACTGAGTCTACCGCCCTTTTGAAGTGTGCACGTAAGAGAGAGGGTACTCGATTTCGTTGTTCTTCTCGTTCCCACCTTAGCATTTCATTTGAATCATTACAATATTGTATGTTTACAGTATGTGTCGAGTCGTTTGTGCCGCTGGCGTTGGCGTGCCTTGACGATGTGTTTTCATGCTTGCACAACAACATGAGCAAGTCTATTGAACATCACTGGCCTGAAGTTCCAGCTTCGTCCGAAGACGCTCCCCTCCCACACGCCAATTGCGAATGCCCTGCTCGTCGCTATCATGGCCATCCTGAGCTTCAAATTTTACCAATATGCACTGTACTGATGCTGCGAGTGACTCTGTCCGGCTCGCGTTGCATTCATGCCGTGCAAATCCCGGTTGCAGTCGCGCTGCTGGCGACATGCTGCGCGTATTGATGCCACCAGATTTCCGTGTCGTGCAGTACTTTGCAGGACTGGAATATGTTGGGATCCCATCGAATGGTCTGCCTCGTCGTCGATTATAACGCGAATCGAGGCTTGCAAATGATCTCAAACTTCTTCTCTAACCATGTAGGCTCGCTCAAGTAATCGACCACCAGGGTTCCGAAGAATCACCCAGCTGCCCACCGTCTTCATTCGCTGCGCTCTCAATCGCACTCTGCTGTAATAGTTCGAAAAGACTGGGTTCTCTCACAACAGGTCGCGCATACTGCGCAGCGTACGGCAATGGCTGTGAAAGAGTAGTCGTTGCGCTTACTACACCCGCAACATCAGAATCCCGCTTCCTCTTGATACCCACAGATCCCTTGGGCCTTCCAGGTCCTCGAGCGCCAGGAGTCCTCGATCCTGCTGGTTTGCGCGGTGGCCGCTTGCGCTCAGCGTGCGTGGGATGTATCGCCGCGTGGCGGTATTGTATGATGATTGCGCCGACGGTCTGGGAGAATTTGATCGAGATTGAGCCCTTGCAATCCCAACTTTCCTTCGTCCTGCGCTTGAGAATACCCTCATGCCGCTGAGCAGGTGCAGTGGTGGTTGCTCTGGCAGGTACGTGGGCGTAGCGGTCTTTGTTCTGCAGACTGTCGCGGCAGGTGTAGGAGAAGCGTAGGCCGTCACCGTCGACGCGCGAAGTCCAGAAGTTGTTGAACATGTATTTGTAGCCGTCGAGGTTGACGATGCGCTGGACGAGACCGCGGGAAGCGGCGCGTTGGACGATGGATCGGACGTCTGTGTCGGCGATGTTGAGGATGCAGTCGACTGTGGCGTTCGGGCAGTTCTTGAGAGGATCCTCTTCTTCGGGAATAGTTGGTTCGGTGGGTGTTTGTTGGGTCGTAGACGAAGATGCAGGTTCTTGAGCCTCCAATGATTCGTTCTCCGGTCGAGTAGCAGGTGTCTCATTATCTTGCTGCGACTGATCTTGCGAATGTGTCTGCGACTCAGCCTCGTTGTCCTTCTGCTGACTAGCTCTTTTCTCTTTCGCGAGATCTCCCGTGAAGTTCTTCTTGAAGTCAGCCGGCAAGTCTTGGTTCCCTCCATCCGCATAAGGTCCAATATTCGGCCTCATCAATGGCACAAAAGCATTGCCGCCCAGCGACAACTCCGACTTGACGCATTCGAGAACGCCGTCTTTGGAAGCGGCATCAATGTCGGCTTGCAGCAGATTCATTAACTCGTCCAGGTCCTGCACGGTATTCTGGTGTCGCAGCCAATACGTCGCTCTGTCATTCTTTTCACCGGAGTCCTGATTTGGAGATGTGGGATCCTCGCATCGTCCAGCTTGCTGTGGAGTGCACGATGTTGATTGCGAAGGTTCAGAATATGTGTACGAGTTACTACTTGGGTCATAGCCTGAGTACTGCGCAGTTTGCGACGCGCTCGAAGGCTGGTCTGGAGCCGTGTAGGCACCGTTGTTGTATTGGCTGCCCTGCTGCGCTGAAGGTGTGCCATATGCTCCCGTACTGGGATAGTATGGTGATTCTACGGATGTCTGCCACGAGTTCGACTGTTGCGATTGCTGCGTCTGCGACGGATGCGCATACTGGGAGCCATAGTGGCTGTGACCACCCTGCAGCTGGGTGACCTGCGAGTACGCGGCGCGCGCCTGTGGTACCGGTTTGAGCACGCCGTGCATGGCTGCTGTGAGTTGTATTGCCCAACGCCTCGGGCCGCTATAGTCGTATTGTTGCGAATCGGGTGTAGTGGGTCTGGGTATATTAGAGGGTTGGAGATAATACTTGTGATCATCAAAGCAGCCGGTAAGAGGTGTAAAAGTGAAACTAGGCTCGATCGAGACTTCCATCTCACCGACTAACCCCTCTGGAACATTTATTACAACTTCGCTCTACTCGAGTGGAACACCCTGCTGTTCATCGACCGCGAAAGTAACTCCCATCCCTAAATGCCGTTGTTGGTCACACATTCAGACATTAAAGTATGTTCACACGTAGCTAGAAGTGATTCAGACATGCTGCGCGCAGACTCTACGTCTACATCTAGGCAGAACAATATCCAAAGCTACATGTATCATCTAGTGCAGTCTCGATTCTTTGGTTTCGAAACTCGACCAAGTCGATTATTGAGATACCACTTGAATTCCGACCGTATTCTAACGACTAGTACACTATTATGATCAAATCTCGCGCGAGTAAGTTCAACCACTGCCTTTTGAGATGCTATAATGACGTTTTGTGTACCTTGCTAGCCTCTAAGGTGACATCGAACATCGACAAAATGAAAGGAATGGTCATCTCTGTATGACGATTGTTATTTCATCGATGATTGGAAAAAAATTATGTACAAAAGTTCTTTATCGTAACATCTACGATCCTGACCTGAACACTTCGGGACAGAACCGCTCGTTGGTAGTAATCTTGTGTCATCGAGATGACGTGTTACTTATCAGCGATTGCATACTGACCACATTTGGGAAAGGTATTGCACACTCTCTACAAGAGAGCAGCGAAAGCAAGGCCAGCAGCACCGAGCATGAAAGGAGCAGCGGTTTGAATGGCGCCAGAGTCTCCGGAGGAGGTGCCGGAGCCAGACGCAGAAGAACCACCGGAGGAGCCAGTAGTAGCAGTGGCAGCCTCGCGAGAAGCGGTGGAAGCAGCAGAGCCACCAGCAGAGATGGCAGACTGGGTAGCATCGGCGTCGAGCTATAGATGTGTTAGTGAAGAGTTTCTTCGCGGAAAGTGTCGATAATCAACTTACAGAGCTGCCAGAAGCAGATGCGGAAGCCTCACTCAGGAAGCTAGAGTATGCGGAACCGCTAGCAGAGTTACCAGCAGCAGAACCGGCGGCGACACCGCTGCTAGTGCCGTTGGTGGGCATGGGCACGACACCGGTACCGGCAGCAGAGCCAACAGGGAAGTAGTTGGAAGCAGCACTCGCAACCTCAGAGCTCACGCTGGGGTCTGCGGTGGAGAGGAATGAAGCGAGGTAGGAAGAAGCCTCGGATGGGCTCTCAGAGGCGTATGAGGCGAGGAAGGAAGAGGCCTCGCTAGGGTTGTTCACGGCGAAGGAGCTGGCAGCGGAGACTGCAGAGTTGTCACCTGAAAGGGCAGATCCAACGGCGCTGGTAGCAGCATCACCACCAAGAGAGGTGGCAGAAGCGACGATGCTAGAGACGTCCTGGGCGGCGACGTAGCCGGCAGCGGCAAGGAAGAGGATGTTGGAAAGCATATTGATTGATGTGGTTGGTCGAGTTGAGTGAGTGTTTAGGTTGCTGGGTATGAAGCGAGTGATGAAGATGTGCAGTGATAGTCTGGAGAAAAGTAGATCATGTCGGGCGAGTGTTTCTTATACCTCGTAGGAGGTAAGCAGGTCAACAATTGCCAGAAGCCCGTGCCAGACCCGCAAAAGTGATGTAGCTGAACCCTCGAGGCCTCTGCTTGCCCCCATTCCCTCCACTTGATGCGCAGCGGGATAGCTGTGCACGGCATCTCGGGCGTGGCGAGCGTGGAAACAAAGCTCTGAGCACAATCCTAGTCTAGGCGTCGTTGCCCTGGTGGACGGTTTGCCCGACGGCCTGCCAACGTCGATCCTGGAGCAAGAACACCATCCAGGCAGAAGCAATTCTCATCCGGCGTGGTCCAGACTGCGGGTTCTCGGGTGATTCAAAGCGTCGTCGTCACCTACAGTTCGATGAAATTGCCCGGCTTCGTAATGCAAGACTCCCAAGATTGGACAAGACTCCGCCATCGTAGGTACCTCTTCGTCCAAGCATTTCGTCTGCAAACGTACCTACTGCCGTTGCCACTGCGGGCCCTCCAAGTTCTCCAGGCTAGAAGACGAAAGGACGTTGGCGAGATGCAAGAGGCTCCGGTAGCTTGGCTGTAGCTCCACATATTACAAGGCTGATTGTTTGTCCGCGCGTTATGCACGGGACGAACGGCCGATCTGACCTATCAACGCTTGGCAAGACGATGACGTTGCGGCAGCGATCGATCTCATCTCGTATAAGGCTGGCAGCGAGTCAGGCTCTTGAACAAATTATCAAGCCACCAAGAAGCCTCGATCTCAGTATGCTCCCGCGGCTTCGTTGTGTTGCTGGAACCCCGGCACGCGTGTACAGCATCAAATCATTGCATAAGCATGCAAAATGTTGTCGAACTTTGTGATACATAGAGTTCAGGGGACCTTTGTGACAACGCGGCAAGGCTGCGAGACAGAAGGCAAATTACGGACTGCGATGCTTGGTGAATCCGGCAGGCGGAAGCGCGTCCGACTGACTGTCGTTTTGATCACGTGAGCATACAAGTCCATCATCTCGCAGCTGCCCCGGTCAATATGTTGCTGCGTTCATGCTCATGTATGGCAGGTACGACCGTGGTGTGATATAGACGGAGACGCCACATGTGTTGGGTTGTCACAAAGGATTCGCGCGCATTTGTTCGACACAAGGTCAGCTGAGTTCAGCCGCACTCCTCCCGCCTCGTGGCAATCATGATATCAGTGCTTTGCCAGCATAAGCAACTTCTTCTATTGCACTCACCCTAATAGTAGCATTCATAATGGCAAAAGGCAAATTCGATGTTACCTCGCTGCTTAGGACTGTGGCAGACACGCAACGCCCCTTGATTCATCACCTCAGCGCAGACAATAGTTGGCTTATTTCCGTTCCAAGGCCAAAGAATGACGGCCACCCTCGAGTTTACTTCAACGTCCTCGTAGACGCGTGGCTTACTGGACCGCAAGTCGAGTACAGTCGCATCTTCCACCAGCAAGAGCACACCATTCCATCTGCATTCCAAACTATAGCAGAAGTCCAGGCCTTCATCCACGAAATCGAACTGCGAGCATGTTCACTCCGCGGGATGGACGCGCAAGACAAGCCATCAACCGGTTATATCGATGTTGCTGCCTGCGCCCTTCGAGGAACAGACCACGTGAATGAACACACGTTGCGCCAGCTGCACCCTTCAGTTCCCGTCCTAGTACGCCACGACGCCGAACACCTCGTCAAAGCCTACAAGCACTTCGACAACATCACGCTTTTGCCACCCTTCGAGCGAGACTGGCGCGAGACTCGCCTGCCATTCCTCCCAGACTTCATTGGAATAGGTTGTCTTACGCAGAAAAACGATGTCCAAGGCATTCACAAAGGCCTCGTCATCTCCTTCGACTCTACTGATCTCGGGGAAGCCGAAGCCATTGTGTACACGCCGCATGGAATTCCAGTCGAGCAAATGACCTTCCTGGCATCGCGAGCGCCATCGCTGCGCATACTGGCGCTTATTCATGGCTTGCTCAATGTGCGCGTCGGGCTCTCGTGGATTGGTTTCAGCGAAGCTAATCTTGGCGGGCACAACGGGCTCAAGCTGCAGAGGTTGCTGCAGGCGAGGCATTGGATTGGAACGCACGATGAGGCGAAGATAGAGAAGGGGCTGACGTCGTGGATCTTAACGCAGAATCCTATCACGCTCGAGCAAGCGCTGCAGCGGGAGAAAGAAGAGGCTGGAGATGATGGGTTTCAGCAGGCAGATCCAAATTGGCACCCGGTGGACAATGGTGGGAGTCTTGTTTTGACTTGAGTGTGATTACGTGAGCGCCACTGATGATAATGAAGCTACGATGTATGCTTTTTATTAAGAACGAACATGGAACCGAAAGTGTGTGCCTGTGAGTAACCATACCACAACGCCTGAACAACCCCTTGCTATGATTGTTTGCCTACGATATAAGCAAATTACTTGGATCACTGTAACCAAGAACGTCGCTTGAAGCTCTGGCCCTCCTCGAGACCGCGACCGCATCTATCATCCGGATATCTCTCAGCGCGAGGTCGCCGTTTTGTGCCACGAAGCTGGTCATCAACTCGCCAGCTTTGACGTCCACTGGCTCGCCCTCTATCGCTTCCAAGAATATCGCCAGCACAATTCCCGTCAGGTTCCTATCGTCATGGTATTTTTCTACCCAACTGAAAATGCTCGGACCAATAGCTACGTGCAGCTGTCGCAGCATCTTCGAGCAGAGGATGTGCATCCCGGAATGATTGAACGTCATCTGAGTGATTTCGTGCTCCTGATGGCCAGCCCAAGTTTCTCGATGATGTCGCACACGACGGCATCGGTCCTCGTTTGATAGATCTCAGCATTTTCTTCCGATGCCTTCTGGCGCAATGACTTCACGACATCACTTGGCTCCAGATTCGTACGACCGTCGCCGTAGCAATGGCATCCCTTGAAGAGGTTCGAATGAATGCCTCCTGCTTGTGCCCAACTTCGGTGCTCTCAACAGTGGCTCTGACTTTTGTCGGTGCACTGGTTTTAGGTTCGACCTTGCTAGGGCTGGCGGTTTACAAGGTCTCCTCGACGTCCAGATGCTCAAACATGTTCGCTAGTGGAGAGCTGCTAAGACTGACATCTTCGCGAACAGGGCGACACGCTGCTGGCATGGTAGGGCGCAATATCTCCAAAACCGACCGCAGGGTGAATATAAAATATGCATGTCCACAGTCTGAAGACATTGACTCTGCCAACCCTGCACATCTGCTCTCGTACCATGCTTGGTGGCTCTTCCACGTCCTGATAGCCTGTTGCAGTTGTAGCATAAAGTAGCGGGAAACCTTCACACGAGGTTTGTTGACCTTCGCAATAAATTCTGCAAGGCAAGTGAAGTCGATTGTCTTGATGCGGTAGGCAGTCGTGATGGATTGTCCGTTGACGCCCAACACTGGCTGTGAAGCCCGGACAAGTATTCTTGCTTTGACTTTGAGGCGATGACCTCTGAAAGCTGGGTCGATGCCATTGGAGCTATGGGGAATGGTGTAGCCTCATCCCATGGCTGTGTCCAATAGCCACGTGGCGACAGCATCAGTGTCAGTCTTGTAGCGCATGTAGCTGGAATAGAGGAAACCGCAAGACATCTTCCTGGAAAGGTCATATCTCTATATAAGATCCATGTATAGGTGATCGCGAGGCGAGAAAGTACTTGAAGAACGGAGGACATGGTTTTTTGAAGAAAGATGTAACCATACAGTTGGTTAAGACCAGTGATGCTGCGGGGTGCATGTTCAATCCCAGCATGGCGGCTATGCATGAAATCTACTGGTGCTCGCTGACAAGGCGCAGACCATTGCTGTAGTCGGAGCTGGCACAAAAGCTCGAGGTGCTTTTTTCGTTTACTCCGCCGTGACGTATAGATCGAACCGTTCCTGTAGTCTCCAGATCTAGAATGCGTGATCTGTTGATGAATCAAGAATGAATATACTGCCATTGTATCTGCCGTAACGCGGTAGGTGCCCTCATTTACTCATCGATACACATCTTCCTCGCCTTCGCAGGAAGTGCCCACTCCACCTCCTCCATCAACACATACGCTTCGTAAGGCGTACCTCTCATGCTCCGCTTGACCTTCTTCCTCCCAGTCGTCGGATCATCCACCATCTGGTCTTTCCATCCTTGGACTTCAAACGTCTGCACCTTTGCCCAGCCCCGGAACAGATGCCGCCAATAGCAAGCTTCAGCTGCGGGAGTGAGATAGCGTTCGCGGAAAGTCGAGCGTGCATTGTCGGCGATCCGCTGCGTGGAAGAGCGGATATTCGAGGATTTCAAGAGGGTGTTCATGATCTTGGGCAGGTCTGAGAAATCGCGTTTGGTCCGCACATAGTTCTGGTTGGCCCCAGAAGATTGCAGTAGGTGGTGATAGTGCTCCAGCCATTTGAGGTCGTGTGAGAGCAGAACAGAATGGCAATTGAGTAGGGACTTCAGACGGCCAGAGTACGTGTTTCCTTCGGTCTGGGCAAGAAATTGGTAGTTGCAGTGATCCTCCATACCCAGCAGACGGGTAGCGATGTTAGTCTTGTTGCTCCAGTTGAGCGTTTGTACATCGGCCCAAGGCTGGTTGGCACTGGCAGCAACGAGCCCGGAGCGCACCTCGTGGGATCCTAGGCCTGATATGGCACCTCGCCAGACAACCTTCGGGATTTTGTCGAGAAAGTCTTCCTCTTCGGTAGCGAGGGTTTGTTGGAGCTCGGCGTAGCTGCGCAGACCTACATTGGGCCAGCCAAAGAAACCAAAATCTGGGCAGAGCCACAAGTTTTCCTGGCGTGCCAGCCTGGAGTATCCCCAGGTAGTATGGTTCATATCATCCTGATCTATCAGAGGCGCGTCGTGGTCTGTCACCGTGAACTCGATGTTGGGCAGTGGACCAGCATGCGCAATCACCGCGCGATGGATTGAATGTAAAGTCGCCAATGCTCTTGGGCGATGGTTGTGATCAAAGATGCCATGCGCATCGATAACATACAGCTGATTGTCGTATATCATTGCCCTCACAATGCCATCTCCGCGCCAGTCCACGTCCAGCTCTCTTTCGGTAATACCACCCTTCTTTTTCCACCAAGCCACCGCTCGATCAACCTCTTTGTACAGCTCCGGAAAAGCAGATAGGCACTGCGCTTCGTCTAGGCCATAGTTACGAGCATCTCGCAGGTATTCGTATGACCATTCTCGTTGCGTTTGCCAGACATGAGACTGGCTATGCGAGATAGGCGGACCTTCGGGTTTCGGTCTGTGAGGTCTCTTGAGATTATATTGTTGTTCCACGAAGGTCGGACCTCCCAGGCTTGCGAAGAAGACCAGCAATGCAGCGACGCATACGAAGAGAACGCTGTAGAGCGCTAGGGTTCGCATGCTTGGAGGCTTGCTGCGGCTATATATTGTTGGAGTCGCATTGTATATGTGAACATGAAGGGGCTCAAGGACTGAAGGATGTCGGCGCGAGGCTCGCTACGTGTCAGAACATCACCGCCTTGCGTTATAGCGTCTCCCGTTCCAGGAATGCGGCATCCTTGCTTACATGTGCCCAGTCTTGGAACCTGAGCTGATCATCCGGCTGGGCGCCTCGAGGGCTCGTGACGTGCTTGTTCCGCATCCTGTAGGTGTACTTCACCTTGTCAATCGAACTCTAGCTCCAGACTCGATCAGTTCCTAACATTTGCATGTCTTGATGGTATATCATGTACGAGTATCCGACTCAAGGTCTTCATGTCGTGAACTTGATGAGTGACACAGATTGGAGAGATTGATTATCTCCGCAAAAGCACGTGTGAGCATGGATCAAGACGCATCAAGGCTGAGCTGTCATCTCCGCATGTTCGTCCCTTGGTCTCGTCTCGCTTAGACGGCGTATTGTCGTATATGCTACCTTGTAAGACCACATGCAAATTTGCTACTTATCGTTTCAGAACCAAGGGATGACGAAAGGTCGAAACATTTCTTTCATGCAAGCAAATACATTTGAGGCCATTACAGACCTTCATGCACAGAAAGCTGGAGACAAGACATAGATTGTTGCTTTATCTTATCTGATCGGCGATACAATCGTAAATTTGACCAGTGCAACATGGAAGACATCGCTTGATTTGATATTACCATCAATTTCATAGGTCCCTTGAAAAGTGTCTCCTATGTCGCTATTCCTTACAAAGTATACTTGAAGAGGGACTCCTATCGCCTATCGTAACAAGCTGATCTTGCGTGTACCTTTCACGCGTCCTCTCCTTCAGAAATCTTCACTCACTTGCTGTTGGCCCTCTTGTAGGCCAGTTCGGCAGCAATGGCAGCGATCAGACCAGCCACCCCAAACGCGAGACTCAATTTAAAGTCGGTCGCGTAGGTTGGAGCATCGGAATCAAAGAACATATAGCTGCCCATGACGCCACCTGCATTGCCGAGGCAGATGTTCAAACCAAGACCGACTGCTCGTCGTGAAGCTGGTGCCAGGTTGTTTCCTACCCAAACAATCAGAGCCGGAGCTGAAGGATAAATGCCCATGCAAGCGATCATGACGGAGAAGCAGGCGCCTCCTATCTAGTTCTCGAAATTGCTGCGTAGTCCAAGCATGACAGAGAAGGACATGCAGCACAAAGCAAAGGGGCCAACAGCGAATGGCACGCGCCTGTCGGCAAGAGTCAATAATCCACTCCATCTGATGGCCAAACACAGAGTGTTACGAAGAGACTTGCCAGTGAAAACGATCAGAAAGCTTTGAGAGGACGATAGTCGCGATTGCGCCGACTATCTGTACCTGGATACTTGCCGGCGTAATTCCCCAACAGGTCCATGATCAATGACACACAAGTCGACTTACGTATGGAGGCGCACTCATCAGCTGAGCTTCCCAACTGGTGAAACCCATAGCCCTCGTGAGCGTGGGAAGATTGAATTTGGTACCGTATGCCATGGCAGATTGACAGAATTGCACCCAAGTCAACAGTCACAGTCTCCAGTCCAGTAGCGAGGCCTTGAGATCGCGCCAGATGAAGTTCTGCTCCTTGCTCTCGTCCTGGAAACGACTGCCTTGCTTGATGAAGCGCTGGGCTTCCAAGAATCTTATCTCTTCTTGTCGCAACCACTTGTGACCTAAGGCAGGTGTGTCGACAAGGACGAAGAAAGTGGAAACGGCAAGGATGACAGTGACCATGCCTTCAATTAGGAAGGTCCATCGCCAGCCCTGGTGAGGAAATGGCATAGCTGGAAAGGTTATCCGTGACATATCCGTCGCCAAGAGCCAGACGGAAAGTATGATCTGAGGTCATTCTCAATCGCCGGCCATCTTCGTATGTGGAATGTCCGCTAACGCTAACGACTAGAATCCCAAACATGTTAGAACGCAGTCAATCGCTATCGTATCGCTGCAATACACTCCAATTTTGACTACTCACATTGCTCAATCCTCGTTCTCAAACCCTCCACATCATGCCATCAGCAATATCCCAGCGCCTCCAATGCAAGACCATCCTCATCACTGGCGCTTCGTTGGCATCGGAAAATCCACAGCACTAGAATCAGCCCAGACATGTCCTCATAATTTGAACTTGATCCTCACCGCTCGTCGCCTCGACAATCTCAAACACCTTGCCGAGGAAATCAACGAAGAAGTAGGCAGCGGCGTCCAAGGATTGCCAGTCCAGCTAGACATCAGCAAGCCCAGCGAAGACCACGGATTCGTAAGCAGGCTTCCAGCAAACTTCCAACGAATCGACGTGCTCGTGAACGACGCGTGAGTCTTCCGTGCCCTATAGCATACATTTTTTACACCTCTCGATAACTGACAACACAACACCAGAGGCCTAGTAGAAGGCATCGCCAGCGCCCCCTCAATCTCCGAAGCCGACATGGCCATCATGTTCGCCACCAACGTCACCGGCCTCACCAATATGACCCAGGGAATCCTCCCAGTCATGCTCAACCGCAACGCCGGCGCCGGCGCAGGCGACATCATCAACATCGGCTCGATCGCTAGCCGCGAGCCCTATGCCGGCGGCGGAATCTACTGCGCGACCAAAGCAGCTGTCAGAACATTCACGAACAGTCTGCGGAAAGAGCTCATCGCGACGAGAGCGCGTGTCATCTGCGTGGATCTTGGGCAGGTTGAGACTGAGTTTAGTGTTGTGCGATTTTATAGGGATAGGAGCAAGGCGGATGCTGTTTACGCGGGATGCGAGCCGTTGACTGCTAAGGATATTGCGGAGGTTGTGGTTTTCGCGGCTGGGAGGAGGGAAAATGTTGTTGTGGCGGATAGTCTGGTTTATTCTAATCATCAGGCCGGCGCCACGACTATGCATGAGAGGAGTTGACGTTTGTGTGGCGCTTGCGAAATTTTCGGAGGTGCGTGAGATCTAAAAACACTGGTAGCATTTAGAGCTGATTGATACAATGACATTCACGAGTCGTGCGCAAGAGAATAGGAAGAGGAGACGGGTTTCTAAGATTATAAATCTCGACGAACAGCAGCGTGAAAGCAGATAATAGTACATTAACCCTCCAAAAGCAAATCGCTCATCAACTTCCAAAGAGAAACATGCCGTAACACATCTTCCGGGCTGTCTCGTGATCGCTTATGCACAATACGGCAGCGCAATGTGTCGGCCGCTTACCGTTGACACAGTTTTATGAGAGTACGCAAAAGTGTACTCTTCTCATCAATTACTCCGCCTGCGCCTCGCTTTTGAGAAAAAAAGTCAAACTAGTCTATCCTTCGTCCTTGTCGCAAAATGCATTTGCACCAAAATTGTTGCGCCAATCCATGCAGTGTCGTAAAGCTTGGTCGTACAATCGCAATCAGCTGGAGGGCTATCACTTGGGGCGTGAGCGGCTGTTACGGCCGCCACCAGTTGCCGCGACAGCGACAACCTTCTTGTTCCTCGGCTTCTTGGCCGGTGGCCCCTCGCTGTGGAGGTGTCCCATGTGCTTGTCTTCGAGGGCCATGGTGTTTCTCCACCTCAAGCACCTGTCGCCTGCCTCGGCCTTCTCCTGTTCGGCCTGGCGACGGGTTGCGATGCCCTTCTTGGGTTCTTCCTCGGCCTCGAGCTTCCTTGCAGCCTCGCCGTCCATGAACTCCTTGCGGGCACGCATGTATTTACAGATCTTGTCGCGCCATTCGTAGAGTTCTTTGCGAAGCTTCTTTTCGCGCTCGCCACGATCGTCGAGCCATCCAATGAGGCCATCAATGACAGCCTCATCATCGTAGAAGCCCCATTCGTACGCATTCATGAGTGATGTTGATCCTTCTTCAAGCCGGCGACGTTCCGGGACAGTGACCTGGTGCTTGGCCTTGTAGGCAGCCATGTCGTTCTCTGGCAAGTCGATGAAGCCTTCACGCTCCATAGTATCCGGACCCTGGACCCAAAGGCGTCCATTGGAGTAACCATAGTCGGCTGTGCTGCTGGTGGGCAAGCCACCGAAAGGCTGACCGTTGCGCTCAAACCAGTAGTAGCGGTTGCAGAAGCGGTCCTTGCCGAGCATTCTCGTACGTTGCACATCAGCTTCACGTAAGTCGGAATCGTGATCGACAATCTGGGCCTCGAGCTTGAGTACGTCTGATCTCAACGCTTCACTGTCACGGACGATCGCTGCGAGCTGTTTCTTTTTCTTGTCGGTTTCTGACTTTGCAGCGTCCAGAACGGCTTTCCTCTCCTTCTCAGCGGGAGTGAGCTCACTGATGCGCTTCCGCTTGAGAGACTGACGGGTACCGCGACCAGTGGCAGTCACAGGTTCGTCTTCTGGTTCCGAGCTCCCGGCGTTAGTGGCTTCGGCAATTGCCGCTGCAGCGGCTTGTTCTTTTGCCTCTGCGTGGGCGAGTTCTTCTTGCGCTGCGTTGCGTTCCTGATTCTTCCTGACCATGGCGTCGACGGCGACCTTTTTCTCCTTTTGGGCTTCCATCTTCATCTTGCGTACTCTCGTCTGGTCTTCGCTACAGGTTTCGTAAAAGCTTTTGAGTGTTTCGGTCGTGGCAGATAACAAGGTCATGGGCTGTAGCGCAGCCGCACGAAGATTGATGTCCATGGTTTTGAATTGGAATGTGATGTTTTCCTTGATTGGGTCCATATCCAGAGGTACCAGATACGCCAGGATCTTATCGTAAGCCGCCTTTTTGGAGACATCCTGAGAAAGTTGGTAAAGAATACCAACCAGGATAAGGTGCCAATTACCACCAGCCATGTCACGTTGTCCAAGAGTTTCCACCCAGTCAAAGTCCGCCAAAGCCTCTTGAGCCTTGTGCGTCTTGACAGGGGGTCCAACAGGGCTCTGTGGCTGCTCCGAGACGTTTTCGACGTGACTGAGCCTGCTGCGCGTCGAGCGAGCTGGGACATCAGCGACGGGCGTCGAAACAGTGCTGTCGTCAATCGCTGATTCGGAAGAATCCTCCGAGTCGTCGTCCTCGGGCATTTGCGGAAGGCTGACTTGTAGGTTGCCTTCGGTATCAACGAGCTGCTTCATCACTGCACAGAAGGCTTCGTTGAGCAGCTGGCATTCAGTGTTCTCAGACTCCGTCGAAAATCCCATAGCATCAACGAAATCATCAAAGGTGAAGCTGTCGATTTTGTAAGGCTCGGCTTGCACGTTGAGCGTATTCCAGATCTCCAGAAGCATGCCAACGGTAGACATTTCTACGATGCTTGGGGGTGAGGTACGGTCGCTCTGAACAAAGCCGGCCATCTCCTCGGTGAGGAAGTTGAGCTGAGGGCGTACGCTCCGGTCCTTTTTTGGTAGAACATCAAGGTCTTCGATGGGGTATTTGATCGGCGGAGGAGCGGGCTTTGGTGGAATTGCTGCAACGGGTGGCAAGACTTGGCGAACTGCGTGATGAGGAAGGGCACCATTGTGCTGTTGATAGTCAGTAAGAAGACTCGTTGATGAATGCCATCTAGACGCACCTGACGCTGCATTTGTTGGTGCGCCTGATCTTGTTGCGTGCGAGCAACATCTTCGGGCACTTTATGGTTGCGGCCACGAGGCGCCCTGGGAATTTGATCCTGCAAGCTATCAGTGCCACGAAATAAGAGTTGCTGAAACTCGTAGATATCTGATGGCGGGGTCGGGGGCATCAAACTCGACGGTATCACGGCGCTTGGAAGCAGCTGCCCGTCCAAGTATCTGGGGTAGTGAAAGGAGTCGGGAGGACCTACGCGGTTGGCCAGAGAATGAGCGTCCCTCAGAAGCTCTGGTGGGATATGTGAGGAAATCCGATATTGATGCGCAAGAGGCTCCTTGACCAGCCATGGCGCGTGTTGGTAAGCTTCCCGAACGAGCGAGTTCTTAAGGAACGCTCTGAGGTTAAGCTTGCTGTACACCTTGCGGTCACGGCGGACATGCTGCTCATCGACAAGAGCCTCGTCGCCGGGAGTGTCGTGGAGACGGATGAAATAGCGGGCGAAAGCGTTGCGCTGAATAGAGCCGTCCGGACCTCTAATCATTGGGAATTTTGCCTTCTCGCGGATGGAGCCTGTCGTTGGGTCACGGTCACGGAGGGCGACAATAACGTCCTCACCAGGGAAGAACTCGCGCTTGAACTCGTTGTAAACCCAGTTGACTGTTGCATCCAGTGGTTAGTGAAAGTCTAGACGATTAGACGATAGACTCGATACGTACCGAGCTCGTCCATGCGTGAAATGGTCGAGAACTGGACCTTGCGGAGGATTGGGTCGCGAAGAACCTCAGGGAAGACATGCTCAATCTCTGCCAAGCTCTGGTTCTGCTGGTAGTGTCAGTAACGTCACAATTCCATGCGAGCAACACTAGACAAACCTCCGAAGCGACTGCGTCAGCGTATGTCAAGCCAGACTTGCCGTTGATCGAATCGGTGAACTTTTTCTAGGAGGAGGTCAGTTGAAGGTCGCGGCCACTTTTCGGTGTATGGTCAGCTTGCCTGGTGGAGGAAGTCCCATCTGCGACGCAATTAGCATTCCCAGTTCATCAAACCACAAGCCATTTTGGGAGAACATACCGCTTCAGATATTTCTCGTAGTCGACGAACACCTCGTTGGTCTCTTGCACAACCCAGACCTGTCCATGTCAGCCTCCAATCTTCTAGGCCCGTGTATATTCCCAACATACTTCTGCGTCATCTTTGATGTTCACCGGGTGAGGAATAAGTGTAACCGGTTTCCGCTTGAAGAGAACCTTTGGAGAACATTAGCGACTTCCGTGTTTTCTTGTCTTTCTCTTCAATTTCAGAGCGCAGCGCACCATGGTAGTTATGGCAGTGAGGGGTCCAGTCCAGAGCTGGCTTGGTCGTGCGTGTTGGTTCCGAGGGTGCGATCAAGCCCGGAAAAGTCGACCAAGCCGATTAAAGCTATGGATCGACCGGCTTGAACTAATTTGTTCCACTCTCTTGAATTGATTGATGCGATTTCGGTTGCGGCGATCGTGCGCGTTGAGGGGAGTGAGGTGGAGGCTCAGGCAAACGCGTGTGGTCCAAGATTTGTTGCAGGTCGCGCTAGCACAGTGGTGGTGACGATCCGGGAGACAATGGCTCGGACGCGTGGGAGGAGCGCTTTGATGCGCGTGTGCGGCGGGAGGAGGATGTTGATGGCTTGGGCGAGGATGGAGTTGGAGAGGGAGTCGGTGGTCGCGAAGCTAGAAAGGGAGGTAGTAGTGTGCTTGCAAGAAAGAAGTCGAGACCCCACAGGGTTGGTCGCGGAAGAGGCTCTGACGCTGCATTGCTGCTAGCCCGTGGTCGCGTTGGCGGGCGGCGAAGGCAAAGGCACTTTACTAGCGCACTCCTCGATCTAAGCCCGCTTTGCACTCCAAGCACCACTGCTGATCCGACACTCGCCAATTCTCACTTGGCTGCCTGCATCGTGGTGAATGCCGCCGAGTATATACTCGTTCGACGCAGAAAATTGTTGAGATTGCGATCAGGCTAGCGATCAGCTATAGAGAATTGTTTGTGTAAATTTATTTTCAATATGTTGAACGAAAGGCACCTCGTTCTTGTATCTTTACACAACTTCGTTGTCCCGTCTTCCTAAAACCTCCTTCGTGTTCACGTCGTTTAGCACAGTTACTGTCATCACTCCACAATCAAGTAACAAATGAGGCTTCACCCAGCTTCTACGCATATCGAACACAATTACTGGGTTGGCAAGTCGCTATTGATCGGACGTGAGCATCGTACGGCTACCCTGATTCGAGTTATTGCAATCTATGCCCTGGACTGCCTCCAGTAATCCGAACGTCGAACGTCATGCGTACACGCCATCAAATTCGGGAGTAACAATTAATTATAACTCCATCATCTATACTTGTTCCTTAACCAAACCAGCCAATATCAGCACACTACGGCAAGCCCCTCTCCTACCATCAATCACAGCGACAGTCGAACTTGCAGCGTCGTTTTATGTGACAGAGGGCATCAATCAGCCCATCGACAAGACCCTCGAAGCTTCTGCCAGCTTGCTTAGATCTTCCCACTTGCGAGGAACATAATCTTTGCAGGAGATTAGCTCTTGTACGATGGACGAACGCGCCATCTCGGTGAAAGAAATACAGCATCAATTTCAATGGTAGCATCGTCACCGTAGATATTCGATATCCAAGATATCAGCTTGTTGTAGTCGCCTTCTCAGTGGAAGCAAGTTTGCAAGCACCTCTTCCAATAGCAACATTAAGACTACTGCAACGACTTGAAAGCTAGCGTAATTCAAGCATATTTCGAAAGATGTGCTGTCATAGTTTTGACAGCAATACGGCCATGTGAGTGGCAGCTGACCACCCATTGCGAGTTCAAACGACGTGTCCATGGTCATCTAGACCGAAGACAGCGAAATCCTATTGCTGTCGTTGATCGAGCTTCCACTATGCGATTAGACTAAGCAATGGATTCTCATCTTAGAAGTCAAATTTGGAAATGAACCTCAACGTATGTTGCACATACACTGCGGAAGCGACTTCTCGGTCTTGTTTGGCATCATTCGGATGTTAATGGATGAAAAAAGGCTGGCATTTGAAAGGAGCAAGAGTGAGGAGAACGCGTTCAAGTGAGGTTCCGCGCGTAAGACACGACGGGAGCTTCCAATTTGGCAGTCGCGTTCTGCCGTGCTGTGGTATTTGACCGTGACCAGAAATTTCCTTCTATTTTGCAAAAGTAAAATAAAGAAGGGTCTTCTCGAAGTTCTAAATCTAAATCCAGATCGCCCAACTTTCCTGCTGCGCCCACATCTTCTTCACACGATAACAAACACAACACACACGCCACAACATAGCAACCTCCTCAACAACCAATCACCGCCTTTCACCATGCCTATCACCAAGAAGGACCGTATCCAGCGCGAGCACAAGAAGGCTGATGCCGCCGGCACTCGCGTCCAAGTTCACAAGAACGGAACTCCCGTCAAGGCCGCTAAGGCCATGACCATCTGCGCCTTCTGCCGCAAGGACCTCGTCGCCGAGAACACCAAGATCCTCGAGCAGCACGCTTCCACCCACAACGACCAGTGGCCCAAGGAGAAGTGCTTCCCCAAGGAGTTCCCCGCCTAGATGCTCGGCTTGAACTGAAGAGCCGGATATACCAAAAGCGCCGCCCTAGAACAACATCCAAACAAAACACGATACCCATTTCTTTACGAATGCATGCATACACTTGTTCTTTGCGTATGAGCGGTACACTTCTTTCGTCAAACGGAGCACATGCTGCGGACGTTTGATCTTGCATTCATCTCCGATTAGGCTGCACTCCTGCTCAGCTGATCAGCACGGCGCACAATCACCTCTACGAATCGCTCGACCATCCCAGCAGCCTCTGTTGCCTGGCAAAAATTCTTCTTGCGGACACCGGGTGAACGTAGTCCAATGGTAAAAGCATATATTGGCCAGGCGCATGAGCGAATTCGCAAGGACACATTGAAAAAGACAACCTGTTGAGCGATGCGATTGGATCGTTGGTCAAATACTTTTATCGTTGCCGAATCGTCGCCGCAGCATCAACCTAAGATGTTCAGATAGCTTTCCAAACACGATTTGTGTGCGAACAACCCCACCAATTGCCCACTGTATACTGTGAGAGTGTGCTGTGAGCATTGAATAGCCTTTCACGTGCTCCCAATACCAGCCCTTCAACAATCTGGTACGTTTGGTTGTAATAGCCTCTAAAGCTCCCTTGTTTCCCAACATGTTACGACACAAAAGCAGCTATTACAATTCGACGGCGAACTGAGCTCTGGCGTTATCTCTTGAAATGTTTGAACACTTCGTAGGTGCAAACCAACCTGGAAAACACGTGCACCCATGTCTGCGGCGTACACTAGGATTAGCGTTAGGGTGCAGCACTTTTTCCTTCTTTCCACCTTCTCATCTTAGTAAGCTTGCAAGCTTGTCTGCTCCAATTCTGGTGTTTAGCGCTGTAGGAACGCACCTAGTGTTCGGTTATCAGTCGCATTTGCGCTAGCCGCCTTGTTCTGTATTGGTGGCGTGAGTTCGAATAAATCAATGAAGTGCTTAACGAGCAGTCGTAGAACTTAATTGATGCTTCTTGCGCACAAGCATGGTGGAGAGTGGGCCGGCGAGCTGATGAGGCTGAGGCGAATGCTCACCCGACCACGAAAGCTGTATCGTTAACGGCATCGCCTGCCTCGCTTGACGGTTAATCGCATTAATCACTCACTGTGGCGCTTGGTCACTAGTCGCCGCTGTGATTCTGCTCGCCTCCATTCCGGTGTGGCACTGCCCTCGGCAGCGTGTGATATACTCGTTGCGCTGCTGCCTCCGAGCTGCTGATCTCATGTCCCCATCAACAACATTCCAACGACAATCGGCATGTCAGCCCCCGAATACCAACTCAATCCTAATCATGGCCCCATGAACACCTCACTGATAAACACCACATCAACCTGCCCGTCATGGCTCGCAGGCTACAAAAACGCCACCGTCTCCTACTGTGCCCTACCCATATGCGCCAACACCACAGCCGTCATGACCCAATGCTGCGGAGACTCCCAAGTCGTCTCATACCATTCCAAGGCAGGACCCGATTTCCACGGCGTTGACAACATCACCGACTTGAACGCGCTCTGGTGTCAGGTCGATAACAGCTCAATTGGGACATGGATGAGTTGTGTCTCTGAAGTGAGCTCTGTTGGCTTGTGTACGGATCCGGCGTCGATGACTTCGAAGGAGGGTTGGGCGAGCCGAGGCGTCACTGCGGGAGTGAAGACGACGGTTGGGCTTGCGGTGATGGTTGCGTTGTTCCATTGCATGCTTTGAGGACATCTTTTGCTTCCTCGTGGATGATGGAGCCAGGTTCGGTCGAGGATAGCGCCATTTTGGGGTGGATCGCTTACCGTCACTTATCTATACACTCTAGCATTGTCAAATATGCGAAGGCCGCGCCAGTTCGGGCTCGGCGCTCGTCAGTGAAGTTACAGGGTCGACTTGACTTGTTACGGTGTCAGACTAGGTCATGTCATGCGTAGGTCTACACTCTGTAACGTTGGGAGGCCAGTGGTAGTCGAAATCGAAGGACCACTTCCAACCTGTGGACAAATTATCGGCTTTGAATACCGTGGCCTTCGTAAAAAATCACATTTCCGCCCTGGCAGGGAATAGGACAGATGCACCGATTAGCCAGCGCTGTCTAGTTACCCAGCGAATACATCGATACCGTGAGTGCCACAATACATGGATGTATACGGTACATGCAACTCAAACGTATCTCTAGGGTTAGTGTTGGGGCAGGATCATCTTCCATCTTCCAGCTCCTCTTGCACAATATGGTCGATATCGACGCCGGTCAGCTAAGTGTATCTGAGCATATACACCAAGCTCATGTTGTATCTTATCCCTGTGCCATACAAGGTACGCAAGTGGATCCCATGGGAGAAACGTGAAACTTTGGCGAGAAAAGCCGCCCAACCGTCAAAGCAACGTCCAAAGAGATTGCAACTTACCCTCAATGCCTTCATCAACCCTTGCATTATCCATGAAACATGTCAAATAGAGATCAGTAGTGACCCACCGACAAGAAGAATTTAAGCATGTACGAAGGCAGGTTCACCACAGCTTGTATTGGTCAATTTACTCCATCAAGCTCATGAGATTGTCAACGGCATTTCGATGGCAACCACAATGTAGATTTCTCTACGTGCACAATTGAAAGTCATAACTTCGACACCGCTACAATCAAGTCTGTGTTCGTGCTAACAATGTCTCAGAGCGGGGATAATGTACAGTGTTATCTGCAAATACCATAGCACGAGAGCACCAGCATCACAGCGACAGAGACCCATGCAGGCTTGTGACGGAGCAAGCAAGAGTTCTGATGGACGAAAGCAATTCGGCAACTAGAACCGACATTGCGAGTCCGTAAGTTGCGCTTATATAGTAGGAGGTATCTACGCTGGTGTCAACCTGGCGTACCTCTTACCTCTCCTTTCGGAATTAAAGAACGCCATACGGCTCTTTACCGTGCCCATACGGAAGTGGTAGTGGGCTGGCTCGGCTTTCTCCAAGTTGCAGAGCTTTGGCAGTGGTAGTGACGACGATGCTTGGGTCGTGCTCACGTGCAGGAGCCGCTCTGTAGTGCCGACTGCACGATCGAAAGACATAACCGATGATGAACCGGACTGTCAACCGTCTTGAGGCGGAGCAGAGCGGAGAAACGCGATTCAGGATTGAGGAAAGAGAGCACCGATTCGACAGAAGCATTTTTATTTCCCCATGCGCTAGACAATTCTCCAGTCTGGGCTCCCACACTCCGCACTGTCGACACGCGAGCCCGCATTATTTCCAACCACCTCCTCAACACCCGCAGACCAGGGAATGCACCTAATGCGAATACGTGCAGTTGCCCTCGTTGCCACCAGCGCGGTTGAGGACTCTATAGGGCCCCGCGTGTTTGCTCTGCACCCAAAAAGCCTACCTCGGAAGTCTCCCTCGAAGGAGGTTGTTGGCTGTCTCGGACAGCGGCCGAAGCCTCCAGCCACAGAGAATCCTGAGCGTCACCTTGATTCTGACAAGGCTACCGGCTAGTTCTTGGTATGTCTCTTGGTATCCGGTCCCCCAGCCGAAAATGCACCCGCCAAAGTTCGGCCCAGTATCTCGAAGTAGACTGCCTCGACTGCCAGAATGTGAGGAGCATCGTTACATCGATCAGATGTTCGGCGACTGACCCCGCAGACGTTTTTTCTCGGGACCACTTTGACCCGCTATGTATGGAGAATGAGCACCACTTCTCGACTAGACCGGGTACTACTGACCCACTATAGCGGTCAGTCTGGCCGTACTTCCGTAATTCGAGGGCTATGGCAGCTACCAAATACTGCACCGCTCTGAAATGCCGTTCGAGCTCTGCAACAAAATCCCAGAAGGCAGACTTTTCAGGATGTCTCTTCAACATCGGTACGACTGATACAATGACCGCATCGACACAAATGTACGCTCTACCTGCAGGTGTACATACAGTTGCTGTATTCACGACGAATTTCAATAAGTTCACCAACATCGAGTATCCTGCACAACTCGACCGGTGTACACCTTTGCCGGTCGGTGGCCAGCGCCATGCACATCATGCTCAGTCCTCGAGCGTCACTAACGGCGAGAGTGGAAACCACAAGCATGACTCGTCGATCGTAGAACAATCTCCGGAATTTCTCCACGTGCGGGTGGAATTGTGGAGTTTTTTGTGCATGACCCCAGCTCACACCACACGAGTGGATCGACCGTGCAGTCCTTTTGTTCCTATACAACCCTGCCATTGCAGGTAAAGTCGACGCTTTAAGCTTCACGTTGCCCAAGCCAAGGCTTTGACGTATGAGGCGGTCGTGAGGTCTGTAGGGTTTCGATCAAGTTATTCACGCAACTTCCCGCCAAGCAGCGCGGAACGGTCGACATGTGGTATGGATGATTAATGCTAGTAGCTGGTAGGGATCCACCATGTCATGTTCGGCATCTGATCGTCGAAAAATGTTCGCCAGCACCCGAGCCCGAGATGTGGTATATAAGAAGGTGAGCTCGCTGCTGTGGTAGAGGACGACAAGCCTCTTGCTACTTCCATTTCGATAGCAATTCAATATGGCCGCCCTTCTGCCTCTTTTGCTGCCTTTACTCGTGCCTGCCACCAATGCTCAGGCTTACGATGCTGCTGATCGTAGCGGATCTGCCTTCAGCTATGTTCAGCCTTTGAACACTACCATCTTGGGCGCCTACGGCCACTCCCCACCTGTCTTGCCTTCTCGTAAGCTACTCTCCACCGAGATATCCATTGGGAACCAACACTAATACCACTGAAGCAAACGCAACTGGTGTCGGTGGATGGGAGGATGCAGCTGCTCGCGCAAAGGCCTTCGTTGCCCAACTGACCCTCGAGGAGAAGTCCCGCATGGTCACAGGTCAACCCGGACCTTGTGTTGGCAACATCGAGCCTATCGAGCGTCTCGGTTTTAACGGTCTCTGCCTTCAGGATGGTCCTCTCTCCAACCGTGTTGCCGACTACGTCAGCGTGTTCTCCGCCGGTGTCTCTGCCGCCAGCACTTGGGACAGAGACATCTTGTACGAGAGAGGTCTCTTGATGGGCAAGGAGTTCCGCGCCAAGGGTGCTCACGTTGCTCTCTCGCCTGTTGCTGGTCCTCTTGGCCGCTCAGCCTACTCTGGTCGCAACTGGGAGGGTTTCTCTCCTGATCCTTACCTCACGGGTATCGGCATGTACCAGACCATTAAGGGTCACCAGGATGCTGGTGTCCAGGCTACTGCTAAGCACTTCATTGGCAATGAGCAGGAAACCCAGCGCAACCCGAGTAAGTTCGCACGAGTACCACGGAGAGAGAAAGTTAAGCTGATAATTTCCTGCAGCCTACAACCCGAACGCCACCCTCAACACCGTTGTGCAGGAGGCTCTTTCGGCCAACATGGATGACAGGACCATGCACGAGCTTTACCTCTGGCCCTTCGCCGACGCTGTCAAGGCTGGCGCTGCCTCCTTCATGTGCGCCTACCAGAGACTTAATGGCTCCTACGCCTGCGAGAACAGCAAGGCTCAGAACGGTATCTTGAAAACCGAGCTCGGTTTCCGTAAGTCCCCATCAGCTTCCCTCCAAACAAATACTGCGACATATCTAACCTCACTCTTTAGAGGGCTACATCATGTCTGACTGGGGTGCCGTTCACTCCGGCGTCGCCTCTGTTGAAGGCGGTCTTGACATGAACATGCCTGGTGGACTTGGCAACTACGGCACGGCCACTGGCGTCGGCTCGTACTTCGGCGGCAACATCACCTCCATGGTCGAGAACGGCACTGTTCCCGAGTCCCGTATCGACGATATGATCATCCGCCAGATGACTCCTTACTACTGGCTCGGACAGGACAAGGATTTCCCAACTGTCGACCCCTCGACCGGCTGGTTGAACACTTTCTCGCCGGTCAGCACCTGGCTCCGTGACTGGAACCTCACTGGCCCCTCCTCAAGGGATGTTCGTGAGGACCACGGAGAGAAGATTCGCCAGCACGGTGCTGCTGCCACCATTCTTCTGAAGAACACGAACAACGCTCTCCCCCTTAAGGCCCCCAAGTCCATCGCCGTCTTCGGCAACGACGCGGCTGAGCCTACTCAGGGTCTGCTCAACCAGAACGACTACGAATACGGTACTCTCATTGCAGGTGGTGGATCTGGCACCGGTCGTGCTACCTACCTTGTCACTCCTCTGGTTGCCATTCAGGAACAGGCTAAGAAGGATGACGCTCTCGTTCAATACTGGTTGAATAACACTCTCATTGCCAACTCTTCGGTCAAGGGTCTTTGGATCCCTAAGGAGCCCGAGGTCTGCCTCGTGTTCCTGAAGACTTGGGCCGAGGAAGCTGCTGACCGCGAGTCCCTCAACGTCGACTGGGACGGCAACGAGGTTGTCAATCACGTCGCCGCCGCTTGCAACAACACCGTCGTCGTCACCCACTCTTCTGGTATCAACCTTCTTCCCTTCGCCGACCACCCTAACGTCACTGCCATCCTTGCCGCCCACTTCCCCGGCCAGGAATCTGGCAACTCTATTGTTGACATCCTGTACGGCAAGGTCAACCCCTCCGGCCACCTTCCTTACACTATCGCATTCAACGGTACCGACTACAATGCTCCTCCTACCACCGCCGTCAACACTACCGGTATTGATGACTGGCAGTCTTGGTTCGACGAGAAGCTTGAGATTGACTACCGCTACTTCGACGCCCAGGACATCGCTGTCCGCTACGAGTTTGGCTTCGGTCTTTCTTACACCACCTTCAACGCCACCGGTATCTCCGGTGCTGCTTCTATCGACGCTATCACCTCTGAGCCTGAGGACCTTCCCATCGTTCCCGGTGGCAACCCCGCTCTTTGGGAGACCGTATACACCGTCAACGCTACTGTTTCTAACTCCGGAGATGTTGCTGGTCACGCCGTGCCCCAATTGTAAGTCTATGTCAAACCCTTCGTTCTGCACAATCTAGAACCGACGCTAATCTCGTGAACCAGGTACGTCAGCCTGCCCAGCACAGCCCCTGAAGGCACCCCCGTCCGCCAGCTCAGAGGCTTCGAGAAGATCTTCCTCGAGCCTGGCCAGTCCGAGACTGTCTGCTTCGAGCTGATGCGCCGCGACCTGAGCTACTGGGATGTTGTCTCCCAGCAGTGGCTCATCCCCACTGGAAACTTTGGATTCGATGTTGGCTTCTCCAGCAGAGATCTTAGAGACCGCTTTGAGGCTGCCGTTGTCAGCAACTAATGCGATGCATGAGTATATGATTAAAATAGTAATATAGATGCATAATGCCAAAAACCCGTATCTCAAGTATTTTCAACTATGCCGCATGAGGTTGTGATTGTGTGACAGTCGAGGGAGCGCATCTCAACCGTGATCGTGCAGAAGTTGATGCTCAACGCGTGATCGAGAAGTAGGACGGTTACCGCGCCAGGAGAACTTAGATGCATGGGCAGTATGTCTTCTAGCTATATTAGGAAAACCTAGCGCTGACCTACCAGCACCGAAAACGCTTGAAAAAGAAGGTGGTCATTTTGTACATATAATACTGGATCTTCCTCCTGCATGTGTACAACGACATGAATGCAACATTGCCTGAAGTCTGAAGGATGACGTCATGCTTTCCGCATTGTTGATCTTTGAGTGGCCTACAGACACTTGACTGTGATATTCTGACTGCTTCACAAGCACACAGGCTACTTCATCGAATGGAACATGCAATCGTTATTCATGAGTACCTGTAATTATTGCTAATACACCAGAAAAGATGTGAAGGATCATGACTCCGACGCCTTCATGATTCGTGACTGGGATACCGAGAATCTTCGCTCGCTGCGGCGAAAATGCAAGGCAATGCACCATTCTGCCAACTAGAGATGCCGCAGGGACTTCAGCTTTGGCAATGTCCTGACAGCTAAACAAGAATGTATCAGGTCCCAGCTCGGGAGAAGACAAGTGCAGCTAGGAGGTTGGCCGCTTCTGAAGGTACGCGCTGGTCCATTGTGTAAGGATTCGGATCCCGACTTTGTGGTCGCATGCTCTTCTGGATTGCTTGCATGAGGTCGTTGGCGGCTGAAGGGCTGAGCGACATTGACGGGTTGTTACCGGCAGGGTTTGGCGGGCCCATGTTCGCCATGTTCGCCATGTTCGGAGCAGCCGCAAGAGGAACTCCAGGCATTCCTCCCGGTGAATTAGGGTTGGCACGGTTTGCGAGCAGTAGTTTTGCTAATTGAAGCTCCAGTCCTCCCATGTCAGGACTGTCGGCTGGACCTCCCAGCATGAATGGATCTTTCGAGCCAGATCCTGGGCCATACCCGTTCCCGTTGCCACCATTAGGACCGCCTGCACCACCATTTCCTGCATCTCCACCTCCGTTTCCATTGTCTCCATTTCCATTTCCATTACCCGCGCCTCCCGAACCCCTGCCTCCTCCACCACCGCTGCCACCACCTCCTCCTCCTCCCCCGCCTCCGCCGCCGCCGCCGCCGCCGTTACCCCCTGAGCCGTTTCCGCCACCAGATCCACCATTCGCAGCACCTTTACCTCCACGACCACCTCTGCCACCATCAGATCGAGCTCTGGAAGACGAGGAGATGACGCTAGACGACGACGATTTTGTCGATTTGCCACTGCTGTCTTTGGCCTTGCCGGAGTTTGAGCTACGACTCCAACCTCTAGCGTCCTTTCGACTTGAACTTTTACGATCTTTGCCTGATCCGGAGCCGTCACCGCCGCTGCCGTGTTTGCCGTGCTTGCCTCCGGACGACTTGCCGCTAGCAGCTGAACCTGCCGCAGAAGACGAGCGTGAGTTGCCTGATGCGCCACTCATCATGCTGGCTGCGTCGTAGTCGTCACCGTAGCCAATTCTTTTCAAGACGCGGGTCGAAGGGTGCTTCCCATCCGGTCCGCTGGCTCCAGATGAGCGCAACATGGCCAGTCGTCGAGCTCGTTGCTCTTCTTCTGCTTGCATGTCGTGCATATCGAGATGATCGTTCATCGTACTCTGGTTAACGTACTGCCCGCAGCCGGGAACACCGCACTTGATCCATGAAGGTTCATCAACTGGGTATCGTCTGGTGACTATGTGTCTTTCTTTGACAGGATATGGATCGGGAGCTGGAGCTCCATAGCCACCACTGGATGGACCTCCGTAACCACCAACCGCAGGACCTCGAGCAGCCAATGGTAAAGTCGTTGAGCGGCGGACAGGCGTGCTTGTCGTGTTGTGGAATGGTGGGCTTGTCGTGTGGTGGAGAGGTGGGCTTGATGTGTGGTTCTGGTCGATGTGCATTTGGACGGCGTAGACACTGCTTTGAAAGCCACAAAAGGGACACTCGGACTTCATGATGAAGGCAGCCCGCTTTGAGTACTGATCACAACGCAAGCTCAAGCTACAAACGACCATCGCCATTGGCATTGTCGTCTTATATCAACCGAAGCGCTGACATGATAGGTGCCTCAGGCCTCAGGCCTCAACTTGGACACATCTGAGACAAACTGACGTTGTTGATCGATTCAACCCAGACTTGCGACTTCGGTGCGGCGTACCGCCATGCCCCTACTACTCAAGCCACCCAGGGAACGGAACTGGACACAATTGATACTGCGCGCTAATACCTGCATCTCATCTCAAGTGAGTGCAGTATCCGCATCAACGGCACGATGACCTCAGCCGGCGCCAAAGTGCGTTGGCAAGGCGATTGAGTGCATGCAGCTGTCATCCTCGCCATGTGCCAGTATCCCGGTCACCTTCACAGGTTCATGCATGCTTGTCTTAATGCCAGCGGGTGTGAAGACTGACGGCAGCAACGTTTATATCAGCTGAGCGCGCCCTGGCAGAAAACCAAATACCGCGAGCGCTTTGACTTTCTTTCAGCGACTTCCTGGAGCTGGATTTCACACAGAGAAGCGTCCTCACCGGAACCAAATGGCGCTTCTGAGCTTGGGAGGCTCTCGTCGTTCTTTGCCGTTTTTGCGCACAAAGTATCTTTTGCATTTTTCGCTAGTGGCTGGCGGCTGGAAATTAAGCTTGTTGCAACTCCTTGACGGGTGAATACCAACGGGTATAGCCGTGGTTCAGATCCAAACGCAATCTCACCGCATACTAAGATCAGATTGCCGACGATCCAGCAGAATCTGGCCATATACTCAGTTATTCTGACGGTGATGATGCTATCAGGATTCTTACAGTCCTGGGTCGAGGTAAGCAGCCCAAAAGCTCAGCCATGACATAAGATCGCGCCGTAACACTGGACAAGCGACTTTGCGCGATCGATATGTGCAAGCAAGAACCATCTGCTGGCAATTATTCTATGGATCGTCCTTTCACCTGGCATCACGGTTCACCCTAGTCCCAGCCTTTCCCGTTGAAATTGCTGCCTCGACCGGACAAGACGCTTGAACCAAGCATTCTCACGAATGCTTTTGAGTTCAGCGTCAATCTAGAGTCACTGGCCGTCCGTCATATTAAGCTTCTGTCAAAATTTCAAGCACATCATCCCCGTGTTGTGTACCGTGGATCTTCAGAGCAATCCGGTCGTTGTGCCGATGATAGCGGCCGGAGGATCTTGAGGGTATGTCGAGCCTAGATGCGGCAATCTATCAGATACGTAGCCCTACCAGATCCCCACCGAGACGCCCGTGTTCAAGCACGCGATCCATTTCGCCAACTCGATGGTGAGATGGAATAGAAGAGTGTGTCAATTCGACAACTTCAGAATCGCCCTCAACTTGCAAGTGGCATCCATAAGACGAAGCGATCTCGTAGTACACAATAAGACTGTCGCAGGTTCGGCCCAAGCCATTCGCCATTCTGCGTTGATTCTGTGCTTCATGGATGCCCTCAGTTACATCATATCTTTCGGACGGTTTCTAAGACATTGCCATCATAGAAACGATGTGGTTGCGGTACGTCTCGTGAGCAAGCATCGCCGTGTTCACATGTCCCATGATAACACAATGGTGGGCGACCTGGCGCAGGCTGTAACGAGAGATGATAGCACGAGACACAGACACGGGATGGCAAGCATGTGAGTGATTTTACACCGGAGAGTGAGCCGCGCTGTACCATAATGTGAGTGACTTCGTTTTTTAAGTCGGTGAGTGGCTTGAGTCGGTCCTGTGGACAATGAATGGTCGTAATGATGAATTCTGAATAGCTATGAACAAGTACAAGCCGCGATCATAATTGTCAAGTCCTCGTTCCAACCATCAATGCAATCAACATCATCATTTACACGAGCATGCTCATGAAGTCATCGTGAACGGCTGAGGGTTCTTTGGGCAAAGCGTGGCCACACTGACGTGCGGCCAAGTGAGACCTGCAAAGTTTAGAAAGACGGTCTGCGAGTACTGGATCTGAACACCCGGGATCTTAATCGTCTTTGGCTGAGACGGCAGCTTCGATGGCGGCGTGACAGCGAACACGGGCGTCGGGGCGGTGGAGTCCTTGGGCATCGTGGGTTTCAAAAGGACGGCATCTCTGGTCGTGAATCGTGGGACGACGACGTCGTAAGCTACAGTCTCGACCCAGAATCTGGACTTCATGAACGGCGCGTGAGCATTTGGGCTTGTGGGGAGAGATGTCGTGCCAAGATCTTGCTGGCCCGCGAGGAACGATATGTTCGCTGTTCCGCCGCCGTTGAGATTCTCGGTTGGACTGCCTGTGGAGACTTCGAAGGTGATGTTCTCCCTGATATCCTGGCCTTTGATAGCGTTCTGCAAGACCAAATTCGGGTTCTTGATGATTGCAGTGGTGATCGTCTCTGCTTTGACGAACTTTGCGAGCAGTTGTGGAATTCTGGGACTGTTCGTGCTACTTGCGTCCATTGATGCCGCGAATGGGTTGGGGTTAAGCGGCTGGTTAGTGCCGATTGGGAACGGTGTGGTGTCGATGACATCGAATTTGGGAGCACCTGCATTTCCACCGAGCGCGGTAGCCTGCTTTGCAGGAGACAAGGACTGCGCGTTGATGGTTGTGCCATGCGGGATAGATGCCATGCGCACCACACTTGGCCCGTTCTTTGGGCTGTCAGTTGCTGGAACATTGAGCCACATGCCAGGCTCGAAGTGGATTCCGGTGGGCTTGATCCTATCACCTTTTCCTGTCTCTCTGTTCGTGACGTCTTGGATGGTCTGGAGGTATGGGAAGCCTCCAAGGGTGACATCAGACTGGTTGTTGAGGTTCAAGCCTCGATTCGGAATGTCACCAATCGTTTCGCCAAACGTCAATTGCTCGGTAGTGAGGTTAAGCTCAAGCACATTGTCATTTGGGCCTACTGGCGGATTGTCGAATGGTGTTTTATCATTGCTGGGACGAGGACGGAAGATGAGATTGAAGCCATTACCAGCGTAAGCGCCTTGGAATTGAGTGAGGGGGAACAGAGGGGCCGGAGGCAGAGGCTGCCCGGGCACCAGTCCTAGCTGTGCTGGCAGCTGCGCACCTAGTGCTTCTGGAGATAGTGGTAGTCTAGGGGCCGGTAGCTGACCTGCCGGGGAAAGATTGTCTGACACTGAGACAGCCTCCTTGTGTGGGACGGAAGGAACTGCTTGAGCGAACAGAAGCGTCTGCTGTGCCGGGAGTTGTTCAACAGCACCAGATGATCGAGGCTCAGGCGAGGGTCCGTCGTCAGTGGTCGGAGCGGTGTTGTGACCTTGGACATCTTCGTCCACGGTATCCCATTTGAACCCTCTCAAGTTAATGATGGGAGCAGGAGCCGTGATGTTGAGCGGGGGAATGACATGGCCGTCTTCTGTAAGTTGGCTGGCCATTATTGAAGTTGAGTGTATTGTGAGTTCTGAGTTTGGAGGTGGGTTAAGCAACCAAATGAGCTGTAAGGTTGAGGGTTAAGAGAATGCGTGACTGTACGAGGTGAGAGGCAACTTCTCTATATCAAAAGCACATCAGGCCATAGTGATACAGCATATGCAGAGCTGAAACCACATCACCCTCTTGCTGACGCTGGCGTTTCTGCTGGCACACCGTTCAATTCGAGTCCAGACCGTTCTGGTCAGTTCATGGTCTCCCTCAATATCGTCTTGCATGGCGCCTCAAGACCCTCGGGCAGGGCTATGTAAGCAGTGGCTGGCTGAGTCCACCTTCACTGCCAGTCGTGTAGCCATAGATTGTGCTTATTTGCTCGCAGTGCAACAAAGACGCCCCGGGAATTGCACGTGTCACTACCATGCCAGGACAAGGATGATTACGAGTTGTTTGTACATTGTGTTCCGTAGCATTCTGAGGCGTACATTTCCTTGCTCGTGGCTGACTGACATTTTCAGCTTCCCCGCGAGGCTGTTTCCATTGCTGCTCCGATGTCACCGCAAAAGCCAGCCTGTACGGACATTCGAGCTGCATCTCATTGACCAAATAATGCCAGTCGTGCTCACGGTGACGTCGACACAAGAAAATCGATCCGCCGAAGCAATATTGATAGCCAGAGAAAATGTAGCCCACAGCCTTCATCGTCCTGTATCTTAGCATTCGCCACCAAAGCTTGTCGTCACACAAGAACTGTTTTTCGGCGTGTCAGCATGCAGCGCCTGTCAGAATGCGGCACTCGCCATATCGGCCCATGGATACCGGACCGTCTTACGACGAAGAGACCAATCCATGTATCACAAGTCATTTCAGCTTCGGCCCATTTCGCTATCCCGGAGAGTCAAATTCGTCATGCAATGCAGCATGCTTCAGGTCTTGAGGTTGGTCATGTCTGTCTGGATCACCAGATGCTGTCGACGAACGAGGCAACATGAGCTTCAGCTGAGGCACACCATGCATGACGCAGGGATATGCGAACGCCTCAGGTCGAGGGAACGAACGGTACCACAAAAGGAGCTCCGGCATCAGCCCACTGCTGCTGCCTGCATGGCTGAAGAATTTAAAGATCCAAAGCTCAGATGGGTATAGAATCTCTGAGAACTTGTGCGACGTGTGCAACTCAAAGTGTCCTCTACTGTTTTTAGTAGGTACTGGCCGGATAGAAGTAAAACGGCTCGTCTGTATGCCATATTAGGCTAATATTCACAACTACCTTTACCCCACGCTGAGGGGCGAACAAGACCCACCACCATGTTTCGCTATGTCAACAGGTATGTGATTTCGTTTTGTCTACAAGCCTCAACAACTGAAGTTGTCACCACTGATAACTACACCGCGTTGCGTTAGCATCCCTCCAGCTGAATCGGAATTGCCAAGCGAGAAACCATACACGGAACGCCACTCACCATGATCAACAAAACATCAGACAAATACTTCGAAGGCTCTCTCCTCCCATCCATCGACCAACGCGGCGACAATCCCGTCATCATCCGTCTCTCAGACTCCGAGCGTAACTCAGGCATCACCCGCCCCGAAACCATCCAACAATGCCTCTACCACTACCACCGCGACGGCTTCGTCGTCCTCGAAAACGCCATCTCCGACTCCCTCGTCGACGGTCTCTACGCAAAAATCGTTTCAGACACCGAAGTCTACGTCGGCAAGAAATTCCAGCAATGGAACCAAGGCGAAGCAACCAAAAATGTGAGCGTCGTGCCGCCTTTGACGCCCGAATGGCTAAAGCGGGAGTTCTATGCTAATGTGCATATGATGAGCGTTATCGAGAATGTTCTTGGGCCGAAGCCGGAGCTGCGGTTCATTAATAGTAATGTTGCGATTCCGGGTGCGACGGGCAGACAAGCTGTGCACAGCGATGTTAATCACAAGTACCCGCCGATACCGTTCGGGATTGTGGTGAATACTTATTTGCAGGACTCGGATGAGAACAATGGTGTGACAGAGGTAAGTAGTGTGGCATAAACCCTCCCATTGCCGCGGTCGATGCTAACAATCCTGCTCGCAGGTCTGGGCTGGTACTCACAATGCGTATGAAAAAGACGACCAGCAAGCCACCAAGGAGAGCGGGTGGATCAAGAAAGAGTACATTCAGAAACAAGCCAAGATAAAGCCCCCAATACAGCCAAAGATAAAAAAAGGAAGCATCTGCTTCCGCGATCTGCGGCTCTGGCACGCTGGCATGCCGAACAAGAGCGATCACCACCGCATTATGCTCGCCATCGACTACTTTGCCGCGTGGTACCAATGTCCGATGACACTGACGCTACCGCTCGCGGCGAAAGCGGAGATTGATCAGTGGGGCATTTCCACGGCTGGTGTCGATTGGGTTGATGGGGAGGTCGATTACTTGAACTTGCCGTTCTATCTCAACATGACACAAGATCCGGAGATGTACATTAAGCAGACTGAGAAGGGCGTTGAAGATTGGAGAGCGCGGTTGACGGGAGTGTATGAGTTTGATAAGGGTGTTGTGACGGCGCAGAATTGGTATACGCCGGATGAGCTTGTGGTAGCAGAGACATGAAAAGAAGTGGCCAATTGGCGAGACAACTCGGGTCAGATCGAAAAGCACCATGTGTACAGCGGCGTGGTGGTGTTACAGCATACCTCAGCCCAGCTCCAGGGTTTACTTTTGGACCTAGTGACCTATGTTCGCATGTTCAGCCAACTCAATAGTAATCTCTTCCTGCTTCGTCCCAATATGCGCATCTGTATGGATAGCCCCTCCTCCGGACAACACATCGATTTCTTCAAGCGGTGCGCCTTTTGTCTCAGGCATGAAGAACCAAACGTAGAAGAACAAAACCACATTGATGGCACCGAACATGTACATCGCATAGAATCCCTCATTGGCCAAAAAGAGCGGGAATATTTGTTGTAGCACGGCGTTTGCAACATTTTGTGCTTGTGCGGACATCGCAATCGCTTGGTTCCGCACGTTCATGCTGAAGATTCCGCCGATCCAGATCCAAGTCGTGGCGCTCCATGACGGCTTGAAGAAGAAAGCGAAGAAAAACTTCAGGAAGACGGTAGCGATTCCGACAGGCCGGGATTTCTCACCCTCAGATCCGCCTGGCGTCTCCGTCACCACAGCTGCAGCCGTCAACATACAGAGTGCCATGCCGACCGCGCCCACGAGGAATAGAAACCCGCGATCGAAGCGATCCACAATCCAAGTGGCGTTAAGCGTGAAGATAATGCTTAGAGTACCGTTCAGGGCATTAGTGAGCTCGATGGTGGAGTTGTTCGAAAAGACGTTTGGATAGATGATGGTGCTGTAGTTGTTGAGAGAGCTTTGACCTGTCAGTTGTTGTCCGATGTTGAGAAGAACAGCGAGCGCTGGTGAGGGTAATAAGTCAGTGTCGGTTTGCCCCGGTTAATACTCCAATCAAACCTACCAAGTCTCTTTCTGACCGATCTATCGATCTATAAGGCTGCGTATCCAGTAACACTGTTGTCTTTTTCGTACTGAATGGCGCGACAGATGTCTGCTGTCTCGGCTTGAATCCGCTTACTGTCGTCTCGGATGAGTTGAAGCGCCTTCACGGCTTTCACTATGCGGTCTTTCTTGATGTACCAACGATGACTTTCGGGACAGAACCAGATGGTTGGGATGATGATCGTCGGCGCCAGAAGCTGGAATATCAGAGTCATACGCCAATTCCAATTACCAAGACGCTTGCTATTCTTTGAACATGCATAATTGATCCAGTAGGCTAGCAAGCTACCGACGGAAAAAGTTCATCTGCCTGGCAAGATCTCAGCCAACTTGGTTCTGTGGTGAATATGTGAGATGAACACTTACCAAAAACTCATGATCTTGCCTCGACTCTCTGCAGGAGCAATTTCACTGATAATGTAAGTAGGTCCTGCCGGTAGCGCAATACCCTGTCCCAAACGAACAATAGTCCGTCTAGCGATGAGGCCTCCCATATTGCGCGGGCTGAACGTTGAGACAAAGATCGCGATGATAACGATTGAGCAGCCAACCATGATAGCGACCTTGCGGCCCCAGCAATCCGAGATCGGTGCAGAGAAGAAGAAGCCTGAAGTTTCAGTCATCCAAAGGCGGATCTGACCAGGGAACGACTGGGCACAAATCAGCAACAATGTCACTGCAAGACAAGTCAGACACGCTGGGCTCCTCAACTTGGCAACGAACTTACCCGACTGTGTATGCAGTATTAACGGATCCAATAACGTTTGGTCCAAGGTTATGAAAATACTCCTTCCAATTCGAAGACCCTTGAGTTGCATTAAAGGTCGAGGCGTCGTAACCGTAGAGTATCATCGTGGTAGCCGCCACAAGACAGACGTACCAGAAGTACACTTTCTGTTTCGTCCAAGTCATCTCTGCGAATCTCTGCTCATGTTTATTACTCACTATCGCAGTCAGAACCGAGCGCACAGTTATGTACTGAGTTGAAGGCCCATACCGAGTGAAGCTGGAGCAGGACCCCAACATCGATTGGCGGCAATTCTATGCTGCGGACAGCTCACATTGCATGTCCTTGGCTTCCATCCTTTGCGATACACACCACACCAAGCGTATGCACATAATTAGCCTCTGGATTTCGTAGACGCAGCGTTGCGGTATCGCTGAACAGAGCCTGTCAAACAAAAGCTTACACATGGTTTAGAACCTCGCAACCGTCGAGTTTGTATGGAGTCAAGAGGCGTCGTATGCGGGTAGCTTCCAAGAAGCCGAAATCTTCCTGTCTTTGTGGTTACATTGAAAGTTGATATGGCATGATCTCGCGTAGACTGCGGTTCGATAAGTGGAACATCGAGACCCCACGAGCAGTTACGACAAGCCCAAAACATGTATGCAAGAGATGCGAGCGACGCGAGTCCGGTCGTGAATACTTCCATAGAGTAAAGACCTTCGTGCTAAGACGCACCGAGACGTGTGGTACCCCGCTAATTTACGTTTATCCTCCTCGATCAAGATAGTCCTGGGGTTCGCCAGAATCTGCATGGACGTCGCTTGAGGCGATCATGTGGGAAAATATGTCCTTTTTCATGCTTACCAAGACTGAAAATCCTGGAACGCCCCCTGACTTTGTTCCGAGATACTTCACTCCACCGATGGCTCTACTGGCACCACCATAGTTGACATTGAAGTCATCTGTTGTAGGTGGAGACGACGCAGAAGAATTTGCAGACTCATCTGACTGGCTTTGAGTTGTGTGAGAGGTACTTTGCTCAGCCGCCGTGGCATTAGTTCTAGACTGTGCGGCGCTATCCGGATCTAATGTGTTGGGATCCTGGGTAGCTGTCTGATTCCCTTCGTCTCCATCGACACTCATTCGATCAGAATCCGTCTCGGCAGATCTCCGTTCACTTGGAGCTTCTCGGCTGGGAGCACTTGACATGTAATGACTCGTAGCCCAACCAAATAAATCCGGATTCCAGGATTCATCGCGAGCATGAAACCTTTCCAGGCTTTCTGCACCGAGTTCTATTGCCTTTTTGAGTATGATAGTTGGAAGCTTGGTCCATAGCGCCCAGCAATCTGTTTCCGAGGCCCGCTTCACTCACATAATCTTCAATCCAATCCATGTGCCACTTGATTTCTGGATCGTCCTTCAAGTCCGACTTGATTTCCCTGATGGCACGCTCGGTACACTCCACAACCATGTATAGAACTTCTCCAGCTGGGATCGTAAGGAGTGGGGCTCTTCTGGCATTTTCCTTGTCGGCCGCTGATTGAATATAGTCATTCTTGACGTTGTCGATTTCCACATTGATCTCTTTCAGCTTTTCTCCTGTCTCTGCGCGAATCCTCTCCGGTGTTGTCACTCCAAAACACGTCCTGGCATACTCTCTACGGTCGAGCATATGCTACCACCTAAGTGTCAGGCGCACTCTAGCTATATAAGATAAGGTTGCTGGGGTTGGAAGTGGGTTGACGATGAATCTGCAGGACAAAGCCAAAGCGTGATGTCGTAGAAAGCTGGGGCTTGACCATGCAGATAAACAGCGCACCACGAGCGTGTCCTTGGCGATAGACGGCGTACTTTCAGAAGACCTCGAATTATCTCACCCCCGCGGTCGCATCCGGGCTAGCTGCCGTCAGGCGCATGATGCTCCCGCGCTTAGGATTGGAGCCTGGCGCTCACGCCCTGCATGAGCGTAGGGCTGCGCCAGCTCGCGGCTAGCCGCTGACGACAGCTCCGAGTCCCTGCTCGGCTGCTCCTGCCTGCGCGTGGGCTCGTGTACATCCTGACACTGCATGTGAGTAACGGGAAGCAAGCCCAGGCCAGATTTATGCTGTACTTGTGCACGCTGGCTCGACGAAACAGTGCGGAACTGCAGAGGTGGAAGCGTCATGGACGTCAACACAAGCGTCACTCAGGATGTGAGAGGCCGTTACTTCATTCGTGGTGAGGACAGGAAACTATGCTAGTAGTGAAACCTCGGCTCTCGCGCGCCTCTCAATCCCCTTGCTTCAACCTCCTTAATGACTGCTCGCACTCCACGGTCTTTGGATGCTTGCTACCGAGTGCAGCGCCGAAGCCTTTTACTGCATGCTCGTACAGCGAGATAGCCTGAGCTGTTCGGCCAAGACGCTCCGTAAGATCTGCAAGACACCATACGCTCGTCAGCGTGTCGGGATGCTCCTTCCCTAGCACCTTCTCCCTTCCCTCTAGCGCCTGTCGATATAGCTCCTCTGCAGTCTTGTAATCTCCTTGGTGCCGTAGCACTTCTGCTAGGTTGTTGACGCTCGTCAGCGTGCGGGGATGCTCCTTCCCTAGCACCTTCTCCCTTCCCTCTAGCGCTCGTCGATACATCTCCTCCGCAGTCTTATAATCTCCTTGGTGCCGTAGCACTACTGCTAGGTTATTAACGGTCTGCAGCGTGTCGGGATGCTCCTTCCCTAGTACCTTCTCCCATCCCTCTAGCGCTCGTCGATACATCTCCTCCGCGGTCTTGTAATCTCCTTGGTGTTGTAGCACTGCTGCTAGGTTGTTGACGCTCGTCAGCGTGTTAGGATGCTCCTTCCCTAGTACCTTCTCCCTTCCCTCTAGCGCTCGTCGATACAGCTCCTCTGCAGTCTTGTAATCTCCTTGGTGCCGTAGCACTTCTGCTAGGTTGTTGACGCTCGTCAGCGTGTTGGGATGCTCCTTCCCTAGCACCTTCTCCCATCCCTCTAGCGCTCGTCGATACATCTCCTCCGCAGTCTTGTAATCTCCTTGGTGCTGTAGCACTTCTGCTAGGTTGTTGACGCTCGTCAGCGTGTTGGGATGCTCCTTCCCTAGTACCTTCTCCCTTCCCCTCTAGCGCTCGTCGATACATCTCCTCCGCAGTCTTGTAATCTCCTTGGTGCTGTAGCACTATAGCTAGCTCGTTCGTAGCTCGGAGGAGCTTTGGGTCGTCTAAGGAATTCAGAGACCTACGCTTCTCGTATTCGAACATTCTCAAATCCTTCTCAGGCTCATACAACCCAGCGCCCTTCAAGCAGTCAGCGACCAACACCACTCTCTCAAGTGTGCTTTCCTTCCTGTTATCCTTCGCGTCGAACCATCCTGTGATCGTCAAAAAGTTCGCCGTGATGTGAGGAGCCAGCCGTGCTCGCAACGTCGGGTCCGAATCATGACGCAAGCTGGTCGTCGCAAGGCACTCTAGAGCTGCTGCACCGTACTTTGCTCGATCCTTGAGAGCCAATCGGTCATGTCCCCATACGTGCACGAGCTTGTGTATGGAGTAAGCTCCGCTGCTCTCGCTCCACTTCACCAACGAGTACTTTGCAAGTGTCTCGAAAACCTCATTCACGACTTCTTCCAGTGGTAGGTCAGGCGAGACAACTCCTCGCCATTCTGGACTAGACGCTGTATCCCTGACCAAAGAAGAAGAATTAAAGATTTGCAAGAGTATGTCGTTGTTGTTTAGGAACGCCAATAAGCTCAACATCTCTGCCGCAGCCGGACATTTCGTTGATATTGCCTTATTGGTCATCTCCCACGTCGTGAGCACGCTCTCTCGGTAGTTGTGTGCATTTCGGGTCGCCTTACGTTTGAGGACTTCGCTTCGCAGGTCTCGATATTTGGACAGGAAGTCCTTAACGCTTATATGATCTGTTGCTGCCACATAAGCCCCCGCGAGCGTGATTGCAAGGGCTAGACAACCCAGCTCTCCCACGATAGTCGCCACTTCCTTGACGATGTTCTCGCCGACGTCTTTCGTTTTGGAGCAGCGAAGGAAGAGCTCTGTGGCTTCCTCAGGCGACAGATCGCCCACTTCCACAGGTTCGAAATTGCTCGAGTCTGCAGCGGTCTTGCTCCTTGTCGTGATGATGATGTCCAGGTGTGGCGAGGAAGGGAGGTACTGTTGCATGTCGAAGTAATTCGAGGCCTGTTCATCATCCAGCTCATCGGCGCCGTCAAAAATAAATAAGCATCTCTCGTCGTGACCAGCGAACCAGCTTTGGACAGCTTCGACTGCAGCATCGACTTCAATTTGTTCTGTCAACAGGGTAGGATGGATGCCATGTAGCTTGCGGTAGATCTGCATATAATCGAGCTCGACTGACGCTCTCCCGGATGCGTCTACCACGAAGACGGAGGAGTAGTCGCGACGAAACGCTCTGACGTATCCAAGAACGAGCTGCGACTTGCCTGCTCCACCAAGCCCATACACCACTAGAACCTTAGCAGAGCGTTGGCGTACCGTGATTGAATCGTGGAGCTGTCTCTTGATCTGGTTTTCCAAGTCAGCTCGCGGCACGAAGTGCTTGACTGGCTCGGAGATGTTGTGTGAGATACCGCCGCTGAAGTGTTCAGATGGTGCTGCAATGACCTTGATACTCTCAACAAGAGAGATGTATTTGTTATCGTGAGCGTGGTCGAACCTGACCAGACCTCGATGATCCGAGTCGCTGGCTAAGTGGTCCATAACCCGGACGTGATTGCCGATACGTTCTGCAGATTGCTTGGTCACCATCAGTGTCTCCGGTCCAGTAGTCGTGAATTTTCCGCTGTCGGATTCCTGTAAGATGCTCATCAGAAATACTCCGAACACAGAATCATAAGGTCAAACCTACCTCTAGCGTCGGACTTGGCAACATCTCATAGTATGATATGATTCTCCAAGGTGCTTTCTGGAGCCCACACACCCGGGAGAAGTCTTCCGTCAGACGATCCAGATACTCCGAAGGTTCATTGTCCTGGCCGGTGAGCAGATTCCTAACGAATTCTTCGTTTCGCTGTCCACCAACGACAGTCATAAGCTGGTCATGCCTCAACCCAAAATTGGGAACTCCCATCATGACAAACCCGAGTGTTGACACGGTCACTTTGAGCTGTGTAGCATGTTCCGGGGAAACAGCATAGCTCGCTTGGACAAGCGCTTCTTTGAGTACAACACCCCCAAGGCTGTGACAGACGAAACACATCGGTCGTTGTTGTGTCTGTGTACGGCGGCGAAATTTGACAAGCCCATCCAGGAGCGTAGAGGCGAGCGCTGCGACACCCTTGGTGTTTTTGCTGGCGACAACTTTGGTGTTGTAGCCATAGGTTATGAACCGTGCCTTTGGTATATCCCTAGGACCGAAGTCTCTCAGCCAGATGAACTTACCGTCCGCAGACCTGAAAGACCCCAGAGCATGTCCGCCCAGGCCGGTAATCGCGATGATATCTAGCTCTGCATCTTCTGGATCATTCAGGGGCGTCCATCCGATCAAGTCCTCATCCAAATGCCATCTGCACCCATCAGGTATCGTCGGGCACTCATAGCTTGTGAGCGTCGCGCAAAGTGTATGTTCGCCATCTGCCGCCAGGCTAAAACCTTGGCCTTCGGGGTACCCAAGTTCTTCGGCTTTTCCTCGAAGCCATTTCGTCGCGACATCTTTTTCGACTTTTTGGATTCCTCGGATGCGCCAGGTGTCGGGTTTGGAAGGCACCTTCGGAAGCAGCATAGGAGGCTCCCTCGAAAGAAACAAAGCAGGGAGTCCTCGGATCGTCGCAAGTAAATGTTCGAACAGCATGAAAAAGCTCATGATAAGACCGAAAGAGGTGATAGTTGCGTCTGCTTGGTCATTGTGAGAAGGTTTGTTCTCATCTGATGCTCGTAGATTCACCAACTCTGCCAGCGTTGTTCCTTCGACCCTCTCGTGTAGGTTTGACCTTCGTCTCCGGGAGATTGCCTCCTCATTGAGGGCTTCAGCTCCAGACATTCCATGCGTTCTGCCCAATAGAGTTCGAGCGCATAGCGGACGAGTTTTGTCACGAGATTTTGCTTAAAGGAAGCGGAGCTTCAGTGGTACTGAAAGATCGCAAGGCTGGACCGGGAATGAACTGGAATGGGAGCTCACAGCGTTGTGTTACAGTAAGCGCCCGAGGCGGCGTAGCAAGGCGGCCTCGACCAGCGAGCCTGCAGGAGATTGGGTCTATAAGCGCCACATCATGCATCAGCGGCATGTGCGAACACACGGGACGAAACAAGCGATTGCATGTTCACAGGAGCTGAACCATACAACACAACGATACAAGTACGAAATTTAAGGCATTCTGCGATCTTCAATATTGTTCTGGGTATTCGAGAAGAGGTGTCAGTGGGTATAGGTCTAAACCTGTTGCAAGAGGACTAAAGTTAGGTCTCCTTTCAATACATGCATAGAGGCATGACTGCACGGGCCAGAGACGATAGATGCAGTGTGTCCTCGACTCCGGCGCGCGTCTCGGCGTTGCGGAAAGATGCATCATGCAGCCGCGCTAAGCTGCACAGCCTCGAATGGATGCGGCAGGATGGCCGAGTATCACTTCCACGCTTATACACATGCGTGCTGGGCTGCCATATCGACAGCTGTCCTACGGCGTTCTGGACTTGCGGAGCACAAAGTAACGTTATGAATGGAGCAGTAACCTACAGTCGCCTGTTTGGGAATGAAGAAGTGCCAGATCCGCCGTACGGCTCCACATTCTGGCAGAGCGTTGACCCGAGTAGAAAGCTCAAGACACGACAAAACGACTGATCAGCTCCTGTCAAGCGTTCGCCGGTATGCCAAATAGAGCTGACACGAAGAGATGGCCATCATACGAAATCCGGTTATCCACGGATTCAACCCTGACCCGTCCATTGTCCGAGTCGGCAAAGATTACTTCTGTACTACTTCTACTTTTGAGTATTTTCCAGGCGCTGCCATCTACCACAGCCTCAACCTGATCGAATGGAAACTGATCGGTCACGCCCTCACACGTAAGAGTCAGCTCGACGTGAAGACAGTTGAGCCCGGTGGCGGAGTTTGGGCGGCAACCCTCCGATATCATGACGGGTACTTCTACTTGACAACGGCTGTCTTTGACCGCTATCGCCCACAGATCGATGATCGCGTCTGGCCTAGAGGATTTTACGTCAGAACAAACAATATCTGGGACTCAAGCTCATGGTCAGATCCAGTCTACTTCGACCAGCCAGGGTTTGACCAGGATCTCTTTTGGGATGATGACGGTACTGTTTACCTGTCGACGACGTATCGCAAAGTCGACCGCTCGCCAGCGAGCAAGCTGAAGGACTTTGCTATCCACATTTGCTCGATCGACTTAGAGACCGGCGACTCGACGTCTCGGCCATCTATGGTGCGAGAGTCGGCTTCAGGAGTGTCTGAAGGCTCTCATATCATCAAGCGAGGCAAATATTACTACCTCTTCACAGCAGAAGGCGGCACCGAGTCTGGGCATTGCGAGTGGGTGATGCGAAGCGATCAGGGGCCTCTTGGACCTTATGAGCTAGGCCCTCAGAATCCTCTTTGGAGGAACGGTGTCGAGGACGAAATTCAGAACACGGGGCATTGCGACCTCGTTGAGGATGAAAAAGGCCAATGGTGGGCTGTGAGCCTTGGGGTACGGCCGATGCGACACGATAGCTCCTTCCATACGTCTGTCTTTGGTTTGTGATCTGGTTTCTAGCACACTGATAGGCACCACTGACTCTTCGTAGGTAGGGAATCGCTACTTTTACCTGTGGTATGGAAGGACGACTGGCCAGTTTTCAACAACGGTGAACCCTTGCGTCTTCAACTAGAAGTCCCCAGTGGATACCTTCTAGATCCTCCTACTGCATGGCGCGACGACTTTGCTTCTCCAGACATACAGCTCGGCTGGTATCGAAAGAGTATGCGGCACTGCAATGAACATGTGAGAAACAACACTGACATCAAACACAGATACCCCAATCAAAGTGGACTATGCTCTAAAAGGCACGCCGCAGCATCTCGAGCTTTTCGGAGGACCGTGGAATCTTTCGGTTCCAGCCGCTCCGACTATGTTTTTACGCAAGCAAACTGCGCGTCGTACTCGATGGTCCACCCAGCTCAACTTTCGACCTACGTCAGATCGGACAGAAGCTGGTACCGTTGTATGGTGGAACTACTTGACACACAGCAGCATAGGCGTGCGGCGAGCAGCCGACGGCTCACGCATCATTCGCTTCAAGCCGGCGGAGGGAGCAGAGACGACAATCAGATTGGAGACGAGAGATGCAGATGTCTTGTTGGTAGTAGATTGTCAAGATCTGTACTACGAAATTGGTTTCCAGGAGGTAAAAGATGGAAGCAGTGACGATGCGAGCGAGATCACATGGGTGGGGACTGTCAGCACGGATATCATGACCCGTGATCCGACGATCGGAGCAGCGTTCACTGGCATGATGATGGGCCTCTACGCGTTCGGAGAGATGGAGCGTTGTCTTGTGCCCGCGGTGTTCAGATTCGCGGCTTTCGAATAGATAAAAGCACATCATTAGATCTGGCGTTTGAGGACCACCCGAGTTCATGCACCACCCGACCCAGCTTCTACTTGGCGAGGTCACATGAACCGCAAGTGTGTCAAGTTTTGTCGACCTGAGCGGCAGAAGGCTGTGAACATCTCGGGCGCTATGCAATATGAACGAATTGAAGCTTATAATGGCACATGCGAGGGGCTTATCATTGATCGTCGAGGAGCGGAGAATACTAAGCAGCTGACTAGATGGACTAAGACACTATCAGCTCCAAGGGCGTTATTATCTCCGTGGAGAGACCCGAATACCAGAGGATTGGCCGGGCAAGACCGAGGATTGGGACGGAATCCAGGTCGATGCCGATAAAAGTATCTGGCTGGATCATCTGAAAGTATGCGTTAACAAGATCTCATCTTACCGTTAGTGCTGGAAGACTGACTGGAAGCGAAACAGTTTGCTCGTGTGAAGGATGGTCTGATTGACCTTTGCAAGGACATGGACTACGTCACGGTCTCTAATTGCATCCTCTCCGAGCACAACAAAGCTTTCATCATCGGCTGGACGCAAAACGTCACAGCGAAATTTACGATCAACGACAACTTCTTCAACACCACCAATGCCTGGAACGCTAGTGCCGACAACCTCGCGATGTGTCACTTGTACAACAACTACCAATGTAATATCACATCGTATGGCAACTATGCTCGAGGCCACACCCAGCTGCTTGTGAAGACTTCGTACTTTGAAAATGTGAACGACCCGCTGAATGCTGGCCCAAATGCGACAATCAAGTCCAACTGGTTGGTTTTCAAGGACTGCACGGGACAGACCATGCTTGACGTGAGGTCTGAGGAAGTCTTCAATGCTGCGGAGTACTACGAGTACACGCTACTCGACCCCTACGATGTGCCTAACGTCATTCCGTACTTCGCTGGTCCTTTGGAAGATATTGGGTCTTGAAGATTGGAAAGTGCTGGTATGGCGGAGTCTGTTCGAAGACCTCTCGGTGCCAGGTTCAAAGAAAGGTACAATGTTTTCAAGGGATCGCAGTAATTGAATTTGGGACCATCGATTCTCGAACAGCCAAGATGACGAGAAAAGGTATGCGTGAGCTGGAGGCTGTAATTAATGTTGATTGTACAATGCATCAGTACTTCGCCAAACACAAACTGGCATTCGTTCCGCCAAATCCAAAACTGTTCGTAAGCGCGACCTTCACGTCATGCTCTTGCGAAACTTTAGGAATGTAGTTGCAATCGAAGTCCTCCGGAGGATCACCAGGACTATCCAGGTTGAGCGTCGGCGGCATAATGCCCTGCAGCAGTTTTGTCAGCTAAAAATCCGTTCGGTCATAACATGCTGCGCGTCAAAAACTCACGTCGCGAACAGCCAATATCGAGAAGATCGCCTCAACAGCACCCGCAGCTCCCAGCAAATGCCCGACAGCGCCTTTTGTGCTGCTGACGTTGATCTCCGAGGCTCTTTGCTTGCCGTTGTCGCCTAACAAGAGGCGCTTGATGGCTCTGTTTTCTGAAGCGTCGCCTAATGAAGTAGACGTAGCGTGCGCGTTAATGTAGTCGACATCACGCGGCTCGATCTTCGCATGTCTCAATGCGCTCCGCATAGCCAGGTAAGGACCTTGGCCGTCTTCGCGAGGAGCTGTCATATGGTGCGCGTCAGAAGAAAGGCCGTAGCCTTTGATCTCGGCGTAAATATTCGCTCCGCGAGCTTTCGCATGCTCGAGCTCCTGTACATCATTAGCCACCCATCATCCTCAACATTCCCACCGATGAAGGAAAAAAAAGACCAACCTCAAGAACAACCACCCCCGCCCCTTCCCCAATAACAAACCCCGCCCTCCCCCTATCAAAAGGCCTACTCGCCCTCTCCGGCTCCTCATTCCACGCCGTCGCCAAACTCCTCGCCCTCGCAAACCCAGCAACAGCAAGCGGATGCACGCACGCCTCCGCACCCCCCGCAACCATAACATCTGCGTCCCCAAAAGCGATCATCCGCGAAGCATCCCCAATAGCATGCAATCCCGTAGTACACGCCGTCGTAGCAGCATGGTTCGGCCCTTTGAACCCATACTTCATCGAAACATGCCCGGCCGCGAGGTTAATCAGCAGCCGCGGGACGAAAAGCGGCGAGACTTTGCGATACCCGCCCTTGTCGAACGCAACAGACGTCGCATACGCCTCATCCAGATTCCCAATTCCACTGCCCAGCGTGACGCCCGTCCGCTCCAAATCCTCCTCCCGGCTCGGAAACCACCCGGCGTCGCTCAGCGCTTCCTGCGCAGAAGCCACGGCGTACTGCGCGAAAAGCGCCATTTGGCGTTCCTCGCTCGCGGGCAACCAGTCTGATGCTTGCCAGCGGCCTTCAGCGCGGCTGCCTAGGGGTACCAGGCCTGCGACGCGGCTGGGGAGGGAAGCGAAAGCCGGGCCTTTGGAGTCAGTGGAGACGATGCCGGAGTGGGAGGCGAGGAGGCGGTGCCATGTTTGTTTGATGCCGGCTGCTAGGGGAGTTACGGCGCCGAGACCGGTGACTACTACTCTGCGCATGGCATTTCTGTATAGTAGGGGGGTACTATGCAGGTGTGTTTGGTTGTGTTGTTGGATTAAGATTGGTTGATTGGAGTGATGTTGATGTGGATGGATGGAGGTGCAGGAAAGTCTGCGTCTCGCACGGCTTTCGCGCGGGCGTGTCGGGTGTGGCGATTGACACAAAATAATCAAAGCAATATTCTTAACGACAGACCAGGTATATTTGTCATTGTGGATTCTGAATGCTGAGCTGGTTTCGTCGGAAAATCATGAAAGGTTCACAAATGAGGTAATTCAAAATCTCACGAAGTGGTGAACGACGGACAACAATGCAAGCAACACTATATCTTCAAAACATATGCTTTGTGAAATACCAAGGTCTAAAACATCATACTGAAATTCATTAAAAAGCAAATTACTCAGACTGTATAACTGCCGTAATTCAAGACTCTCGTGACGAAGAACAAAGAGATACGAAAATTCCCCTTAACCCAAACCCAGACCATCCATGCCATGCCCAATGCCAATGCCAAAACAACGCCGCCCAGAAGAGAAAGGAAAAAGAGTTACAAAGTCGTTAGAATCATCCAAGCCATCCATCATCATCGTCATCATTCTTATTTCCACCAATATTAAGCTCCAACTTCGGCAAAGCAAAAGCATCAACACCACCGATCTCTCCGAGTTGAGGCGGCGCCTCCATCTTCTTCTTCGGACTCGAACTCCTAGCCCTCGCGGCCTGCTCTTCGACGGCCGGTCCTTCGCGGACGAACCTGGTCTCCCAACCGTCTTCTGCCGCGGCAGCGACCCAAGCGCGGAGACCGTCATGGACTCCAGAGTAGAATTTCTCTTTGCAGGTGCGCATGGTGCAGCCCATGGTTTTCTCGAAGCCGCTTGCTTGGAGTTCGTCGCGCAGGACATTGCGGGCTGCTGCTGAGGGCAGGGATGCGATCAGGCCGTTGAGGAGGTCGAGGTGCGCTGCCATGTAGGTGGTAGCGTCCCATTCCACGCCGCCAATGTAGGGTGCTGCTGGGACTGGCGGACGAAGGCCTGGGAAGTGGCGCTGGGTGTATGTAGCTGTCTGTGATCGACCTTGCTCTCCTGACATTCTGTGATCCGAAGGAGCCGCTTGGCTGTCATCTGCACCGGCATCACCAGAGGGTTTCGGCAGAGGCACGACGTTGAGGTGATGCAGGAAGATCCAGAACACCTCCTTGGTGACATTGGTCACTTCTTGGCACCAGAGCTTGTAAGGCCGTGGGACATGCATGCCCAGAACGAAGGCGACAGGCCGGTCAGTTTCGGGTTTTTGGGGCTCAGCGAGGTATGTGAGGACTTTGCGTGCTCGCTCCTCCAGTTCGAAGCCCGAGTTGCTCAGTGGGGCTGACAAGTAAGTGACTGTCATATGTTAGCAGATGTTCTGAGAAAAGTAGCGCGAACACATCCCACTTACAGAGAATGTTAATAATGATGGTCCGAGTCGTATACTCGGCAGGACCCTTCTTCTCTTCATCAAACAGCATCCCCAGCAATGCCGGGAACAGTTCATCAGCCACCATATCCAGTTCTGCGAGCGCTCTCTCGGTAGTACACAAGCCCTTCAGACAGAGCAGACCCTCGTGCAGCAGCTGATCTTCATGCTCCTCTCGCCACTCAACTTTCATCAATCTGTGCAACAGACTCACGACCTCTGCCATGCCTCCTTGCGTGACGAAGCCATCAACCCATGCGACCGTCTCGTTTCGAAGCAGGATACGCAGTTTGTGTAGGCGGCCAACCTCAACCTTCTTCGGATCCTGAGTCTTCCTCAAGTAGCTGATGTATTCGCCGACAGCAGGCGTAGCATGTCCGCGTCTTCCCCATGAAGCGCCTGTTGGGGTCGTTGGAGTGTTCAAGTCGGTAGTCGATTGACCGCTTGGGATGTTGATTGCCGTTGGTCGGCCCTTGCTCCTTGAGCGAGCTTTCTTCGAAGGTGAAGTGTCGCCGCTTCTCTTGTCGCCCTTTGAGAATGTGAATGTCCTGCTTCTTGCGCGAGATCTCTTGGTGGACTTGCTGTCGTCCTCAATCTGTTGCCTTTGCTCTGCTTCATTGCTTGGGGTTGCGCTCAGAGGCGTGCTGGCGGCAGTACCATCAGCAGTCTTCGATGCGCCCTGGTCCTGTCGCACAAAGTCTGCCTTGACTCTAAGAGTCAATGTCCTCATTCTCTCCCTCATCGGCTCAGGAACGTTCCTGGAAGCCAAAACAGCTTCAAACTCCCTTTCTACCACCTTGGGATCAAGTGCTGCTTCCTCTTTGGCCACGGTACCCTTAGCAGTGCCTTGCAGAGCAGCCACGGCGGCCATCACCCTCGCACCCCTCTTCATGATATTCAACTTCTCTTTCGCGGGTGCTTGTTCAGTGCTGCTTCCGCTGACTTTTCGATCGAAGTAGTCGGTCGTCCGGTCGGAGCGCTCAGAGTGGCGGTGAACAAGCTTGGGCCTGTCCACGGGAGCGCGTAGCTCATCTTTACTGATACGACGAGCGCTATCCTCTGATCTCCTCTGTTCCATGCTACTTCTGGCGCTGCTCACTTTCCTGCTAAGGGCTCCCATGATGCCGTCGGTAGGAGCGATGATCGTGCTGTGTGGTCGTTGCTTAGCCGCTGGCCTCAAACTGGGCTGTCTCGCGGTTGTAGTGCCATTGAAGTTGCGTTGTTTGCCGGGCGAGTAGTCCTGTGGTGTGTATCTGTCAATCTCGTCTTGGACGCTCCGAGTTGGTCTGTTGTCTTCCGAGGGTCGAGGCTTGTTCTTCTCTGGGGAGGCAAACTGGGCCCAAATCGGAGTGTCTACTGGCTCAGTGGCCGAGTCTGGTGGTGTGGTGTTCTCTTTTCCATGAGGCTGCGATTGCTGTTGCGGTGCGTATGAGAGGTCTCTGCTGGACCTGTTCATCTTGCCAAAAATGGCGGAAATGCTTGTGCTGGATTTGGTCCTCTTCATCCTACTGCTTTCCGTCTTTGCGGGTGAACGCGAGCCGTATCTGGATGTTCCAGTAGCTTTTTCTGTGCGCTTGGAAGGCGAAGAGGGCTGCGGCTGGGCGTTGTACTGCCTTTCTCCCAGGACTCGGGCGGAGGCGTTGTGTGGGTGGTCCGGGGGCAGGATGGGGATTTTCTGTGAGCGAGCTCCATGTTGAATGACATTGGATGAGTGCTCGTGTGTCGTGTCCGGTGAAACTGGACGAGACTTGCTTGAAACCAGAGACATGAGGAACTTTGAGGATCTGTTCCGGCGGTGCTGCGGGCGGTCTGGGGTTGGCGGTACATTTTGTTTGTCGGAAGTGGTAGCCATGATGCTGCCCAAGTGTGTGTTATGTTAGTATAGTTAGTATAGAAGAAAGGAGTTCAGCGATACAATTGAATGTATGCTCTGGATCAGCCTTGCACGCGTCGACTGCTTCAGGCGGTCGGGATGTGAAGCTACTTGTGTAGCGAGGATGGGAAACAACCCTCACCATCGCCGTTGCCATGGGCGACGAGTGCGGGATGGCTTTTGCTGTGCTTTGCTGTGCTTTGCTGTACAAGGAACATGCCAGCACATCGACCCGTCTAGCGTCATGCACATCCTTCTGCAATCCTCGCAGAGTCATGGTCATCGCCTGAATCTGATGCTGCAGGAGTATTACAGGCTTGTTATTCCGTCCTCATCTCAATCGCCGACCACGCACCCTGGAGATAAGACGGCTTTTGCTTGCCAGACCTTCCCCAATGCGATCATCAGCAACGTCATTTCGCCCTCTCCACCATTACAATAGACATGCACACACTCAAGGTAGGTCAATGTCACCCGCTCTTCCAAGTATCATCCATTTCCAGTCACCACAAAAATGTCCACATCCGTCTTCTCCACCGGCAAAAACGCCTTGATCACCGGCGCCGCCTCAGGTGTTGGCCTCGCCGTCGCCAAGCTCTGTGCTTCCCACGGCATGAACCTGCACCTCGTCGACAACAACTCCGACTTACTCGCCCAAGCCAAAGACACCGTCACCACCAAAGCGGGAGCTAAGCTAGAAATCCACTCCCTCGACGTCTCCTCCCAAACCGACTGGTCGTCCCTCAAATCCAAACTCGAGGAATCCCAAATCAAGCTCGACTTCCTGCACCTCAACGCAGGCATAGGCGCCAACGGCAACTGGACCGACGCCGCGTACTTCCACAAGATCTTCGACGTGAACTTGTACGGCGTCATCAACGGCATCAATGCCTTCTTCCCGCATTTCGATGGGAATTCTTCCGATGCTAAAGCTATCGTGGTGACGGGCTCGAAGCAGGGGATTACTAACCCGCCGGGAAACCCAGCTTACAACGCCTCCAAATCTGCTGTCAAGACGATCACAGAGCATCTGTCTTTCGATCTCGCGAAATCTTCGCCTTCGACTAGCGTGCACTTGCTGGTGCCCGGTTGGACGTTTACTGGTTTGACTGGTGGTGGCAAGACGAAGACTAAACCTGACGGCGCTTGGTCTGCGGAGCAAGTGGCTGATTTCTTGTACAAGAAAATGGGCGAGGGGAAGTTCTATGCTATTTGTCCTGATAATGATGTCGATTGGGAGACGGACCGTAAGCGCATGATGTGGACCATGGGCGATGTGGTTTATGAGCGTCAGCCTCAGAGTCGATGGCGCGAGGAGTACAAGGAGGAGTCGACGAAGACTATGGCTGGGATGAAATTGGGTGAGAAGCAGGGTCAGTGACTGATCCGATGTTTATGATTGATAATTATGCTTGATGTCTTATGTTACGACTTCGCCATGCAATCCGGTGCTCGATTGAAGCCCGCCCATGATGCTTTCATTCATCCATATCCAAACGCCTTGCTTGCTCCAAAACCGTTCCCTCGTAAACCAATCAAAACAGTGTTCAGTTCTTCTTCGTCCGCTTGCTCTTCCTTCCCGCCTCTGTCCTGGCAAAAGCTTCCTCAGGCGGCTCCTCAGTACCTCTCTTCGCACCAGCCTTCGTCTTCCCCTTCGGCGCATACTTAGCCTCCAGATCCGCCAGAAAGTTATCCGACCTCCCCTGCTGCCTCTGCCCAATCAAAGCCGCCAAATCCCCCATCCTATCATCCTTCTCCTTCTTCCCCGTCGTCTTCTTCTTCTTCAAATCCTTCCCAATCCCCAGCTCCTCCGCATGCTTCTCCGCCTCCCTCGCCTCCTTCTCCTTCTTCTTCCTCGCCGCCTCCACCCTCTTCCTCCGACTATTCTCGCTCTCCTCCGTGTACGCCTTACACCCCTCCACCTCCCCACTCTCAATCCCCTCGTCGATGATAACCCTGAACCGCTCCTCGTCCTCCGCCGGATCCGACAACATCACATTCTTATACAGCTTCGCCATCTTCCCCTCGCACTTCTCGTACCACTTCAGCACATCGCGCTTCTCCTCCTCAGAGCCCTTGTACTTCTCCGCGAAACTCTCGATCACGTCCGCGGTCACGACGTCTTTGTACTGCTCGCGGTAGTAGCTGACCCAGTCGAACGTGTCGTCGTCGAGATCGAGGGATTCTTCCGTGCGGCCGGTGACGTCGTAGCGCTTGCGGCGGCGCTCGTCGCTGAGGATGGCGTTGGCGAAGGCGATTTCTTGGAATTTAGTGTGCGCAAGAGCTTTGTCGGTTTCGGTGGTGGCTTTGTCGGGATGGTATTTTAGGGCGGCTTTGCGGTAGGCGGTTTTGATTTGGGCAGATGTCGCATCTTCGGGTACGCCGAGGACGGTGTAGGGGTTGATGGTTGTTGGCGCGTCGTCAATGGAGATGTCTTCTTCGTGGTCGCGGGGCGCCATGGTTGTGGGATAGTTGTTCCTTCTTTGGGTGATGTGGTAATTGTTGCCTTCTCTGATGTGAGTGTGTGTGTGTGTGTGTGATGTGGTTCTGGCAGATGTAATGTCGAGTCCCTGATGAGCTCAGTCGCGAACTGAAGGGAAGACGCGAATCCACGCGTTTTCAATTTCACACGGACTTCGCGCTTAACTCCGGCGCAGCGTCATTGTCACATGCTCCAATTTCACTGCACATGTGTGCTCTAAGAAACACATTCAAGCACTTCAACATTTAGCCACCAAAAAATCTCACAATGGCCACCTCTTCCGAAACCGACCTTCACCTCTCCCTCCTCAACCAAGCCCTCTCCCGCGCCCGCCTCTCCCCGCCCAAACCCACCAACTTCCGCGTCGGCGCCCTCCTCTACTCCCCCTCCTCCAACCCCCAAATCCTCACCACAGGCTACACCCTCGAAAGCCCCGGCAACACGCACGCCGAGCAAACCTGCTTTCTCAAACTCGCCGCAAAGCAATCCATCCTCGTTTCCTCCGATGGCGAAGCAGAAGACCGTCTCGGCCCTTTCTTACCAGAAGACACAGTCCTCTATACAACGATGGAGCCGTGCAACAAGCGGTCTGCGGGGAATTTGACGTGCGTGGAGAGGATTTTGAGGCTGAGGAGGGAGGATGGTGGGTTGGCGATTAGGAGTGTTGTTTGTGGAGTGCGGGAGCCGGAGAAGTTTGTGGGAGAGAATGAGGGGAGGAAGAGGCTTGAGGAGGCGGGGATTGCGGTCATGCATGTTGGTGGCCTGGAGAGGGAGATTTTGGAGGTGGCGACGGCGGGGCATGGGAAGGAGTGAAGGTGGTCGTTCATTGGGAACAGGATTGATCGGGACGAGATGGCAACAAAAAACTACCGCTGTAGTCTGTGCCTGTCAGGTTTTGCTGTGAGTTGCCCCGCTTCTCAAAGTGACAAGTGGACACTATGGTGAGGTTTGGTGGGGAAGACGGGTTTGCTGAATGAAGAAGACGATGTGGTATATGCGATAAAAGATGGAACCCGCTGGTATATCAATATCAGACATCTGGCTAGGGATTTGCTTGAAAGTCGAATGCCGAAAGCACGTCCGTGATTATCAACGACAACTTCGACCCAGCGGTTCATGTGAACAGTTTCGGGCTCAATGACAGGGTGGCAACGAAACGTTTTACAGGAGAGAGAAGCACAGAGTCAAAGACCGTGGTATCCGAACATGCTTAAGAACTGAGGCTAGGACGAAGCGATTGACTCGACTTAAATAAAGGGAGAGTTTCCAAACGAAAGTCAATCGTCATGAAGGTAAATGATATATTGTTCCGCAATAATAATATGTGTGCTGTCCAACCTAAGAGATTTTAATTAAACAAGACCCTATAAAGCTTTCCAACAGGTGATCTCGTAGCGCCTGGCTGCGCAACTGACTCGGCCTCAGTCATCGCAGAACGAGATGGAGGAGGTTCACGAATCGGCCACTCATGCTCCAACTCGGGTGTAACTGGTCGCTCCGGTGGAGCCGCATTGGCAGAACGTAAGAGTGCCGGAACTGCCGAAGCCGAAGCCGAAGAATCCGAAGCTGACGAGCATGAAACCGGAGACAATGGAGCTGGAGGTGTTGGAGACAATGAAGCTGGAGGCGATGGGGTCCGGAGTGACGAGGCTGCGGCAGACGCAGTCTCTTCCGGTATATCGCTCAAAGCAGGTTCGAAGTGAACGGTTGTCCCAGAATCGCGTGGACGAGCTTGTCCACCCTGAGGACCAGGATTTCTCATAATGCCAGGCGCTGTCGCAGGTTGAACGTCCGACTCCTTAACAACAGAACGAAACCCACCGAAGAGGAAACCGAAAAAGAAGCAGTGGGGGGGCACGATGTAGCAGCGCTTCTAGTTGCCACGCTTGGCATCCTCTTCTGCGTTCTTGGGCACGCCGACCATCTTGGGGACACTAACGGCGTTGAGTCGTCGGAATGCCTGTGAATGTATTGTTAGTATACGTGGACGTAGAGAAGCATGGTAATAAGTGCATTGACGAATAAGAAGATGCAATGTTGAGGTCAAAGTGAAAACCACACAAAAGCATCTCACCGTTATGGGCGGCCAATCGCTGCACAGAACCCAACCGGCAAAGAACCAGCTGAAAGACCAGTCTGCCCAGAAAAAGGGATTGAAGATGTAGCCGCGATAGTTGCTTACATTTGCGATGCCGGAGTCGGGAAGGTTACCATTCCACTTGTCCTCGACGCGGGTGATCTTGCCGTTCTCGTGGAAGATGTTGACCTTGCTGGTGATAGTGGTCTCTTTGCCAATGCCCTTTACCTTGTACATGGTGGTCATGTCCAGCTCGATGGGGTTGCCGGAGGAGGTGACGCTGTGGTCTTTGCGCTCGATCTCGGAGAAGGCGGTTTGGAGGCCGTACTGTGGAGGAGTATTAGAGGGGAATATTGACGGTTATTTGATGCAGGATGACATACCCATTGAGGCTCGAACTCCTTCCTGCCTTTTGCGACAGTGATAGGGTCGCTGAAGACGGCATCATCCTTCCAGAGCTGCAGCTTGGCAAGCGAGGGTCTGCCAGCGAAGAGGTCCAGCACAGAAGACACGATAGTCCTCTGCTCGTTGCTGAGCTCGACGCCAGTGGCAGTCTTGACGGTGCTCTCAAGCTTGAGCTCGCCGGTCTCAGTGGAGGAAGACATTCTGGTTTGCTGTTGTGTGGGAGAGGGTGTGCTGCGGTAGCCGGATGTGAAATAACTTGCTGCAGATTGGAGCGCTGGTGAAGATGAAGTTGATCTGTTCGTGAAGCGTGCGACTTGAGGTGCAAACGGACGCATTGGCAGAAGTTGAGTGGAAAGAGGATGGGACGATGGAGAGAGAGTTCCTTCTTACGGTTTAAGTAGAAGGCGCGGCTGGTGTAAGGCGCAATGATGGTTCATCACGGCATCGCAATCCATGATGCTATTCAGATGCATCTCATACACTTGTGACGAGCCGAGACGTCATTTGATCCTGGGAGGTCGAAGAGAAGGGTCCAAAACGTGGAGTTGTGATGCGAGAATGCGAGATCTACATTGGGTCATAGGTTTGTATACGCTTGCTGCGATGTGTTCGAAGCTACTTCGCGCTGAGTGAGGAAGATATCTATGGTAGACATCATCATCATCAGGTACGGGGAAAACAATATCCGCCTAGATAGCAAAGTCAATCCGTTGTGATGGCCTGATGCTGCGGTCATTAATGAGTGCCGTACGCAAACTGATGTGCAGAATTGCAACTCATGTGTAATCTTCCCCAGTCGTCATCTCGTTCGTTTCTTGCTCTCACGACGTGTAGTAAGTAGTGGTGACCATGGCACGCACGCCGATTTCTGCTCAGCGAAATACTATTGAATTTCATAGGCATCTACTACAAAAAGTAACTCCTTGGCCAAATGCCTATACGCACCGCCATTCAGCGATTCCTCCAGAATAGGGTCAGCCCAGCTGCTCAAACAAAGATACACCCAGTCGTGATGATCTTTCCGATGCCCGTACAAAATTCTCCCTTCCACGGATATTAATGCCCAGAGATTTCCCATTCTCTACTGCTGTGCAAGCAAAGGCTTTCCATGCCGGAACCGCATCGACGGCGTACTTGATCTGAACCTGTAGATATAAGCGTTTAGGCACTTTGAGTATGGTCTCGCCGATGTGCTTCCAGCCTCCATCACTCGAGCTCAAACGGGCCCGGCGAAGATTCAGGTGCCGAAGTGTCGACTGACATTGCTGTAGGATATGGCTCGAGTCCTTTTCGCTGATTCTTAATTGTAGAAGGGCCAGGTTTCCAAGCTTGGAGTCATGGCCGGCTTGAAAGACCTCTGATGGCACGTTCCGCAGGCTGCTACCCTTCGTGTCCGAAACTTCATCATGGAAGAGCATGCAGATATTGAACTCCAGATGTCGCAGCTCATGGGCGGAACGAAAGAATTCAATAAACGACAAGGCTGAATTCTCAGAGCTACTTGATCCCCAATGGAAGATGAGAGTTTTGAGAGCACGGTTAGCTGACATCGAAGCCATGAACCCGGCTCTGCCATGCTCAAGAATGTCCCCCACGTGGAGAAACGTGTCGTTGTCGACTTCAAAGCTGTCGATCTTTGTATTTGATGTTACAAGCGCGAAAAATGTCGCAAGGCATGAGCGTGTGTAGAGGACGGAGGTATCGTAATGATTGGAAAGATCGAGGTTGATGGAGATGCTCTCCGGGAACCGTTGCAAGTCGAGGAGGATGCGATGCATCAGAACCGATTATGTGCTCTTGAGACCTTTTTGCTAACGATAGTATGCGACGACTGTATCATACCATATCACGCTTATATGTTCTCCCTCATCTCTCACCATATGGTTTCATTGATCGCTCTGTCTTCGAGGTAGTCGCCGGTCACTTGTCGAATTCTAGCAGCCAGCCGCGGACCATTTCGAAGGATATCCTTGAGGCGCTCGAGGGCATCTGGTGTTTAGATCCAGCAGTATGTATGTGCGAAATGCTCATCTGCGAAGCGATCGAAAACGACCGCGGTTAGGGCCTTGCACACGCGGCGGACGTTATATATTGTTTCGATATGAAGGAGGCCAAGGATCTGGTGCAACACGTCTGTTGATAGTTCCAGAAGTTTGGGACACTCCGCGGTGTCGACCTCTGTAGGCTCCATTGGATTCGCTGTTTCGGTGGACGACATGATGCTCGGTATCGATGGAAGAACTGTCAGAAGTGTCGTGCTGTTCAGTGACTTGATGGTCAGGGGTCGCTCGCGGTCAAAGGTTTGTGGAAAGGTAGAAAGAAAAGTCTTGGAGCAAATTATCGTTTTATAGATCAAGGATTTGGTATAGAGCGTATCGATTATGCATGACGGGCAAGCACCCAGCACTGCGAGCTGCGGCCGGCAGTGGCATTTTCTTACAATAGCTCTACGATAAGTGAGGATCTCCACTGAAGATCATTGCATGTCTATATACTTTCTGCGCACATACATAACACCTGAACACTTCCAATACACCGACAGCTACTATGTCGCCGGATCTGGCCTTTTGTAGTACAGATACAGGTGATTGTCCAATAGCTCCTGCAGCCACGCCTTAATAGGCTCTATCCCCTCATACTTGTGAGTCTCCGGACAGACACCGTTGTGCGGGGTGTTAATGATCGCATACGGCTCGATATCTGCAGCTTGCCATTGTAGCTCGAGGAAGTCCAATCTGGGCATTGCAAGCATTGCCCGATGAACAGGCATCAAGTCGTCGTTATTTGTCGTCAAAGCCACGTAGCGTAGTACCATGCGAGTCAACGTGTTTCGGCAGCGTCTGAAGACCTCGACCAAGCTGTTGCCGTCCATGATAGCCCTTGTGATCTTGAGGCTTGTTAGGCACGAGAGGGGATTCGCCAACAGCAACTCTGGCGCAAGTGGTAGGAAATAGGTCGTCTCCCCGACGTCTGTTTCGTAGCTACCCGTATTGAAGCCAAGGTGTTGCAGCTGCGGGGCACTTTGTAGGACATCAGTGTAGATGGGCAAGTCTTCGTCGCGCACGTGTCCATTGATGTCCAGAGTCTTCAAAGCAGACATGGCGGCCAGCAAGTCTGCTTTGCTGAACGTCTGAAGATCATCGGATGCCACGAACGTGAGCTCATCAAGCCTGAGTGAATGAACCTTGAGGCGCGATAAGGCCAGTGAGAAGAGCGCACACTGTGGTGGGAAAAACTTGCAGCTCAATCGGTCAGTAAATTCACCATTCGACGTCAGCAACCATGTACGAGTTGTAGGGAGATCGGCAGTGACAAATATGTCTTGTGGCAAGCGCTGGATATCTTGGAGCGTGCGTAAGATTCTGAGGGTAGTAAAGTAGCTTGGTTTTTCAGCGAGGTTGAGGAACTTGACTGCATCGGCTCGTGCAGTATCTTGGTTTCCTGTGTCCTGTCGCACATAGCTGATGGCACTTTCTGGCTGGTCTTTGAGGGCGTTGGTAGTTAATGTGAGTCGTCGTATCCTGCTACTGAGCCGTGGCGATTGGTGAAGGATATCCTTGAGTCGCGTGAAGTCTCTGTGAGTAGCAATCCAGCAATAGACATGAGCAAAGTTCTCATTCGCGAACCGATCGAAGGTGAAGTCCTGAAGTGCTTTGCAAGTGAGGCGAACCGAAATCAAAGTTTCGCTGCTGATGAAGCTCGTGACACGAGCCACAACCTCCACTGGCAAGTCGAGGAGTCTAAATGGACTGGCGTCGGTCGTATGCGATTGTATGGCGGTACTTAAAGTCGCATTGTCGGCTAGTGTGGCAACACTCAGACTCGCGCGGTCAATTGTCTTGCCTTTTTTGAAACAGGAGAATGCGACGCCCATGCTTTTTGCTGCTTGTGCAATGAAATTCTGGGTTAAGGAGAAAAAGGTAAGGAAAAGGTCTCCGTCAAAGTTTATAAGCTGTTTTTGGGGTGCAGTGCATTCACCAAAAATGCTCGTGGAGTGCCCAACAGGGAAGAGAGTGCATCTAGACCCTGAGCAGGCCTCGCTGTCCTAACATGATGTTGTGAGAATATGGGGCATGATAGCAAGGATATACTAGCAATGATGCAGGAGCCCTGCTTCGCAATGAATTGCGCTTGTCAGATATACATGGCAGGCCTCGAATGACTCAGCCTCTTGCTCAGAGATCGTTTATCAGATTAGTTTCGCAAACACTCTCTCAATACCCACTCCCCCAAAGCTCTCCCTCCTCCTTCACCGCGTCCTCCTCCACAATCGCCCCGCGAATCGCCCTTTCCTCGCGCATTCTCTGCTTTCGTTCGCCCCTCGTCGTCAACCGCGGCGTAACAGGCGTCAACGGCGTAAAAGGCATATAAGGCGAGTACGGCGTCGCAAGCCCCGTCCTTGGCGTCCCCATCGCCGCCGAAAGGAAATGGTTGCGCGGCTTCGTCTCCAGGAAAGTCGTCTTGGCTGGCGCTGCGGCGTGGCTGTCGATTTGGCGAAAGGGAAGAGGCGCGGAGAGACCTGTTGTACGGGGCGGCGAGGAAGCGGTTGGCGGGGGTTGGTAGAGGCGTGGAGGTTGGCGCTGGGGATTCGGTTGTGGGAGAGAGCGAATCTGATCGAATTGCTCTTCTTGTGGGACTTCGCGGGGGATGTCGTCGCCGTAGCGCCAGGAGCGGCCTGTGCCTGGTGTGGTAGGTGGATATGCTTGGCTGTCGGTCGTGTCGGTTGTGCGGCCGGTTGGTGGGTCTGGTGGGATGCCTGGGTTTGCGTAAAAGCGCGGTGATAGAGGCGTGCGGGCACCGTCACTGTTGTCGTCGACGACCATGGGCGAGCTGATCTTGATGTTCTTAAGTGATTTGCGGAACTTCTTTGATGAGCGTTGGCTGCCATCGGAGGCTGATCTGCCGCGGTTAATATACAACTGATCCTGGTGAGGCTGATATACAGGCGACATCGTATTTGGCGGGTACGCAGCGCGTAGAGGACTTGCTGGTCCAGAAGGCATAGGCGGTGCGGGACCGTCAGGAGGATAAATGGCACGTATCGGGGATTTTGGAGCGGACGGGCTGCCAGGACTGTACTGTCCAGATGACGGTTGCAGATGCTTCAGGTTAGGCGCATTCGTGATCAACCGTGGAGGCCTCTTGCGAGAGTACTCAGGCGGTGATCCAGATGGAATTGGTGGCGGTGGCGGCAGCGGTGGACTGACAGCCTGTTGTTGCGATCTGCGCTCGTCTTGCGCCATGACCGCTGCATACAATCTCTCCATCTCTTCCTGCCGTTTCTGCTTGTCGGCCTCGACTACTGCAGCATCGAAGCTGACGACGCTGGCACCAGTCGGTGATATTGGGCTATTCATGCCGCCACTTCGCATGCTACCCGAAACACTCTTCTTCGGCTTGAGCTTGCGTGGAGAGTACCAGCTCCGACTACTCACAGGGCTTATCGGACTCGGATCGAAGGCTCTGTTCATCGGCTTCACCATTTCTGTGCATCTGGCATCCGCTGCCCGGTCCAAGGCTACCTTCCGCCGCGATCTGCCGACCGTCAAGAGTAGAGTCACGATGATGAAGACGCTGGCGAGATAGCTTCCAACGATGCCTACCACCTGGAACGGCAGTAATGACCTATCGCGGGAGGCGTGGGCTGAGAAAGGCGGACCATCTTCAGGCAAAGGCGCTGGACCGAGATCGATGTCCACGCTCCAGAGATCTGCTGTAGTATATGTAGTGAGAGACAAAAGCACGAGCGCCGTATAGCTGAGATAGACCTGTATACCTCTCGCCATTGCGCAGGAGGTCTGAGGCGGTGGTAGGTGTTGGAGATATGGAGAGATGCACCTACACGACTTGTCACGGCCTACAGCAGTATTAGAGATAGATCTACCATTCCGCCAGGACAAGACACGAGCGGTCACAGCAGCCACGAGCTGGGCGTGCATGGCTGGATGCAAGAGTGTCTGCGTGCGCGATGAATGATTGGTGTGACGTGTAAGCGCTCGGCTGTCTTTGGCTGCAGCGGAATTGCCGGGCGCTTCGAGGTGTCCAATCTTCAGCCGCATCGGAGTTGATTAGAAGTTGCGAGATTTGCGACATCCCCTTAGCGTCCGAACAGCTGCGATATCCTCTCATTGGTGGAGTGTCGAGAGCTCGGGTAAGTACCGACATCCCACCTTACATCTTCGTAAAGTTCGGAGCATTGGATTACTTAAGGCATTACTTAATTGGACAACGCGAGGTACGACATCCTCATATTGTGGCACGCTTCGAATTGTCCCATCTTCACGCGTGTGTGACTTGATTACGAGCTCGACATTTGCGACAATCCCTTAGCTTCCACCGAGCACTGCTCTTTTTGGACATGAGGAGTGAAACAAGCTCGGTACCAGATGGGTTGCACCCACGATATTCCACCTTACATTTCAAAGTAGTGCATGAGTTTACCCATGAGCAATTCCACAGCTTCTTTGCGAGCACTTACATACCAGGTATGTTTCTGGTCACGTGATATGCAGTAAAGTGCGACAATACATAATACATGCTCTGTCGCAACTTCCTCAGTTGCCTACAATCTTGGGTCAAAGACAAGCCAACGAGACAAATCTTACTGGCTAGCATGCAACACATCACGCCTTGCCGCTTCGCAAGAATGTGTATGTTGTAACCACTTGAGCAGATACCCCGCGTCGCAATAGCGTGCTTTATAACTGCCTGAACATCCTTTGCACGCCCCTAGACAGTCGTAGAGCAAACGAACAGCCGATAATGATCTACAGCTGTGAGCGAGTCGATTATGGATTAAATATGAGTTCTCAATCCTGCGACAACCCCTTAGCTTCCGTTGAGCTTTGCCCTTCTTTGATTGAATAAAGTGGGTCGCCCTCAAACTTGAAGGTCGAAAGCTTATCACGCAAAGCGTTGGTTAGTCCCCCAGACAACGTCGCCTCGATAATGCCCGACGTCTACAAGGGTTACAGCTGAGTAGTATTATAACATGATTTGCGTGAGGATTGAAAGTTTGGAATTTGTGTTGTCGGAGAGTGGCAGTTGGCAGCATACTGTACTGGACCAGTAGGAATTGGCGCCTACGAGCTTCAGCAAAGGGCGAGCGACAAGATACCAGACCCTCGCCGCGATCCCAGCTACCCACTAATCAAGGCTTGTCTACAAATCCTCCTCCGTAAACTCCCAGCAAAATCAATTTACGAAGACTGGCCGCCGACATATGCTAAGTTCGTGAACAAACCGATCGACATCGCAACCCGCCAACCCAAAATTTGCAAACTTCATTTCATCACTGTTCGTCCATGTCCGTGACGACGATTCTGGTGATCTTTCTGACATGAAATCGTGAACATGGAATGGGACCACAGCGTCGCAAGATCTGAAGAAGAGTTGAAGCAAATTGGTCGAGAGAGCAAAAGGATAACCCAGAAATGTGAGGACAAAGCGCTGGTCGCCACGTTGCAACAGCTGGCACTCGGGACGTGACTGAGGGAATTGCTCCTCTTGTACCATGGTCGATTGTAGCTTTTCGGGAGATCGTCATCGCCATAGTACGTACTGTTAAGGACTCTTGTAGTATAACATTGTCCGCTGATGACTTCAAAAGTGTCATTCACCCGGCAGACACGTACGTGAGCAACAACAAATGAACAGCGATGACGCTCGAGCAATTCTCTATAGGCTCGTATAGCTCTTATAATTGGGTCTAGCGTACCTCGAAGACCATTAACAACAGTACCTTGTTATGATATGCTAGGTTACCACATGCTCCTGGGCCACAAACATTGACTACTTCTTGTACGGAGGCATATAAGTTGAAGCAAATCGACACTCTTCCACCTTCTCATCACTTCAACTTCCTCAGCTTCCAGACTCTACCTCTTGCATCCTTCTGAACCTTCGCCTACCATGACACGCTATGCTAAGCTAATTTTCCATGTGGCTCTGATGGCTATCGACACACATGCCACGCCTATCAACGACAAGAGGGTACCGCTTGCTGACACCCTCAACTTCCCCTGCACGGGCCATCGGTACGGAGACATGACAGGTAAGCTCAATCAACAGGAAACCAATGATGTATATCAGAGTGCTGATTATTGAAGCAGAGGTGTGCAAGACCATGTGTTTTGGTAAGTCACGAGGTGCCTCAGGGAGTGTCACTGTGTAGGAACAACCGTACTGACTCATTTACAGCTCTGAACTGCATGGATGCTCCTACGGCATTATATTGGGATAAGATGACTGTCGGTGACTCCGCCGCGGCGCTCGCGATAACTGAGGACAGGAACCGTAGGGCCGGCTGCCAAATCAACAATCGATGCCACAGCCCCCCATACGAGAAGCCGCGGGCTTGGGAGTGCGATGGGTTCCCCTTCAAGACAGTCCAGCCGAACAAAATGACGAACACTCCGGCGATCAATCGATGCGTCCCTCTTGAGCAAAACAAGTGTAAGTGTGACCAAGACCCACGTATCAGAAGCTAAGATTTGAAGTTCGGTCACTGACTCTACTGGCTACAGGGAAGAACAATCTCCTCCAGGACTTCTACAAGTCGCAGGGCGATTGGGCGGACGGCGGTGGACTCCACGACAAGGACAACTGGTTCAAGTTGACTTTCCAAAACTACGCCGGCATTACATACTGCGAGGATGCCTCGAAGAAATGCGTGAACGGTATGATGACCTACGGGATCAAGTGCTTGCTTGCTTTAAGCGACAGCTTTACTAATGTAAGCTTAGATGGCAACCTTTACACCTCCGGTGGACTTGCCCATAACCCTGGCCCCATGACACTCGACCCTCCCCACCGATATTACCTGACGAAGAGAGGAGTCAACCTCTTCATTCCTGCGGGCGCCGATATTGGCGATGTCGTGAGCTCGCACAAGGAGGATGGTAACATGGAGGTTGATGAGATCGTTGCACTCGCGAATGCCACTAGCATCGTGGAGTAAGCACCCTATAGATTCTTCCCTTTCGACAAGTAGGCAGGGCACCGATGGCTACATTTGAGCGGCATGGCTGGAGATGAGGAGTCAGTATGATCTATGGCAGATGGCAGCGTTCCATAGTGTGTATTGATTTTGTTTTCTCGACGGTGTCCATGTATTATGTGACCAGTATGTTTACATTCTCGTTTACTTCCTGCTTTCATAATCAAAATGTTCGGAACCGTCTGATTACAGTATTTCTTTCAAGGCCACTTGTCTGATATCTGCTGCACCTGGACATTTTGTTAGTCATTTATACTAGGCTCGTGAATGATTTACCGCCTTCGCCAACCGCAAACGTGTACTCAAAGCAGTGCACGAGCAAATGCACAGCACCAGGGAGTGGAACCCAGCGATCCTTAGCACGGCTTCGCAACATCGCCGTACACGCGTGATGGTTCCAATCATTGGTGGTTATGCAAACGATGGCGGAATGAACGACTTCCGACTCGAATGCGAATGCGAGGCAAGGCGGCCTGGCTTCTCCCCGCCTGCGACCAGCCTCGTCTGAGGGCAGTCATAAGACACCCCGATGGCGAAGATGTTCTTCAAATTGGTCGTATTTTGCATAAGTAGAGCCTTGTCGAAGTTCTAGGTATCTCTTGGGTCTACCACATCATCGCATCTTCTCTACACAATCCCGAAGTTGCATCGAAGAACAAGCTTACGTCTAGGTCGCCATAGCCTCAGCTTGCATCATCGTCATGAAGATCATCCTTACAGGCGCAACAGGAAGAATCGGTGGCGGCGCACTGCGAAACGCTCTATCAAGCCCAGCAATCACCACTGTCATCGTACTTAGCCGACGCGATATCGATATCCAACATGCCAAGCTCCAGACAATCATCAAGAAAGACTACACGCAATACACGCCTGAGGAGCTAGCACAGCTCGAGGGAGCCGAAGCATGTATATGGTGCGTAGATCCAGCACAACCATCCCTTGATCCAACAAGCACTCCCTAACACCCAAACCAGGGCCCTCGGCGCACCAACAAGCAATGTCTCCATCCACGTCCAATACCCCCTCGCCGCCCAACACGCCTTCGCCACCTCCCTCGCGCCTAAAACTCCCAGCGGCAAACCCTTCCGCTTCGTGCTCCTAAGCGGCGCCGCCATAGTCCGCGACCAGACCACCCGCCTCCCTCCCGGCATGTCCGGCTTGAAGCAACGCGGGCAAGTCGAGCAGGACTTCGTCGACTTCGAAGCGCAAAACCCGAAGATCTGGAAGTCTTTCATTGTTAGGCCGCGGATGGTGATCGTGCCGGGGAGCTGGCTGAGCTGGGCCATTCCGGGCGGGTTCCAGATTCCGGTTGAGGTGCTGGGCGCGGCTTTGGTGAGTGTTGCAGTGAGTGGAGGGGCTGAACAGACTCTTGATAATGCGGCGCTTACGAGTATTGGGCGAGCGGCAATGGGAGGGAAATTATAGGCTGGAGAGGCTCTTTTCCTTGGGTACCATGGCGAACGCATGGGGAGTGCCGGCGTGCAGGGCTACGACATTACGAGATTAACGACGCTGTTTTGCTTATAGCCATAGATGGCTGATGAAGTTATTGTACTGAAAGCGATACAGGCTTTCAGTAAAGTGGTAATGGTTAATGAAAGGATTTATCATAGCCAGCTCTGACATCTTTGGCAGCTGTAGTAAGTACATAGTCAAGTAGGACGTTGTCTCACCCAGTTTAGGCAATAAGATCGTTCATTCGAGTCACCCAGGCTCGAATATCGGCGAGGTCAAGCCCGGGTGACTCAATTGAATGACCTTTATTGCGCAAGCTAATCAATACAAAGTCCTACTTGGCGATGTAATTACTACAGCTCTCGACAATGACAGGGCTTCTAGATAGAAAAGGGTATCATGTCGTAGCAATGCGTGCCATCCAGGCTCCGCAAAAGGGACAAGCTCGTACACAGTCATCAAACCATCTCCTGATTCCACAAATCGGATAGATGTAATATCATCACAGCATGGCGGCTTTTCCCTTGCCCGCACCGCTGCTCTCGAGCTCGTCATTCTCCGTCGTGGTATCCAGCACTTGGTTGTACTCTGGAGGTCGTTCATACTCCGGAAGAGCATCTGCAGCTTCGGGGCCATGCGGAGCTGCCGCAGCTGCCGATGAAGATGCTTCAGCATAGTCTCCATTGCTCGAAGTATGCGTTCGCTGCCTCGTCAGCCCGTCATCCACGGGACCATACACCGTCACGGGCACCTGTCGTTTGAAACTCTTCTGTTTGCTGGCAGCAGAGACACAGTATTCTACCTCGAGCGTGTACTGCTGGCAAATGTTGTAAGTCGAGAATGAGCTTTGGATACCCACTACGGGGTCACGAGTCCGGACGAATTTCGTGTGGTCGTTCGCTTTAGAAAACGGTACGTCCTTGTCCAAGATCTCCGTGGGTAATGGAGGCGAATGACCACTCTTGTGAGCTTCTTCGGCCGAGAAGAATCCAAATTCAGCGCGGATGTCAACTCGAGGTCGCAGTTCAGCGCGAAGCCATATCAGTTTGACCTCAGGTGGCAGAGGCGCAGTGCACCGATTGAAGTTAGGGTGTACTGAGAGTTCGAAGGAAAGATGCTGCCCTAGGTAGATCTCAGAAGGTACCGTTGAGACAATGTCGAAAATATAAGTGGGGTACTGCTGTGAAGAAAGCATGAACTTGGTCTTTTGGCGGAAGCCGCTCGGCCGTTGATCTTCAGGCAGCAAGTATTCGTTCTGTACCTCGACGGTGTGGCTGTATTGTCGTGTTTTTGGATGGGCTGCCTCGTCAACGGGTGGGGGCGGTTGCTCATACAGTACGGCAGGACGAAGTTCCTCGTTGTCCAGACCGCGAATGTCGACGTCTATGCCAGGCATGCGCATGGAAGCACCTATGCGATACTCCACGAAAGCGAGAAAGTTTCTGGTGAACCCCATTCCACTTGTCGAGAAGGTAGGTGGTAATGGACCGCCGGCTTCCTCGTGGAATCGAATGTCTTGTCGAAAGTCGCCCTGACCAGGCATGTTTTGAGTACACGCTGGAAAGGTGAACGAGAAAGGAAACTTCACACATTCTCCGGCTTTGGAGGTGTAGGTACCATCATAAATCTTGTGGTGCTGTGCAAAGAGAGGAGCCCGGCCTCGGTATGTCGAAGATGAGTTTCCGTTGCTTTTGTGAATTTTGGTCTTTGCTCTTCCGGTGAAGTCGGCGAAGATCTTGAGAGGACCAAATAGTGATTGAAGGTCGTTGGAATTGGTTTGCCTCGCGCGAGCGTGGTATGTGAGCGCTACATGGCCGGTGACAGGGTCATCGGGGCCAGAATGGTATTTGGATGGGTGATCCAATACAATCTTTCCCACTACTGTGCCAGCAGACATGGTTTTGGTTCTCCAGAAGACTTGAAAGTGGTCACAACAAAGGAACAGTGGAAAGTGGGCGCCTTGAAAGTTGCGGAGTAATCGAAAAAGTCGTGTGTTGAAAAAATTGTAGTTCTCCAAATGGAGCTTGTGGTTGTTGTTCAAGTCGTCCACCTGGAGCCTACTTACAGTTTACATATATTTTGTGGTATGTTGTACGACAGTCATGGGTCGTCACACTAAGGTCGGGAAGGAACCGAGCTGAGGCTGAGCAGGGCATTGCGCCTCCGGCACGTGACACACCACCTTTGTCCGTCTTCGCCAGGCGAAGCAAACGAGCAAGGCTGAGTCACGCGCTTTCGACAAAAGACGTCAGTCGAAACCGATGAAGATCCCCAAGCCTCGTATGGCGATATGTGATGCGATGTCGTTATTGAGGAGTGTCGTTCACCTCTCAGGCGATACAAATAATGGCTTTTCGCCGGGTGCTTGGCTGTGTCGGCTGCGTTGCCGATAGCCGATCATTAAACACCATTTGATAGTGCGAAGGTGTGAGTAAGGTATACTGTTGTCTGCATGTTCGACACTCGACGGTAAGGAAGAGTTCGAAAGTCTTGACACTCAGCACGCCCAAGTCAGCTGGAATCATGCCATCATCAAGGGCGACACCGGCAAGGGCGGTATTGCGTCCGCGGCGGAGCCCTCTCCTATTTTGCCGACACCCGAAAGATCTCGGGAACGAATCATCGCAAAGGGAAAGTGGTCGTGTGCGCAGTTTCCGAAAACATCGCAGCCACCTTGGGGTTGCATCTCGAGACCCTCAAGTACTCCCTGCATTACCTCACCGACATCCTTCTGCCACTTCTTGTTGGCTGGCGGCATGCAGTAGACCCACGATTCGCAGAAGAGAATTGGCTGCAAGAAGACTCAAATTCCCGTGCCCTGCTCAAAATGACAGAATCTGCGATGGTGTAACGCGTTCGAGATCATCTTGTGACCGTGACGGCCTGTATAAAGTGGCCATGAGCTGCTCGGTTTTGCGCTCCACTGGGAAGGCTGAGTTACTCTTGTGTCAACAGCTATCTCTATCTTCACCATGACGACCTCATTTTCTTCTCTTCCTATCATCGATCTCCACATCCTCTCGTCTCCATCCCCATCCCCTTCAGATCTCCTCGCGCTCAGCAAGGATCTGCATGATGCGTTCGCTACCACTGGCTTTGCCTACCTTGCCAATGCACCTCTCTCTTTCAACCATGAAGATGTCTTCAAACTAGCGTCTGATTTCTTCTCGATTCCCATCGATGAGAAGATGCGTTTAGCAAAACACACTTTTTGCCACGCGAACAAGAACACTTACCGCGGTTACTTCCCAACACAGCCCGGTCAGCAAGATAATCTCAAGGAAGGTGTCGAAATCGGGCCCAAAGAGCCTCTTCCTCAGCATTCGTCTGGACGTAAACGCAAATTCGACCTCGCCGAACCAAATGTTTGGCCCTTGGCCACTTCATTTGCTCCGCAACGGACGCGGCTAGAGAACTTGTATACAGAGCTCCAGCTTCTATCATCCACACTTCTCTCTTTACTAGCTGTCTCGCTGGACAAGCCGGCGGATTACTTCGCACATTACTTGACGGATTCATTGTCCACCCTCCGTCTGCTACATTACCCACCTCAGCCTTCCACAGCGGCGGATACTGGAAGTCAAGAGCCGAAACTGTGTTGTACACCACACACAGACTCCGGTATCTTGACATTGCTGCACCAAGATCCCACTGGAGGTCTGGAAGTTCTCAATGCCGAAGGGCAATGGGTACCAGCACCGTACGTTCCAGAGACCATCGTTGTTAACATTGGCGATCTACTCGCGCAGGTCAGCGGCGGAAAGTTCGTCGCTACCAAGCACCGCGTTCGGACTAACAGCGGAGGCTCGAGTGGTGTTGATGGAATGGGAAGGTTTAGCGTTCCTTTCTTTTTCGAGCCAGGTGAGGCTTGTGTGGTGCAGAGCATTGAGGGTGGCGAGTCGGTGGTGTATGGAGAATATGTGCGCGCGAAGATGGGGACTTGGGTTGAGTATCAGGATGATGTTGAAGTTGAGGCGGAAATAGAGCGGCCTATTGTAGGCGTACCGGTGGAGGCGTACTGATATTGACAGCAAACCCTCTGATATAATTGCATTCCATGTTCTCTATCACTTCGCTCATTCGTCAAGCCACCAGTATGAAGACACTCTTCCTTCGGGGCCATGAACCCATGATCGCCAGATAGATATCATGCTTGTCGATTGCGTAACAGTAAGTCGTTCACGAATTTCCTGGTCTTCTATTTAATTCATGGAGGGTCTTGGACAGCTCAGTGGCGTTCAGGTTGTGCATCTCGAAGCTAGCCCTTGTGTTCGACAAGCGACGCTTGAATGAGAGGAGCAAGGAGCCGACGTGCACGAAGAGCTTTCCGTAGAGATCGTTAGCAGCATTCCCAATATTAGTTGCTAGCAGTTCTGCAAAGCCCCAGCCAGCAAGAGGCTCGGCAGAGTCCAGCATTGGCCACTCAGTGGTCTGGTAGAAAGTTCTATGACCGAGTTAGCGAATGATATCTCGCTCGTGTGATTATGCTCGACGTACGGGGTTGGAACTGTGAAGTCGTTTCTGGACTGGCTGAATGGAGGTAAGATGCCATCTTCGCGGAATCTGTCTTTGCAGATGCGATGCTCAGGCTGCTGTAATGCCGGGTTTCGATGGCGGTAGTCCACGCGATGAGGCGCCTTGGTGACTACCGAGCGACCGCGACGAGCTTTGTCAACGGTGAGACCTTTTGACACACAGAGAAATGTGAGCAGCTCCTTCCACTTTTCTTTTTGGAGAACGAGGCGGAGTGAACTTGACCCAAACTTGAAGGTCTTTGCTTGGAGGGACCCGACGCCACGACCAGCGATCCTGGTGCAGACGTCCTCGATTAGCGGACGTAGAGCTTGGAGACGTTGTAGGTCGACAGGGCGAATGAAGGCAAAATACCAGACGTGGAGGGCAGTGTGCATCGCTTCTTGCTCATCGGCGATAGTAAGGATGAGTAGAAACATGATTGCGTTGCGAGCCATGACATCGAAATCCTTGTCATTGATGGCCACAAAAGGCTTTTTGGTGTACAACTGGGGTATAGAGGCGACGGTCTTAACGATATTACGCGGATCACCAGAAGCTGCGCACACCGTCAGCGGTCACCTCAACGAGGCAATCAATGGTTTCAGTGTTACGTACCAGCGAACAAGATTTTTAAGTCTTCGCTGGACGCCACTCCTTCGTTTCCCTCAAGCTTGACAATGTCAACGCTGGGCACATTGCCCCAGAGGTACCTTTTAGTTCCGTGGAATTCGATTAGATCCCCTGCGTCGCCAACGAAAGCGGGCTTGCGAAGCTCTTGCACCTACACCGGCTTCCAGTCTTGTTGTTTGAGCGGAGACTTGCAATCGTGTTTATGGACGTTCCAGTGTCTGGTTTGACAAACTTTGCTGCAATACTTTTTAAACGTCAGCGACTCGGCAATGCAGTAGGACGGAATGATTAATTTACGGTGACCAAGAGGCATCCTTTGCAAGCCATGTTGCCGTGTTTGTGGCAGCTTGCGCACTCAGGCATGTACACGGCGCTCGTCGCGTCCATGATGGTCGCGTGTGGTGGGGGAAGGAAGAGGTTGAGATAGTGTAGCTGAGTTTTGCAGACGGAGAAACACACGGCGTTTATGAAGGAGATCGCGGCAGCACGGGAACGCACTGTGGGTAACACGAGTTCCGTTTGTCACAACAAACAGCGTTCTTTGACTTCACTTTCTCTTACATGTTGGGCAAGTTCCGACGGGAAAGGTTTGGACTGGTGCACCGTGAAAGCATTGGAGAAGCAGTGACTGTCAAGACCACCGTGAACTGTATCTTTGACTGTCAGCTGAGAGGCTTGTGCATATTTGAAGCCCAGCATGACCTGCATTGACTTACTCGCTATCAGAAACCATACTTGCTTCCACCCTCGCCACGATTCCTCCTGCCCTCTGCCCACTTGTCTTCCAGCGCATCCGTCTGACTCTTCACATTATTGACAAGCTGCTGCAAGCTATGCTTTCCAGGAGCAATAGTCTTGACCTGCCTGTGCTCGAACGTCTCTCCCGAAGCAGCCATCTCCTGGTTCGAGCGATACTCAGCATCCATGTTGAAGTGAGCGATATTGCCCGCATTCATGCCACCTCTTCCAAAGAGCTGCCGCCGCTGTGCAGGTGTGAGGTCCAAGTCAGAGGCGATGTCGGAAAGAGTGTTGGTACTGGCGGGTGCTGCTGCTTGTTGGGTCTGAGCTGCAAGTGCTTCTTCATCCATGTTGACTTCAGGGTCGGCGAACTCAGGCTGGTAGTTTGAGCTTGGCTTCTCTGTTGGTGTTGCGGTCTCTTCGCCGCCGAATGAAAAGAGAGACACTTTAGGCTTCGCCTGTGGAGGCCCTTCCACGGGTGTGGCATTTTGTGCAGGTTGTTGTGTTGCAGCTCCAACTGCGATCGATGTAGTCTTCTCTGCGACAGGCGCCTTCGGACCATGTATTGGCTTCTTCCTCTTCTTTGCATTCGCGACGCTCAACGGCATAAATCTCGTCGGCTTCCCTACGATCTTCACCTCTTCCTCCTTCTTTTCAGCCGCTACGGGCAATGACTCCTTCCCCAGCCCGTTCGCATTGCTATTCTCATCATCGCCACTCGGTAAGGTCGGTACAGGCGTGCGACTGAACGCAGCCTCAGAGCTGGTCTTTAGGCTAACACCCGGCTTGGGCGCATTCTGTCCGGTCCTCTTGGGCGGAGGTAGAAGGCTGTTGAATCCGCTGAAAGCTCCCGCAGTCCTTGCGCGCTTTGGTGCCGGTTCTTGTGACCCGTCTTGGCCGGGTTCGGGTCGTATTTGAGGTAGCTCGACTTTGATCTTCTTACTTTCGGTGCGGTTGATGAGTTTTGGTTTGGCGGGCGCCAGTGCTTTTGCTGCAGGCGCGACGACAGGTGCCTCGGCGTCAGAGCCCTCGCTGTCGGAATAGTTGACAAGCGCCATAGTAATTGCAGTGTTCAATCTTGTGGAATGGTTGTGGAAGATGCATGTGATAGCTCGAGCGCAAAGTGACGTCTACGGGAAAGCATGACTCGTGCCCAAACAATCACCACGTTCGCTGCAGCTGCACTCCACCTCGACCCCACCTTCTCCAGACAATGCTTTGACTTGAATAATCCCAGACTCGAGACGGCAAATGCAAGAAGCACGCCTCTATTCGTAACATGTGAATGAGAGTCTCTGCTGCCGGCTAGCCTGGCAGGCGCGTACAACAGCTTCCGTCCCATATATCAACACGACCGCCCAACATGTCTCTTCTCATGAACGAGGACTTTACGCTTTACAACCTACGACTGGGCTACCTGAACAACAACCACGATGGCGTCGGCGAACGTCTCATCAGTCTCAACACAGGGGTCTTGAACGAGCCGGCATTTCGCGCAGCAGGATGGACTGCCGACACTGCTGCAGTCAAGCGATGCTACAGCCCTCCAATACCCACCACAGGTGCCGCCGAATACTTTACCCGTCCAACACGAGGCTATGGCGGCGGCGTGCCGCTTTCAGACAATGCGGAGGAGCAAGGTGGAATGATCACCGGACACAGAGGGTCGGAGGACACGATCAGCACAAACATCTTGAATGAGAAGGAGAGGCGGAGGAGGAAGCAACGGGAGAAAATGGAGGAGGACGATTCGAGCGATCTGAGCGACGACAGCGACATGGAGGATACTGCTGCGCAGAGCGTCAAGTTCGCGAAGATGCCAATACGAGGAGCGCTTCCGTCGAACTCTAGCCCTGCGACTCAGATTGACATGAAAGAAGAGGGCCAGGAGCCGGATACAGGTATGGTCGGGCCTAGTGTTCCACCCAAAGCAGGAAATGGGGGAAGAAGGCAGCCGCCTGGTCGACCAAGGCGGGATACCACTACGTCTTCTGAGATGTCAAGTGACAATGATGTGCCTTTCAAGCGGAAATTACCGTCAAGGCCACAGAAGAATGTCATGCTTGCGGACAAAATCGCCGAAGAAGAAGTGGAGGATTCCGACCTCGAGGATGAAGAGGACGAAGAATACGATGTTGAGGTCGCCGAAGCTAGTGATTTGGGTGACGACTTCGAAGACGACGATGTGGCTGCACCGTCATCTGCTCTACTCGGTGTAAATGTCGGAACAACATCATCTCCACCGCACAAGGATATCAGCATACCTCCCGCGATCACACCTACATCTACTTCACCAAAGAAAGCGCTCAAAGAACAGCTACCAAAACTACCAAGACTACCTTCAGGTCGACCGATGAGCATAATGCCCACGGCAAGTCTGCTGACAAAAGCTCTCAAAGGAGACAGTGGCGTGTCAGACGGTGACAAAGCATTTCAAAGATATGCTGAGCTGTCCGGCAAGGGTGAAGCGAGCCCATTGTGGATCAAGATATACTATCCCTTTTCGGACAAGTCATCAAAACCGCTGGAGGTGCCCATCCGTCGCTCCAAGGCTGCAGATGCTGGCCCTCCTGCTGTGAGCGACCTCATCGGCCTGGCACTCTTCCGGTATGATGAGGAGCAGGTGACACCGGCGTTGAAACCTAGCGACAAGCGGGTGAAGAAGTGGGAGCTGCGGATGGTTGATGATGGAGAGGTCGAAATGGACTTCCCGGCACTTGATGGAGCTAAGCTTGTCACAGACTTCACAAGCAACAATAACAGACCACCGCAACGGCGTGCGCGTGACAAGCCATGGGATGAATTCGGTCTTGTCCGGGCTGAAGGTGCCGACGACGATGATGAAGACGATGCTGAATTGGCACTCGAAGCAAGTCGTGCCAGCGGGCCCTCAGCAAACGCATCTACTGCTGCACTCACGACTGTGCAATCTACGGTGTCTGAACACACAGCACCACCCGCACCGCCAAGTCTGGTTCCCAATCGAAATCCAATCACCGGCCCATCATTCGCCCTGGCAGCCATGCGAAAAGATTCATCGGCGCTACTGGACGTACCACAAGCTCCCGTGGCCACTTCTACACCTCGTACTGGCCAAGCCAAAACTGTAGAGATCCACTTCACCGATCCTCAATCTTTCCAGACAACACTACTCCCCGTGCCTACGACTTCGGACACATACATTGCCGAGATCTTCGATATCGCTTGCGCCCGCCTCCGTCTGGACAAAGCTCTGTATGTGTTGAAAGTGCGAGGCACGCAAACAGTCGCTCCTTCCGATCGCACGGTCGAAGCGCTTGGCTCCAATCTACATCTTGACCTTGTCCGGCGACGCTTCGGCGCTGTGGGAGACTTCGGTTTGGGTCTGTCTGGGTCGCCGAGCTCGAACAGCCCAAACGCACCACTGGAATTGGTACCCAACACACCACCGACTACCAAAGACGGCAAACGCAAGAAGGGCTTCGGAGTGCTGCATCCCAACGCCGCGCAACAACAAGCTTTACACACTACAGCATCGCTCATGAATCTCGCAAACTCCGCAATGCCTGGACGGAGATACAACGTCCAGCGGAAGCTGCCCCTCAGCTTCTCAGGCTCACATCCTCGCACGCTGGTCATTACACCGGAGTTCCTGCAGATCTTGCCTTCGACGTCGGAGGAGTCAGGGCCGGCTACGGGTAAGGTGACCAACATCCACATGTCATCTATCGTTGGAGTTAAGGTCAGCAGGAAGCACCCGAAGATGGTGCGAGTGCTGGTGTATCGCGAGAAAGAGACCAAGCGGTATGACTTTGAGTGTGTCTCGCATGAAGAGGCAGAGAGTATAGTGGGCGATGTAAAGGTCGGCACTGAAAGCTGAGGGTGACATACTTGCTTCGAGGTGGTAAAGGAGCATAGGTGAATCTGGGCTGCGAGCATTGGTATACCCAAATTATCTTATTGTAAGAAAAGAAATGATAGTCGAGCTACTGCTCATTGCTGAGAACCAATTCATGATGACAAATATATGTTACAAGACGCGATACACAATGATAGCAGCCTTGGTCGAGAAGCAGGGTTAAAAAGGCACTTGACTCGTGCTTGACGGTGGTTTTTTGGCCATTGAGATGGAAGATGCCCAAGAGTCATGGGCATCATCTCCAATGTTCAGTTGAGCGCAAGTGATTCCCAATCGAGCGAAGCGTTGCGCTCATAAGGCTGAGGCTGGGCAAGAATCCTTCGCCGATCTTTCCCGGAAAGAGCGAGCTCAGCGCTTCTCACGTCGAGTGCGCCTTCGAACGGACACGCCGAACGATGATACTCACCATACAATGCCTGTACATTCTCCAGCAAATGCGAGACTGTACTCAGGGCTCGATATGAGCGCGTCTGTTACCATATGCAGCGACCGTGCAGCAGGTAGGTATATGTATAGCGTTAATTCCTTCCACATCCAACATGTCAGCATCAGCATCCATACTCCCACGCCATCGTCTGTCGCTTTTTACAGGGATTCGGGATAAGACATATAACATAGGTTTCAATGGCACCATCACTTTACCCATCAACAGTGGAGAGCTTAGGCTCCTCGTCGGACTTCTCGCCCAACGACACCATCCTAAAGACACTCTTCTCTCGAGCACTCTCATCAACAAACAATATCACCTGCGCGCGGCCCATACTCGACCTTAAGGGTGATCCACTATACGCAAATAGCGACATCACCTTCCACCAATTGATGATCTACATCTCCGCTCCATGCTTGGCTCTCACTTGCATCAGTTTTCTCTCCCTCTCTTGGCGGCACGTGCGGAACTACACAGCACCGCAAGAACAACGACAAATTCTTAGGATCATCGCCCTACCTGTAGCCTACAGTCTGTTCAACTTCCTCGCCTTGTGCTGGTATCGCACCTATCAATACATCCAGCCGATCGCCGGTCTATATGAGTCTTTCGTCATCGCAGCTCTGTTCTTCCTCCTCCTGGAATGGGTCTGCCCGGAGGGTACTGACAGGGACAAGTACTTCGATGAATTTCCCTTCAAAGACAAGAAGGGAGTGGTCATTGAAGGCGGCTCTCTTGCCTGGTTCCAGGTAAGTAACATCTACATTTCTGATCATCCTCCGATGAATCCAATCTAACAAAGACCAGCGCACATGGGCTCAGATATTCCAATACCCATTGATCACACTCATCTTCACCATCATTGAAATAGTTACGCAGTACTACGGCGAATACTGCTCAAATTCTTTCTCTCCCAACCATGCCAATCTCTGGCTCTTCCTCGCGGGCATTCTTATCGTTGCTGGTGCACTCGAAGCCACGGGCGCTTTTGCTAAGAGAATGAAGTCCGAGATGACTGGCACACACAAGGAACGTGCCAAGATCTACAGCTTCCTGGGTATAATCTTTTTCCAGATCATTCAAGGGGTGAGTATCCCGCACTGGATCCTGGTAGACTTGCAGTTATCTTTCGCCCTTAGTGCATCAAGAGCCACATTTACTGTCGACCATCTACTGACATACCACTAGATCATCTTCTCCATACTCAATGGCAAGCTCTTCTCGCCCACCCGCTTGGTTACATACAACGACATCAACTATGGCATGCGCTCCTTCCTGACAATCCTCGAATCCCTGACCTTCAGCGTAATATTCCACTGGGCATACAGCGCATCCGAATTCAAAGATCGCGCAGACCGCTACATGCAAGACCAGCCAGCGCCTCGCTTCGGAACCTGGCGCGCCATTCGCGATGCGCTAGACCTCAGTGATATCGCGAACGCGGTCTGGGTTGGTCTTGGTCTGGGGTGGCGAGGATTGGTGAGCTGGTGGAACGGATCGCGCACGAACAAAGGAGCCACTGGTCTGACAGTCGGTATGATCGTCGATTGTTTTGGGAAACGCAGAGGCAAGAAGGGCAACAGGCAAGAACTCTCGTCGTTCGACGACAGTATGACTACGACAGGGCCGGCTATTCCGGATCCTGCGCGAGAGTCAAGGCTGGGGAGGACTAGGACTTTCAATGGTCACGATGATTTCGGTGTGCCGATGGCGCACAGTGGGCAAAGGACGGAGTACGAACGTCTACGAGGCAACAACTCGCAAGATTCAAGTCAGAGCGACAGGTCATCCTACAAAAAATAGAGTAGCGATCTGCATACACCGAATTCAATTCTAGTGATTTTGAGATACAACTTCTCACCCATATGCAACCTCGAACCCCAATCGTCACAACACGCCAAAGCCCTGCACGTTTCCATTTCATATCGCAACATGCATACATGTACGTCGCACATCATCCGCACAACATACGCATAGCGCATGCACCAAAGCGTACGTCGTAGCTCCGTGCGCATTGAAGACAATGAATGACGCACGTTTTCGCAACAGTCGTGCAAAGCAGGCGACAATTTTGTAAATGTCGTGCTTCTGCCAACGGCCTGGCGATCGCAACATTGCATCACACTGAACACATAATTCGTGTGAGACAGGTCTCAGGAACGACCGTTGAGGTCGCGCTGCGTTGTGAGGGGATTTATACGAAATTTGCCGAGTCTGTGTTTGTTGTTATGCTGTGCGTTGCGAGGTATGCGAAATCGGTGGCAATGCAGGATAGGATCTCTTGATGAGGATAGGGAAGAGGCATCAGCTGCACTCGGGGACTCACATGGAATTAGATCGTTATGGTATTAGACATTTGGAATTTTTATAAGTCCTCGCCGTGACGCCCAGCGTCCGGCTGCAGCAAGTACGATCTATACGGAAAAAGATAAGAAAGCCTCAGGGTATCTGTGTCCGTCCAGATCATAACAAAAGAAATAAGAACAACGAAAATGCGAACAAATGAAAGTCGTGCGCAGAAGCATGAAGCTCCTCTACAACCCAGAGTCAATCTGCGGCACATAGTTGGCCTCAGTGAAATCCCACCAATTGCGACACGTCTGCGCAATAGACGCCGGCACATCCATGTTCTTCACCTCCTTGGGCTGCTCGAGCAGATTGATGTTCATGCCCTGCGAAGTGTGCCACGCGACGTGGCAGTGCACGGGCCAGACACCAGGGTTGTCGAGCTCGATCTGCACGACGAGGTAGCCGCTGGGGCGGATGAGCTGGGTGTCGCGTCGCTGGGGATTTTCCGGGTTGACGATTGTGCCGTTCCAGGTGCCGGTGCCTTCGGCGAGGATGTGCATGTTGTGGCCGTGGGCGTGCATGGGGTGGGAGGCCGGGAAGCCAACGCTGTGCATGATGATGCGGACGGATTTGGCGTTGCCCATGTTGAAGGTGTTGAGGGATTTGCTGAAGTTAGTTTTGCCGACGAGGGCGTCGAGGAGGATTGGTTCGTTGAAGTTGCCCATGTATGTGATGTTGTTCATTAGCCAGCTGGGAGTTGGTGTTAGCGGTGTCAAAATGGTTTTGGTGGAATTGGGGGGAAAGCTTACACAAACTCGCCGGTGGCGTTGTTGGCGCCTGTGAGGGTGAAGTCGAGAGTGACCTCTGGCTCGGAGATGTTCATCTTGTAGGATGGAACAGCTATATCGAGGGCCTGGTTGGCGCAGGCAGCAGGGAACAGGTAACGAGATGGGTCAACGTGAGACTTCGTCTTGGGGTTTCTGCTTTGGTCGGCTTGCTCGTAGTAAATCTTGGCCTTGACAGCAGTGGCAATGCCAGTGTTCAAGCTGCAGCCAGTCTGGCCAGCAGGACCGAGACCAGAGGGACCTTCGTCAAGTCTCATCCAGACAGCCTCGTTGGGGTCGTCGCCACCCTGAACGATTACTTCAGTACGCTGGCCGACAGCGAGAGTAACCATGTCAGTCTCGTAGGGCTCCACAGCGACGAAATCGTTGGTGATGACGGTCATGTTGTAGCCATCGATGCTGAAGAAGAGGATAGCCTCGGCACTGTGGTTGATCAGACGGAGCAGGTGCTTCTTGCCAGTCTTGAACTTGAAAACCGAAAGGTCGCTGTTGGGCGTGCAAGCCTTCTCGGTCTCGTTGCAAGGGTAGCTGGCCTTGCCGTTAATGAGCATGTTGTTGGCAGCCGGAGGGAAGATAGGTCCTTCCCTGGAGGCGTGGTAGACCTGCTGAAGAAGATTCTCGTAGTAATCGTGGAACCAATCAGAAAGCATGACGGGGCCGATATCGATGTCCCATGCGTCAGTCGCGGGTCCGTGAATGACGATGGGGCCTGACAATCCATTGAGATATTGCGAAGAGTGGTGGGCGTGCCACCATGAAGTGCCAAAGAGCTCAGCGCGAATGCGGTAAGTGAACGAGCTGCCGGGAGCAATAGGACAGTGGCTGACAGTAGAAACGCCATCATACCAAGGCGTTCCAGTTTGCAAGAAACCGTGCCAGTGGATAGCAGTGCCTTCGTTCTGGAGTTCGTTCTTGACGGTGATTTCAATCCAGTCACCCCAGTTGGCCTCGATGAGAGGGCCAGGGAACTGGTTGTTGGCCACAAGCATGGGCGTTACAACGCCGTCCGGTTGCATTGTAGTGTTTGTGATAGTCCAGTGGTACTGGCGCGTGATGCCTGTGTTAGGGATCTCGCGTGGGTTGTACGGGTTGGTGTTGCTTGTGTCCCTGTCTCCCCATGGCCAGATGCTGCCACCTGGCTTGGGGCCATCGAGGTAACGATCAAGAGTAGCGCTGTCAAGCGTTCCAAGCGTGCTGTCGCCTGAAAGTGCAGGTGTTAGCGCGCAAAGCAGTCTGTAAGGAGAAGGCATGATGTACCGTTGGTATCGACTTGAGAGAGGTCCTCGGTGAGTTTTGTAGTATACTCGTCAATGGAGATGGCACTAGTAACCGACACCGTGGCTGCGAAAGCCAGGGCGGCAACCTTGGAGACGAAGCCCATGTTGGAGATAATGCACAGTGCAACTATCGGGCTTGTTGTGGCGTTTGGTGCGACTGCCTACAAGAGCTGTGTAACGAGAGTGGATGGAGTCGTGGCAGGAAGCAGAACAAAGAGCGAGAGGTGAAGAGATGTATCATATACACACTTGAAGAAAACAGCCATTACGCTATAGGATGCTCCAACTCGGACGCATCGCTTGAGACGGATGCAACGGCCTGCCGTCGAGGCCATCTGAGGCTGGCCATGGGAACCGTTCCAACGTTTGGCAATGATGTGCCATGCGCATAAGTGAACACTAACCGTTAACCCCAGAGTCCTATAGGCTGTAGCGCCATCTGGGGCGGAGACCTCCCATGCGAGCGTGGAGATGTACGGCAGATGGTGGCTGGGAGGGCGTGGTATTCAGGCGGTCCACCTACCTGACCTCGCCGGTTAAGCAAGAATATCTTGATATCTCTGCCGCATATTCCCATGTCAGCTGTTGGTGTTAGCAGGCGCATCCATGTGTCGAGGCTGCGAGGCTAGTCGAGGCGCGTTGATGGAGCCGTTGAGAGACATTTCATGGGCGATATTGTTCCACGGTGTTTAATTGACGAAGCATGCGTGCACGGGCGCTGCTCCTGTGCCTGAACCGTGCATTCATCTCCCCCATGTCAGCAGCGGCGCCGTTTGCATGTGCAGCATCATTGCGTAAGGACAGGCGGGAGGCGGCAGCACGCTATGGCTTGAGACAGGCAATCTGCTCTTCAGACATTCAATTTGGTATCGTCAGCGTCTGCAATCATACAACTGCGCGCTCAAGCCCACTTGCAGACGCAAGGTGTCGTTGCGAGGCGACTCGAAATTGAGTTGCGCAGGGCACAAACCTTGCGTGAGCAGCCTCTCGCTCAACTCTGGCCCACTAGGAGGTACAGAGGTACAGTCGTAGCTGATATGCAGGCACGGCATGCCAAACCAAGGCTCTTGATGGGGCAGCGGACGATCGACCGACTTTCTCCTCATGTTGCCACATCGATGCCTGCTAGCACATGCAGCATTCGGCGCATTATCGAGTGGTCTGGTATATGCTGCTCATCATCGACCACGAAGGGTAACTCTGACAAGGCTGTCTCTCGCCGAGAGATGTCCATTGTCTTCGACGGGCTTGTTGCTGTGCTTAGCGCCGGTGTTGTACGCCTTGTTGACAGCGATTGTCTGCAGATGGCTGGTGACACGCGAAGTTGTTTTCGAGGAGTCGGCAGGTCTTGCCGTCCTTTGTTGAAGCCGCAGCCGCCGGCGGCTACAAGCGAATGTGTGGTTGGGTTGGAGCTCTCTTCATTATTGTTGTTGACGAGGGGATCTCGGTAATCAGCGTCTGATTTTTGGGGAATTTGTACCTGTCGTTCGAAGCACGGTTTGCTGGCTGTAGTGCAATGAATGGCAGTAGGAACGTCCATCTATATTATATAGATTCCCTTATCGTCGCAAACTTGCGCACATGGCTCGCAAAGATGCTCATTATCCATCAAATGTCTCTGAAGCCAGAAGCGTGCTCGCGTGATTTTCAACGGCTGTGCGGCATGGACATTGGAACCCATACCTCCTACCGTATGGCATGCACGACGGATTTCACCAATAATTCTTCTAGACCCAGACCAATCTCCACTCAACAATGCCACAGCACATGTCAGCCATCTGTCCAACCACATGGGAAGCGCCACACACCTCCCGTAACGACTTGCCATGATTGCCACAAGCCAAGCAGCCCTACGAGATGATGAGGTCAAGACTGTCAGCCACCGACCTGTCAAACGTTACAATCCACATTCGACACGGCTCGTAGCTTGGAAAATCAATTGATGCTAAGCAATAATCCTCCGGACTCTTCAAACTCTCCAATCTCGCCCTTGCCGTCTCCTCCCCAAGGTAGCATTGGAGGAGTGGCCATCCGATATTGCAGCATCATCGACCCTCTCCTTCAAGCAAGGCCAAGCTGTGAAGATATACGACGAAGCACACAGGAAAGGCCTTGCCTGACATGGGCAGCTCTGCTTCCCTGTACGACCCGCCTGTGTCGCCCGCCTCCAGATCTGCATGCGCGCAAGCAATATCTACGCGATCCGTGCTCGCGCGTCGCCTTGCAGGAAGCTGTACGCCATGAGTGCAGCCTCCTAGCAACCCTAACGAGCATGAGCGGCTGGGCCGAGCTTCGAAGAGGATGGAGGAGGCATAGGTAGGTGTGGTGGCTACATCAATTGATTTTCGAAAACCTAGCGAGCGAGTCAAGCCAAACCCGACTTCCCATACATCACAAAATCAGCCCAGTCTCAGCCTGGATCGAGGTAGAATCAATTGATATCAGCTTTGCTTCGCATCCTTCTCCCGCTTCCCGACATCACCTCCTCCTCCTCCCCATATCCAAACCCTGAAGAAGCCTCGCTCTCAACGGCATAGAAAGTGCGTATCCGCTTGAGGAGGCTGGACATGATCATCAGCGTACTCCCAGCAACACAAAGAAGCTCTCGCAGGTATATGCAAGGCACCCATCAGCAAGCAAGCCAAGCGAACGCCGTAGCGGCACTGCAGGGGCGGGGTGGCTTGAAGGCGCCACAGCAACCATATGCACGTAATAACCCTCGGCCGCAAAAATTACCCAGTCTTCTCCATGCAGGAGGATGCAAAATTACCGCCTCTCCAGCCATTGTAATACTGTGAAGACGGTATCGAGTGGCTGGGTGAAGAGAAAACGCTGGGGATGATTTTTAGAGCCAAAAATCAAAGGAAAAAAAGTTGCATGCTTCTCAGCATTTTCAGTGATCTGATTGGTATCTTTCCCCATTCCTACCTCCCTCCTAAACAAGAGACAAAAACCATTACAAGCAGGAGGAAGAGGAAGAGGAAGCAAGCGCCTGCGCCCTGTACATCTATCCATCCGTCCCAGACATCTCAGAGAAGGGCCGAGCTCGCTCGGTCGTTCGTGAAAAGCTATGCGCTGGAGCTGATACGAAGATGTGAAAACAACCTCGTCAATCCGGTCATCGCTTCTTAGCCGCTCCAATATGCGTTCCGTGGACTTTGCTTCCGAACAGCAAACTGCTTCTACTCTCTTGCCAATGCGCCGCGAGCGGTGACAGATGCAGCATCATGAGCGTGCGGCTGGATTTGCCGTTGGCTGCTGTGCCTCCGAGGGAGGATTGGAGGAGGTAGGTCAACTGTTACATTTATTAGCACATGGTCAAATACAAGCGAGGTGACTTCCAGCGAAGTTCCAGAAACATACCTTCGAGTTGCGATACGGCACGTGCGCCTCTCCCTTCCCGCTACCCAGCGCAGCAATGACATCGCCCAGACTCGACAGCGACTTGTTGATAGCCTGCGTCTCCTTCATGCGGCTTCCCTCGGCTCCAGACTGCTTCAGACGCTCGCTACCTGCCAAGTCGACGAGGTTGAGAACTCCTTCGCTGCTCTCGCCTGTCGCTGCGCAAGAGCCCTTGAGCGTGAGCATGAAAATACTGTGACTGCGCGATGAGCGCTCGTTGGCCTTGGTAGCTGCTACACGGCGATTCTTTGCGGCTGTGTCGAGGAGTTGGTCGACGGCTTTGGTGGTGTAGGCTGTAGCTTGGTCGTCCGATGTCTTGTCCGCCGGTGTATCGGTGGCAGCAGGCGGCCACGAAGCGTCGTTTGCGGGTGGAGGCCAGAGGGCACGAGCTGTGAGGTTGTTGACTGTTGTCTTGCCTGTGATTGGATCGTGATGGATCTCGTGCTTTTCCTTCTTCTTGTTGCGCGCGGAGGCGTCGTCGTCCGTGTCCCAGGTCTTTGCATCGCCGAGCAAGTCGTTGATCATCTCGTTGTAGACTTCAACGAAGCTGGCTTCGACGACGTAGTCCCAGCCCTTCTCTTTCAAGCGGCGAATCTCAGACAGCAAATGCGCGATCGATGACGGGATGATACCGTTTTCGCCAGACATACCGAAGGTCTTGCCGCTTCCGGTCTGGCCGTATGACAGAATGGAGACATTGTATCCGTCAATGACACTCTGCACCAGCTCCTGACACTCTTCGAAGACACTGCGATTGGGTGTGCCCGGTGTGAAAACCCGGTCGAAACCGTACGAGTGCTTCTCGTTCCTCTCCTTGCCCGTCGCGGAGAACGTCGTTGGAGCATGTACGATCATCTCCTTCGTACCCTCCAGCGAGTCGAGATCTGGGTATTCGACCTTCGCAGGATCCTTCTCGTCTCCCAAAAGTGGCCTGGTCCGCACAAACACGCGAATGTTGCCTTTGAGTTCCAGTATCGTGGCGTTGAGCTTTCGTCGGAGCATCTCTTCCCTTCGTAGGGTCTCGATTGTAGCCTCCTTTGCTGCCAGGGCGTCCGCAAGCTTCTCGCTCATGGTTGTGAACTCCAGACTCTGCGCCTCCTGGTTGCCTTCCAAGAAATGCGCCTTGGAAATGAGGGCTGCCTTCTCTTGCTCCAGCACAGCACTCTGGTTCTCGACCGAAGTCAGTTGCTTGCGCAGACTGTTCATTGTCGCATTGCCAGCTTCTAGTTGTGTTTGTAGAGACGTAATGTTGTCCTTCAGTGTCTGCACTTGGTCGGCTGATTCCGCCGCCCTGCCTTCGTCTGACCTTCGTAGTTCGTCGATCTCCTCTTGCAGCTTCGCGATCTCAGTCGCGTGTCGTGTCTTCACTTCGTCCAGCTCTTCCCAATGCTGTGAGGTCAAATCTGCAATTTCGTCGCGTTTTTGTTTCTCCATCTCTTCCTTTGCTCCTCGAATTTCCCTCTCGAGTCCTTCCACGGCACGTTCGCCATCTCTTTCGAGCTTCTGAAGTTGCTTTTCGTGCTTCGAATGAATATCGTTCGTTTCTCTCTCGTGCCGTCTTTCGAGATCTTGGATCTCTCGTTCATGGTCTCGTCTCGCTTGTCGCAGGTCGTTGGTAGTCGTATGTAAATCGGTTCGTGCTCTTTCAAGATCAGCAGAAACGGCTTTACTTGATTTCGTCAAGTCGCGATTGAGTTCTGTCAACTCCTGCACTGTGGAGAAGTTAGCATACCAGCGTAAGTCATTGACCAGGATTTGACAGACCTCGGCTCTTGTATATAGATAAGGATTCCTCAAGTGCAGTCTTCGAATCGGCGGCTGAGGCGAATTGAGTGCGGAGCATGGCATACAGAGATTCCTGCCCAGGGTAAGTTTCTTCTCCGTCAAATGTTTCTTCCGTGTGACTAACCATGTCCTCGAGTCGACCTTTGGTATCCCATGCTGGAACAGGTGTAAGCTTCTCTTTCGTCAAAAATATTGGTAAAGGCACGGGCTTGCGCTGCGCGCTCTTCCCAGGCGTGCACAAGCCGCTCTGACACGTTTTGTGTTTTAAAGGAGAAGGGGTTTGTAATGTTTGTGCAGAATGTGCATGACGGAGGGAGGGGGTTTGAGTGTATTTGGGGATCTTCGTCGGTGAAAAGGCTTCCCTGTTGCGCTCAAGGGGAAGACGGCGCCGCGAGTCAGAAGTCTCGCGTTGATGTTTTGGAGTAAGGGAGAGCCCAGCAAATGCTGTGGTTAGAGAACCGTTGCGAAGGGGTTGACCGTCTGTTGAAATTTGACGAAGCGTAAGAGAAGGCTCGCGAGAAGACGCAATGCGCTCTCCTGTTGAACCTCCTCTACTCCCACAGCCGTTGGTGTACGACCCAGAATGTTGAAGCCTGGGATCGTCCGACTTGTAGTGGTGACGCATATCTCCGTGTGTTCTTGTTTTCCGCAACGTGATTCTGTCGTTGCTCAATGGGGCAAGAGAAATAAGTGGTGTACCTTTGCGCTTGCCCATAACTCCCGCCTCTGCCTCTTCATCGGTGTCCATGGGCGAGTCGACGGCCGCGACCTGTTGTTGTTGCTGTTGTTGTCGTGCGGCTTGTGCTTGTCGTAGGCCTGTCGTCCGGCTCGTTTGGCGAATGCTGCTTCCGGAGCTGCTGTTGGATGTATTCGACGTGTTGCGGTAGGTGTTGGCTCTTGCAGTACCGAGTCCCGTCTTCGGCAGATGCGATCGCGAGATGTTGCTCGTCTCACCGGCGCGTTCGGCGAGTGTCTTTCGCTTCATGGGCGGTTCGGGGACTATTGCGCCATGTCAGTCCTGCAAGCCCGTATTGCATTTCCCTCCACGCTTCACTCACGGTTGCTCGGCTTGTGCTTGGTCGTGGACATTGGCGGCGGCATGTGTCCATCGCGTGCACTTCGCGCATTGAGATCGCTTTGACTTGTCTCGCCCAGCGTCCTGCCACCGCCCGACAACGCTGGTAGTCTCGACGGTGGCTTGAGCCCCGATGGGCGCAAGTTTTCGAGTTGCGACTGCGGGCGCTCCATTGTGGTGGAAGCGCGAGGAGGTCGTGCAATGTGAGATAATTGAGATTGTTGCAAAAGTACGAGTACTAAGATTCAGGCCATGTTGCACGGTGCTTCTTCGCGAAAGATGCAGATCGGGGTCCTCTCCAGCTTCGTCAATGTTTTGGACCAGGCTCGGCGTTGTAAACAGACGGAGGAAGCGCGACTGGCGCTTTGCATCCCTGCCGCTTCCCGCATTAGCTCGAACTCCTGGGTGGATTGCTCGAACCCACTTCTCATGGTGGTTGTAGATGAGTTGATTTCGCTTACCAACATATGTTATGAACATCACAGCACTTCCTTGGTCCTCTTTGAATTGCCAAATGCCAGCAGAAGCAACATTTCCATCACCAACGCATCTTTGGGGGTTATTAGGGTTCGGGTTGGATAATCGAAACCGCAACATCTCTCCATGCATTGCAATTGAAACGATCACATGTTGTGGGCAAATTATTCGGTTACTCTCAATAATCATCATGTGGTTGTGCTATCGATCACGATCGATGCGGGCGACTTGTGGCGACTTTGGCGTCGCAGAAGCCTCCAACTTTCGATCAGCCTAAGTTCTAAGCACGGTTCCATATACATTTGGGCAACAAAGCCCGAGATTCTACATTCGAAACGGTAAGCACGTGTGTTTGGAGTGCAATAAGGGACCTAATATATACAAATGTTTTGGGCGAGAGCTCAAAATTGGAAAGGAATGGTATCATCGTGATCCCCAGGAAACGAGGTCCGATCAAGAAATGTTTGGAGACCAAGGCCTTCAAACACCAAGCTGGATTTGATCATACAATGCACCACCTCCCGGCTTCTCCCCACGGAGTCACCATCCGGTCAGTGCTTCCATCGGAGACCCGTGTCGTTACTATCATACAACATCCTGAACCTCCACAGCCGATCCTACACCATCATAAGACTCGGCACCAGCGGATCCCCAATATACGCCTCCCACTTCAGCTCCCCATGCCCCGGCGTATCCCTCCGATCCCAAAACTTCCCCAAGAGCGTTCGAAATTTCTGCCACATCGAAAGCGTCGACATCTCCGAGATCATGTCCACCCACACCAACGCCCTCGACCTTAGCACCGAGCCCTGGGCTTCGAACAGCGCCACGGCGATAGGCCACAGCACAGGGCAATACCGCCGTCCAGTGAAACCCTTCAGTGCTTCGATGTGCTCTAGCAGCTGCGCGACGAGCCCTTGGACGCTTGCTGGGGGTTGGTCGCGTAGACGCCGTTTGCAGTAGACGATGGAGCCGAGGTAGAAAATGTGCGAGTAGTGCCGGATCAGGTCCTCCTGGTCTTTGATCGCCGGCGGGACGTTGCATTCGAGCGGCGCGGCGAGGTATAGTTCTGTTTCGAAGAGGTCTAGGTCGACTTGTGGGGGTTGGCCTTTCTGTTCCATTTCGACGGAGAGCGAGATCATGTAGGTGATCATTCGCAGGGCGCGCTTGGGGATGCCGAAGATGTAGTCGAGGTGGTAGGGCTCCATGACTTCGTTCAGGTCGAAGTTGAAATTGCTTTCGGAGGCGATTGTGTGGGAGAGGAGTTGCGAGCGGAGGAAGATGGCTGTGCTTGCGACCATTTGGTACATGATCAGGGTTGATTCTTTGCGTGTCCACCATCGCACGTCAATTTTGCCTAGCCAGAGTGAGGCGCCGTGTAAGTGAGTGAGCCAGAACCCTCTTTGGTCCGTAGCAGGCTCGTAGGTGAGACACATCAATAGTGATGCGAGTATGCCCTCCCTGTCGTCAACGTCGTCTTTCATCAGACTGTGATTCAGGTGGCGAACCCCATCGCTTTGATACGACAGTGCAAAGGTCAGATAGTCAGATCTCTCCCTGTCGTCAGTGGCATGGGCAGAAAGATGGAACGCACCAGCTGAGCATACGAGGTAGAAGAGCGCGATTGAAGCATTCGACTGGGTTCCTGGACATCGTGCCCCTTCATACATTATCGGCATGAATATTCTCTTGAGAGGGTTCAATGGTCCTGGAACACACGACAAAGCATCGCTCAGATGACTGACCCAAAACTCAATCGCCTTGAGTTGGAGATGTGTTGAGGGTGACAGGTCTAGATGTCTTCTGACAGTCAGACTGTTCTCCACAGCACCTGCGTAATGAGGTGTCGATGGCAGCGCATGGCCGGACAACGACAACACCTCTGTCGGAGTATTGTTGTGACCGCGTTGCCCCGGATCATCGTCAGCGTCTTGAATTAGTAGATCCACCCCCAGTCCTGCCTCAGCCTCATCAACCGATGGTGATGGCAAACACTCTGCCTCCGTCCGAGCCGGGATAGGAACAACAGCAGTCTCCGAGAATGACACAATCGTCTCATGCACATGATGCGTAGCCTCCTCCAACAGCGATGAACCTGAAGGCGTTCCAGACCGGAAGTTGGCGGGCCCCTCCACAGAAACCCACCGCACTCCAGCACGGTATCCGTGGTATCCAGCGCACTTGAGCTGGGCATCCGCACATCTTCGGCACGTGGGTCGGCCTTCGTCACATTTCAGATGTCGAGACCTACAGGTCATGCATCCGGTGAAGACTTTCGCTCGCCTCGGTCGTGTGTCTCTCTTACTGAGTCCGCGAGCTTCGCTTATTGAGCCTGGCATTGCGGCAGGCAAGCGAGAAAATTTTGCATCGAGGCAGGTAAGTTACCTCGCTCGGTCACAGCACAGGTCCCCAAACTCCAGAAAGGAAACGAAAGATCGTGGAAGTGGATCCGAAAGCGTTTTGAGTAGTCAAGTTTGCGATGGCGTTTCTCCAGCCCAGACCCCAGACCATCTTCTTAAGGCGATGCATCCCGACACGCTAGACCCGCTCGGGATGATTGTCCTGATTGGGAGGTATACCATCAGTTTTTGCTTGCCGTGTTCGAGATCGCGCTAGTACTTTTACATGCCATACCATATTCGACATCGAATGTGCGAAGGGCGCGCTCTGACCGGGCATTTGCTATAAATGATAGGGTGGCCCGGTATGGTATGATTTTCGCCAGCATTCTTTGCCATACATTGGTTTTCTAGCATTTAATTATTGTGCATCGCATATGCCTTACTCCTTTAACGACCTTCTGATACCCTCTTCTCCAAATGCGTAACATTCTACAACCCGCAATGGCGCGCAAGCCCAGAATTGAAGTGCACCTGGAGAGGGCTGAAGATTCGAACGAATTCACCACCGGAGATAGAATCAACGGCAAAATCCTAATCGAACCGCAAACCGAAACGCCCTTCGACACCATCGAGATCAAACTCGTCGGCCAATCCAAAACGTTCGTCGACCTCATGTCGGCACTGCCTGGCCACCAAGAAATCACCAAATCATCCCAGACCTTCCTCACCTTACGGCAACCTGGACTCGAAGCACGCTACCCGCTCGATCGTACGCTCCAAAGAGGAACGACTTACGAGTTCCCGTTCGAGTTCGTGGTGCCCAAACGCCTCGTGGATGGATCGTGCGGTCACCAGATCGCGAGTCCCGCCGTACGAGAAGCACACTTAGCTCTTCCTCCCAGCTTCAGTCGGCACGATAGCGTTGGCAAAGGAGGAGAGGTCGACGCCACCGTTCCCGAAACGACCATCATCGACTATGGAATCTCGGCCACGATCTTCAAGTCCAGAAAGCTCAACGCAAGCAAAGGACCTGCTGCACTGGCTACAGCATGGCGTGAGATTCTCGTCGTGCCCTGCACCGACGCCGCTCTGCCTACCGACATCAACAAGACAACATCAGGAGGCGCCCCAAGCGACCACTGCCTACGCTCAGTCAAGAAAATGAGCAAGGGCATCATCCGCTCCTCTCTGGGCACAGTCACCGTAGAAGCCACTCAACCCAAGCGCCTGAAGCTCAAACGACGCGAAGACGGAGGAGCGAACCACAGATTCTGCACCGTGCCTGTGAACGTCATGCTTCGCTTCGACAACAAGAACCGCAGCGTCGCCGAAGCACCGCAAGTCAGCAAGATCACTTCTAGGTTGGAAGTCAACACCTTCTACACCACGTCCAACCATCAGGATCTCCCGCAGAAGAATGACAGCGTGTATGATCGCAACAGGAGAGTGTACACGAAGCACTTGCCCTCCACCCTCACCACACCGGAGGAACTCGTCTGGAAGACTGCCCAGCCACAACGCAAAGACAGCCTGGATCCCGAGCCAGCCCACCTGGAGATCAAAAACCCGACCGCAGACACAACATCACCACCCAACAGCTACCCCAAAACCGCGGACTTGCTCGTCCCAGTCAGCATACCCGTCCCAACCACTCTGGTCCCGACTTTCCACTCCTGCCTGATCAGCAGAACCTACATCCTAGAAACATCAATCAAGCTCACCAGCCAAGGCTGTACCAGAACAGCCAATCTACGGCTTCCACTACAGATTTCCGCGGACACGGGCGAGCATTTTGTCGATCTTTCAGCCGGGGAACAGATGGCTGTGGATGCGCTGCTCCCGGGATACTTTGATGGGGCCTACACAGGCCAAGCACAATCGCTTCGGACACAGGACGAGAATTTCCTTGCCGCAGAGATGGAGGACGAGCTTTTGAGAGGACAAATGGCCTCTTTGGCGTGTGCGGATTCGCCGCCGGCGTATTGCGTATACCTTTAGATGAACGATAATGAGTAATGAGCAGCAACGTCGTTCCAGCCGACAGTTTATTTCGTCCGTGTATCTCCTGTATCAAGAATGAGTGCAAAATTACATGTGACCACTGTAGGGCAGATAGGTAGACCTAAAGCAAACATCCAGCCCAAGGCGCGCAAGGTATTTCTGTCGGTACAATTCCAATTCCCAAACATCGCAGCCAAGACATGAAGTCCCGTCGTGCCAACATAATTGTGGCGCTCATATATGGCGCTCGTGGCGTCTGCAAAGGTCAGAACAAGATTCGAGTAGGCGAGGATCTCTGATCGGTCGTGGCGGCGGCGGGCGGCGGTGGCGGCGGCAGTAGCTGAAACGAATTGGTTAGGCGTTGGCAAAGTGGGATGGGATGATCGCTGGGGGCGTCGTGTGATGGCACAGGTTTTCCAGCCTTGAAAGTATCGACGTCCTTCGCGCTGCGCGCCAGACGATCGAAAACTTGATGATCCTGTTCCAAGGTCAAGTGTGTTTAAGGATGATGTCACTGGGCAGCCAGACGGAGATGCTACAGTACAGTGGTTATTTTCAAGTGTTACATAGCTGAGTTGTAGTCAAGTGGCTACCATGAGGTACTGTGGCACTGTAGCAGCTCGTTCATGCACGACCTGGGCAACGGTCACGCTTGGCACGTGTATCAGGGAAATAAAAAAGAGAATGCGGAAAGGAGGCATTGTGGAAGCATCTGCATTGGCATTGTTTCTACCGAAACGTGTTCGTCGGTGTCTGTGTCGTGCTTCTCCATTATGCATGCGCGCGCACACGTGATGGGCACTTCGCATTGCACCATGGCTGGGCATTATCACGGTAATTGGGTATGCATAGCGATGGAAACCCTCCGCAAGTTAGGCACCGGGACGGATCAGAGCCGTTTGGCCGATGATGGTTTCTGCTCGGGTGGTTCCTGACGGTGCTTTGGCTGTTGGGAATGCTCCTATCACAATGCGAGGCTAGTCAAGCATACGCGCGCAAGCCTCGGCGAGAGTTTGCGCCCGGTGGTGCTGCTAATCAATCGGTGGAAGCGAGATCGTGGGAGAAGATTTCGAGATGGAGGAGATGCGTCTCGAGATGGATTCAAGGAGATCGGACTGTAGAGCGAGAAATGCGAACTTGCTCTAGATATGCGAGGGAGGATTCGAGGAAGTCGGAAAAGGAGGAGGATCGGCCTGCTCTCATGTGCTCAAGGCTGAGTGCATCCACTCTGCCACTCTCGCTCGCCTTGGTCGAGCGAGAGATAAGCTTTTGCTCGGTTGGCTGACTCCGGCAAGCGGTCGTGTGTCAGCGATCGCGTGCGCAGGACAATGGCGCAGTAGTGATGCACAATCGCGGCTGTGGCACCGCTTACCCAGCGCCTCGTCTATCGTGGATCGGCTTCGCAGGATCAACTTCATGTTTGTAAAGCAATGAGATAGCATTCACAGCGGCTTACGGTATACGCAGGCGCGCGGCAGGAGTGGGATAGATGCGTGTTCCTGGCACTACGAGCCGTCGAAACAAGGAGACGTGTGCACCAGGGTCGCCGTGCTCCGCTCTTTGGGTGGGAAAGTGGTGCCCTATGTGTGCCCCAACTCGCAGCAAAGCACTGAGTAGCAGTATTTCCCCGAAATGAACCGGCGCAGCAGATGGGAAACCCGTTCGTGCCAGCAGTTCGATGTGGACCGGGGCATGCTGCATGCCAATCACGGCAATCGTTGCCATCTGCTAAGCACTGCCACGAATGGTCCGGCGCGCGCCAACCTTCCAAAGCATCCGGCCACTATCCGTTGGCCATAATTACCTACAGCATGGCTCAAGTACGGGGCAAACCGAAGACCCGCTGAATTAGGGGAGGACTATCTCGACTAGGAACAAGTGAGGAGCAGATCTGCTGTTGACACCCACTCCAGCACAGGCGCCAGCCAACTTACACTTCCTATCCTGAGACCGCACTCAAGCTTTCTTCACGCCCCGATACCACCACACACCTCTCTTCTCTTCCACTAGTCGCTCTTTGCTTCTACGCATCTTGTCTTTGCTTGCCTGCTTGCTTGTACTGTACATACACGGCCCTTACCCGCTCTCTCATCAACTACTACCACCCCTAATATCTGCCGACTCCCTTCTTGTACATCGAGCACGCGACACTTGACAACCACGACGACAACATCCTTCTGGTGTTGAACCAGCTCTCTCCCACACACAACCACACACCATGGCTTCGACTACACCTTCACTGGGCAAGCCCCAATCACAATCTCGAGAATGGTTCGAGCCTCTGGTAGGCATTATCTTGTGCCCAGGAAAGCTTCGCAAGCCACAACGCTAACACGCGAACCAAAGATCGTTGTCAGTATCATGGTCGGCTCGCTCGTCATCAACCGCCACAAAGACTTCAGCATCTTCGAAAAGAAGCGCCAGCAGCCCACATACGAGCGATCGCAATCCGCCGACAGCCTCCTATCACAAAACGACCGCGACAGCGACGATGAGGGCATCAGTGAAGCACAGCGCAACGAGAAAGCCACATGGCTAGGACAGAGGCAAACAATTTGGGGCATCTCTCTGGACACTTCAAGGTTCGCTGGAAACATCCACAGCCGCATCCTGCAAAAGTTCCCCTTCTTGATCGAGATGTTCTACTGGGCTCTCAACTACGTCGTATACACCATGACCAAGAAGATTGCCCAGCACCTGTACGCTCTGCAGGGCTCGCACGAGGTCACCGAGCTTGCGCAGAAGCATGCGCTTGACATCCTGTGGTTTGAGCACGATTCCGTCTTCCGTATCTTCTTCCCATTCACAGAGGTTGGTGTTCAGAAGTACTTCATCGAGAACCACATGTCCATCCTCTCGGCATTCAACCAGCTCTACTCTATCGTCCACATCCCTGGAACTGTTGCGTAAGTCAACCCTACCACATCCAACCTCTCAAGACCAAGCTAACAGCCCGTCCCAGCTTCCTCTCCTGGTACTACTACGTCGCGCCCAACCACAACGCCTTCACCCTCGCCCGCCGCACCATGACCCTAGCCAACTTCGCCGCCTTCTTCATCTTCGCCTTCTACCCCTGCATGCCGCCCCGCCTGCTCCCCGAGTCCTACGGCTTCCAAGACACCGTCCGCCAAGGCAACGCCGAAAGCGTCTGGACCAAGTCCAGCAACGTCAACCAGCTCGCCGCCATGCCCTCCCTGCACTTCACCTACGCCTTCACCATCGGCTCCACCTTCCTCTACCACTCCGGCCTGATCTCCGCTCTCTTCGGCAAAGGCCGCCGTGCAATGCGCCAGAACGCTTTCCTCGGTGCTTTCTACGCCATCGCGGCTTTCGCTTACCCACTGCTGGTCTTGCTGATCATCGTCGCTACCGCCAACCACTTCTGGCTCGACGCCGTCGTGGCTACGATCTCCGTTACTCTGTCTTTCTTCCTCAACCGCGTCTGGCTGCTCCTGCTCCCTCTCGAGTTGGCACTGCAGCTGATCCTAAGAGTCGAGAAGCCGATCCCTACAACCGGAATGAACAGCAGGAGTGACGCTCGCGCCGAGAAAAGCCGAGGCAGGGCGCCTTCTGTTGTTTAGCTTGCCTCTTTTTTTTTTCTTCTTGCGTATAGGTGGCGTGGAGGAGTTGGGAATCATAAAGGTTTTCTAGGAGTAATCATTATGGAGGAGAAATACCCACTGGATTTGGCCTGGAATATGGCATCCAGGAATATCCTATACAAGTATGTAATTTGTACAGAGAGGGAGATATTATCTGTCTGTGGACAATTATTCGACTTGCTTCATGAGGTGAGCTCTGTTCTTTCAAGTGCTTGTGTAGGTGAGAGTGCCCAGGACGGCAATCTACGAGCGAACAATTCGGAGAGATGAGAGGTCGAAACCCGATGTCTTTGAAGGGCCCCAATAAGTTGAGTTGAGTTGTTGACATAGCTATGAGTTCTCGGAAATCAGCATCAGCATGCCTGGTCTCTGGTATACTATAGGGCCAGTACATAACTTGAGATTGAATGTTTCGCTTTGCTGGTAAGACCATGCAGTTAATGCTTAGGCTGGAGGTTCTAGCCATCTGAGCAAAGAGCCGAGATGTGGAGGTCCATAGATCTCATGCATGTGATAAGATAGGTATGGTTACCGGAGTGTAAGGCTGCATGTGAGATCCACAGCTCTCTGAGCAGCGAAGTCGAAGTCGAGATCGGCGTTGGCTTGTCAATTTATCTTCAAGTCGAACTCTTTCATCTCTCGCACCTCCCATTTCTTACAACATTTCTAAGCAAACCCATCACTTCGCCGAGGTGGAAGGGCTCCGTTGTTACACGCGACGGCATGCCGCGTCGGGCGTGACAATTTAGCCTGCTGCTGTCTGTCCTGCACTGCACTGCACATGTGGGCTGACACACCTTAGTATCACCGCTTACAGCACACTACAATACGCCGACAGCTTGATCCTGGAAAACCATGCCGGCCAGACCGCTTGCTGCTGTCAGACCTGCGGATGCTGTACGAAGGAAGGATGGAAGCCTCGCTCTTCAGAAATACATTTCTATCAACAACGGAAACCTTTCGCACAGGTCAAGAGAGTATTCCTACTGTACTCCGCCACTCTTCCTCTTCTACACCTCGGCCGAACAAAAACAAGAATAGATAATCCCAGAAAAGCTTACATCCTCCGCCTCACGCCCGGAATCCTCAGCTCCTAGAAGCTAGCATAAGGCACTCTCTCCCTTCCTTCGCTCGCTTCCATCGCTTACATGAAGGATGTACATACATACATGTACATACATGGTCCAGCGGGGTCGGCCGGCCGGCCGCTCGCTTCTGCTCTCTTCAGTGCAATAAGCACAACACAGCGCACAACACACGCACCTCATTCGCCCGACCCACAGCGCTGGGAACCTGAGCTGAGCAGAGCAGGCACGGAGTGCTACAAGCAATGGCTGTCAAGAAAAGGTAGTGTACCTCGCTTGCTGCTTGCTGGCTCCTCCTGCTGCAGAGTCCCGGGAGGCCTATGTCCGAACTGAACCGTCTGACTGCGTTCCGTTTGGTCTGTACGATGCAGATGGCAGATGGCACACACGGGATCTGGGGCTGGTTCGCTGTGCTGTGCTTAGTCTAGGTGTCTGAGGATCCGGTAGGTGGGTAGGTAGGTAGGTACTGTAGACCTTTTCTGTGCGCCCCCTCCCTCTTGGGCTGCTGCTGCTGCTGATGCGCTCGTTCCACCTTTCCCTTTCATTTCTGCTGCCTCGCTTGATGCTTGGTTAATTTCTTCGCTGCACTTGGTTTCAGAAGCTTCTCCTGGTTTTGCAAACCACTGGATAACAGCTGTGCGTCTGTTGTGTCTCGCTGGCTGCTGTGCGATATAACAGAATTCTTGTTGCTGAGGTGAAAAGCATGGATAGCCCTCCGAGGTTCTCAGATGGAACTCCGAGGTTTACGGAAGACTTGTAAGCTATTCCCTTTTGCTTTGTCTGCTTTCGTGTTTGCTTTATGGCAGTGGATTTTCGTGCTGTGCGGGTTTCGCTGGATATTCAAACAAGAATAAATCCATAACCCCGACCAAGCCACAGTGCCCTAATATGAGAACATAAAACAACGCCACCGCTACAAACCACACAAACTAACCCACGAAACAGCAGTTCCTCCCCACCCTACTCTCAACCCCCCCACTACGGCGTCCACGTCGACACCCAAGCATACAGCCCCCATGGCTCTATCGGCACGGCGCCCTCGATGCAACACCGCCTCTCGAACAAAGAGCGGCCCATGTCCCCCGAGCAGCTCTCTTCGGCGTTCCCCGAATCCGTCCGCGCGGCTGAGGGAGACAAGGAGGTCGTTGCGTTTCAGACGCCGCAGCCTCTGCCTTATCAGAGGCCTGTTGATGGTGCCGGGAGGGAGGGTGGGAGGAGGGTATTAGGGATGAGGGCGAGGTGGTTTTATGGGTTGTTGGTTGGGTTGGTCCTTTTGGCGGTGGGGCTGGGGGTTGGGCTGGGAGTTGGGTTGGGGACGAGGGGGAACGGGTATGTTGGTTGTGATTTCTTTGCGAGTTGGTGGAAGGGCTCGAGATGGGGTTCTATGGTTTGGGTGTAGTTGGATCGTCACTGACGTGCAAGTAGCGATGCTAGTCCTGCGGCTCCGGCAAACACATCATCAGCAGCTCCGCCCACGCCCACTGGGACGGCCGATCCGTATGCCATCGGTGGAGCTATCAATCCAGAATACTACACCACCCGCGGTGCTTTCAATGGATCTGGAATCGCTCTTGCTTCCCAGTCGTTTGCATCGAATCTAGCAGATGCGCCTCTCGGTTCGCTGGTTATGTACTTCCAACATCACTCTGGTGACATCAGGTTCGAACGCTTGACCGCCGAAGGTAATTGGGTTGGTGGCTCGCAATCGGAGATCGTGGCTTCAAATGCGAAGAATAGTACGCCATTGTCTGCTGTGGCGTATGTGCAGAATGGGACTAGCCAATGGCATGTATTCTGTAAGCTTGGTCGATCGAGGGAATCAGGCACTGAACATGGACTGACCACAATGGTAGACATCGGCGACGACAACCAGTTGAAGCAGAGGTCCAACAGTAACACTTCGAGTCTCTGGAGCGATGGACCACTCAACGCTATGAATCTTACGGTTCTGGATGCTGACCAGGTCGGCATGCAGGCTTGTTGGTATGGTAATGCGTATGGAGACACAGATTACATTCATACCGACCGTCCTTCGACGGGTTCGACGGCTGCGTCGTCAGAGATTGGTGAGTTCGATTCGAGCGATCAACTTGAATTTGGCTGACGATGTTTTAGGGATGCACTTGTGGTACGCTTCCGACAACACCACGTTCAAGCAATACGGTTGGCGGTATGGAGACGAGGAATGGGACTACCAGGAGGACTGGAAGAATCTCAACGGCCATGCTGGTGTTGGTTGCTACAGCTGGGGCGAAGGGACCGTCACGTACGCTATGTTCGTCGATCTGAAGAACACCGTGAACTTCTACTGGAAAGACACCAACACCAACATGACCGCAACGGACGACCATCCTATCAACAAATGGACCAATTGTAAGCAGAACACTTCAGTTGCAACGCACGCACACAAACACTAACTCCTAACCTCTCCCACAGCCTCCATCTCCATCCCCAACGTAAATCCCGCCACCAGCCTAGGCTACACAAACTACTTCTACGCGCAAATGGACTCGAACAGAATCATGGGCTACAACATCTCCTGGGACGCCGAAAACACCACCATCGTCAGCAAAGACACTTTCACCATTGGAGGCGACGCTGGCCTTCCCGGCACGCATCTCAGCGTCACTGCGCTGCCGAACCAAAGCGGCGGAGACGATATTAATGTGTTTTATCAGACGGTGGGGGATGATGTGACGGAGTATACGAGGGATTTGGAGGTTGGGCAGTGGTCGAAGGTGAATATTTTGATTCCTGATACGTGATTTGATATAGTGATTTTGTTGCTGGTTTGTGATTTAGTAAATGGAATTTGCGAAGACGAGAGGATGGCTTGGGTCTTGGGTTTACATGAGTGGACGAGATACGAGATTGCATATATTTCCAGTCAAGGATGTACGGATATTTGATGAACAATTTAAATGTCTGCTCGACATTTGACTTCTTTCCCCATTGATCCTCAGCCAGAGCCGCGGCATGTGAAAGCTGGCTGGCTCGCGCATCTCTCCCTTGCGACTCTCCACGCAAACACACCAGACGTGACTTGTCGCTTGTCCATATCAACATCAACACACCAAGCAGCAACTATGGGCTCCTCGGTCACGCTAGACGATGTCGGCCAAAGGATCCCTCCCGAGGACATGCAGTTTCACCGCGGTACTGTCGCCGATCTGCTAGGCCGCCAGCAGCTGTCCTTCCCAGGCGCACAACCCGTCTCCTTCGCGCGCAACCACTTCCTTGAGCTGCAGCGCACCGACTACTACCTCTGCGAGAAGACCGACGGCATCCGATGCCTGCTCTACCTGACCGCCTTCCTGGGCACCGCCGAGGGCGACATCGAGGCGCAGTTCCTCATCGACCGCAAGAACGACTACTACTACATCCCACGCGACCAGCTACACCTCCCCAAACAGAACGACCTGGGCGGCTACCACCAAGGCACGCTCCTGGACGGCGAGCTCGTGCGCCAGGACTGCGGTGACGGCAGGACCAAGCTAGTCTACCTCATATTCGACGGCCTCTGCCTCGACGGCCAATCCATCACAAACCGCCAACTGGACATCCGCCTCGGCAAAATCAGAGCCTTCGTCTACGAGCCTTGGGTCGAGTTCGCCAAGCAATACCCGTCAGACGCCGAAGCGCAGCCTTTCCAGCTGCAGCTCAAGAAGATGGAAGTGCCCTACGCTTCCGAGATGATGTTCCGCGACATCCTGCCCAAGCTGCCGCACGGCAATGACGGCCTCATCTTTACCTGCAAGTCTACGCCGTACGTCGCCGGCACAGACCCGCACATCCTCAAGTGGAAGCCGCCGCACGAGAACACGATCGATTTCAAGCTGCAGCTGGGCGCTTTCCCCACGGAGGAGGACGAGGACGGGGTGTACGAAGATTGGGACGCGAAGCCGGAGATCGAGCTGATGGTCAACCACGGCGATCGCGAAGGATACCAGCGCTTTGCCAACCTGGCGCTCACGGACGAAGAGTGGGAAGCTATCAAGGGCATGGGCGAGCAGATCGACGGCCGCATCATCGAGTGCTTCCTCGATCCCGTCTCGGGTTCCTGGAGGCCTAAGATCGAGAAGGACGGCACGCCGAGGTACCGCGACGACAAGAAGGACGCCAACCACATCTCGACCGTTAGGAGCGTGATCGACAGCATTCGGGATGGCGTCACGGAGCAGGACCTCATTGCCAACTCGCACAAGATCAGGGACGCATGGAAGAAGCGTGAGCACGAAGCGAAGCAGCGCAGGGACGCAGAGAAGAGGAGAGTTCAGGAGGCCGAGCAGAACAAGAGGTCGCAGGCTGAGGCTGCGAGGCAGAGACAGCAGGCCATGGACCAGGATGATGACGACGCTCCGAAGTACGACGATTGAGTGATTGAGAGATATTGGGGCCGTGGGATTATTATGAAGTCTCTTTTTGGAATTAGCGAGGCGTTAAACTGGCGGTGATACCCTTGGGGTTTTCCAACGAGCTATCGTACAATGCGTGAAGCTCTCTACTTTCTACAATTATGATACAGACAGCGCTACACGATTTGTGCTTTCCTTTCCTTCTCGGCCCAGACCATCCCATCCCATTTGTTCAAGCCTTTGGGGCACTGTACTTCTTCAAAAGCGCCAGCTCTTCCGAAGTGATCGGCTTATCCATACTCGCGCTCCTAAGCCCAGCAACCACCTTAATCTCGTCCGCCGGATTAAGGAACTTGATATCGCCCGTCGAAATGACATTGTCAGGCAGCTTGTCCAGCCTCGAAAGCTCTCTCCTGAGGTAGCTTACCACGACCGCCACATCCGCCAAATCCACATCCTCGCGCGCCTGGAAGACATTCCTCCACACCGCCGCCGCGAGCACAGCGTCACCCTTGATCAAACCCTCGTCGTATGATACCAGCACACCGCGCCACTGTACCCACAGGTCCTTAAGGTACTTGTTGCGAATACCTCTCGCGGCCATCCCGTGCCACATCGCCATGCGATCCTCAGCCGCGTAGAAAAAGTGATCCAGCAGATTCTGCTCCCAGATCCGCACGTGCTGGGCGGGGAACTTGCGCAGGCGCGCGGTGAGCGCGTACATGTGCAGGTACATGACCTGGGCCCACATGTTGAACGTCACGGGCAACTCAAGGCCGTTGGAAGATTTGGGCGCGAACCACCAGCCTTCGCCCTCGCCGATGTCTTCGCCTTTGTCGTTTTTGGGCGCGGGTTGCGGCGGTTTGGCGTTGACGGCGGGGATGGTGTAGGAGCATGTTGCGGCGCAGGCTTTGAAGAGATCTTCGGTTGCGCCGTAGGCGACGTAGGGTTCTGTGGTGGCTTTGGCGATGGGGTTGGAGCTGGAGCGCAGGGAGGCGAGGAAGGAGGCTTGGGTTGGTTGTGAGGGTTGTTGTTTTTGCTCTGGTTCTTTGAGGAGAGTGCGCGAGGAGGTGAAGGCGCGGTTTGCGGTTGATGAGAGGGCGCGGGAGGTGGAGGTTTGGGGTGTGAGGAGGTGGCGGCGGGTTTGTTGGCGGAGGCTGCGGATGCACGAAGTGCAGACTGTGGAGGAGGACATTTTGTGTGTGTTCGTTGGGGTTGATATAAAGTGGTGTGAGGTGGATGGTGATAGTCTTTCTTCTCCTAGCAAATTCCCATTGATGATGGGCAAGTCCAATCGAAAGCGCGAATGGATGATCTCACCAAGTCAGATCTGCGTACGGCCAATCGGAGTGCGTATAGGCCGACCTCTTTCGCCTACATCATGAGGCCTCAGCATATCAAACGACACTATCTATTCAATTACTTTATATCAAATGCATGAAAGACTACGAGTTTCCATTCGTTATCACGAATACCCAATACAATGGTTTACCACAGGTCTCTGCTCTATTTGTCACACGGCGCGAGGAAAAGCTCCTAAACAGCCCGTGTACTCAAGTAAGCATTGGCTGGACAATTTTGGTTGGCTGATGATGTACAATGCATTGCTCGGCATGACACCCAACCTGTATCCCTCATTGTCATCCTCGCCATTCGATTCATTGCCACGACGCTCTACTCGCAATTGGCAAACCCGTTGTTGATGTTGGAGAGCGTGCAACCTCCACAACCATTGCAAGTGCACTGCGCTGCGGGATCGCATTGGAACCAGTACGGCGTCCCATCTGCCTTCTTCAGATGGCAGAGTTGGTCGAAGCCGCATTTCCAGAGAAACAGTGTCAGCGAAGATCATCGTGCTCGTGCTTGTACAGCTGAACAACTCACGCCATGAGCGAATGCTTCTTGCGCGTAGGTCAGGGAGAGGACCGCCGCCATGATCGCCGAGGTCATCATAAGGAATTTCATGGTTGCGTCTTGTTGAAGTAGAGGTTATGTGGCTTTTTAGGGCGACTGTTGCTGTAGCTGCTTTTTTACAAGCTACATGCGGGACATGGCATGATATTTATTCCTGAGCTGCTTGATCAGGCAATAACACGGAGAACGCCAGGACATCATTTGTGTTACTCCAATCTGTGCATATTCGTCGAATCAAACAAGGAACGGACCTCATAACAGGTTGTGCAAGTGTTCATTGGTTAGCAGCAAATGCAACAACATCAATCAGTCAATAGCCCTGCTTGTGTTGAGCAGCTTCTCGTATTAGTTCTCCGCAGCGGGTCACACAGCGTCGCTTGTGGGTAGGCCGCTGAGGCTGAACCTGCGCTAGTGATCCATCAGGATCCTGTAATGAGTGTCTTTCAGGGCGTACACTCTCACGCTTGCCGGCATCTCCTGATAAGCCTTTTGATCTCGTAACCTTGCGCATATCGCAGATAACTGCTCATCGAACTTACTGATCGTAATCATATGAGCTCGAGATCTGGTTCGGCGGTTTGTCTCGGCCAGTGATTCTGGCTAGACCGACTTTCGTCGTCTCAAGAATAAGAGGATAGTCCGATCGCAGCGACATGACCCTGCGTTACAACAATGTGTAAATCACCCAATCTGCGAGGCTCTCAGACTGATATGAGGCTGTCTTTGATTGAATATATACAGATCTGCATTCTTAGTTTCTAGGCCCTTTCATCTTCAACGCCTTCGCGAAAACCTCTACCGTTTTCTCGTCGTCTTCCATTACACGGCTGAACACCTCATCCTTGCCAGCTTCCGCAAGCCTGCGCTGCAGTTCCTGCTTGGCCTCCGCACACCTACAAGCAAATTCGTCCAAGTTTGCCGACGAAGGCTTCATCGTGACGCGCACCCATTCAGTGATGGCTTCCTGGTTGGCTTGGTCGAGCGAGCCGTACACGGTATCGTTTGCTTGGTAGAGGTCGACTTCGACGTACCACTCTTCTTCTTCTTCTTCGACTTCAACTTCTTCTTCCACTTCCACTTCATCATCATCATCATCATCTTCTTCCTCGTTCGTTTCTTCCGCTTCTTCGGCGAACAAGCTGCCGCTGTCTAATGTCGCCACTGCTGATGCTACTTTCTTCACCATCTTCTTCACAATCCTCTTCACCACCCTCTTCACCATCTTTTTCAGCCGCTGCGTCTTCTTGACGAACACGCCGTACAGCGTCTTCGGCAGCCAGCCTTCCTTCGTTTCGGGCATTACGTAGTCTTGGAACGTCAACAAGCGCTGGCAGACTTTCGTTTGTATGAGGCCGTGTGCAGTTTTCATGCTGAAGTGCGACATGCCGTCTTTGAGCGGCTTATGAGAGAGCTCCCACTCTTCCGCAGGCCTGAAGATTGCAGGCACGCCGTCTGGCACGGTCATGACGTATTGAGACGCCTCAGCGTTCGCAGTCCCGACGTGTGCAAACGAGGAATTATGCTCTACCCACGGGGTTTCGTAGTCTTCCAACTCTCCGAAGTCGTTTTCGATGTCTTCTGAGTGGAAGAAACGGTGCACCATGTAGTACTCGTTATGTACGCAGTCTGTTTCGGCGATCGGAGAGCCAGCGCGAGATGAGCCGGAGTCGGAATCTTCTGTCATCGCGCGCGCGTCTGTGGCATCGTTTAGTAATACCAAGTAAGTATCGTGGTCCAGCGTTTTGCCACCTTGCGTCGGCCGAGCATCTAGAGGAGCAGCAGGAGGAGGAGGTACAGTGACTCCCCTCGGCGCCGTAGTCTGCTTCACGATCTTCCTGAACGACCCTGCCTCCAAACTTGCTGAATTTGCCGTCGAGCCTGGCATATCAGCATACTGCGCCGCAAGCCGATTGAGTTGCGCCGTAGCTTGCTCATCCCCATTGATGACCCGCTCGCACATCTCGTCCGTGACTACACCGAGTTCGACGACTTTGCTGATCTGCCGGAACCTAATCCTCAGAGTGTCTTCCGATTTCAGTGGGGTGATGCCTGTGTAATCGCTATAGAGCCGGCGGACTTCGGCCCATTGGATCTTCTGCTCTCGCCATTGGTAGAGTTTGAGATCGCTTGCGGTGATGGGAAGGAGGTCTTGGTGTCTGGATGGTTTCTTCAGGGAAAGGTTGGTTTTGGGGGTGCCTGTGCCTGTGCCCATGAATCGCTCGGTGGGGGTTTTGGTTGGTAGGTCGTCGTCATCGAAGGGGAGGTTCATGGGTGGAGGCCGAGGCATAGACTTCTGGACCGCTCGAACTCCTGCTACGCTGTTGAGGGGAAAGGGACCTGTGGACTGCAGAACGAGTTCGTCGTCAGGGTCGGCTTGCGGCTCTGCATCGTCGTCTGGTTCGGGAATATTGTTGATTGTTCGAAGAGGATCACGAGGTCGAGGTCTGCTACTTGCATGGCTCGCTTCAGTGGCTGTGCTAGTTGGTCGGAGGGGCTGGTAACGAGGAGGTCTGCTGATCGCGTGGTTCTCTTCGGCTTCTCGCTGGGCTTGTGAGTCGGTTAGGTCGTCTGACGACGATCGTGTTTGCTCCTTGCGGGCTTCAGCCTCATGCTTCTTTCTTTCTTTTGCTCGCTTTGCGTCTGCGTTGATCTGGTCGAGGAGGGATGGAGGTCGCTTGGGCGCACTAGGTCTGGGAATAGGCCTTGTTGCTGCTGTAGTTCGTGGGCGTGTAGGTATCGCTTGAGGCAATGAAGAGTGTCCTGCCGGTCTGGATGCTGAGCTTCGTGCTGCCGCGGCGCGATCGACAAATGCATCCTGCTCTGCACGGCGAACCCCTTCTCTTCGTCTGGCGGCGACGATTTTGCCCCTGTCAGCTGGTGCACTGGGGAAATTAACATGTCCTGTCGGCTTGGATCTCAAGGATTGTGTTATTACTGAGGCGCGATCGATCCACGCATCTTGCTCTGCGCGTTGATCTTCGAGCCTCTGGTTGGTGGCCTCTGCCTGGTTTTCCCTTTCGGAGGCGAGCCTCAGCGCAGCAACTTGCTCTCTCTGGGACGCCGTTTTCTGTCTTTCTTGTGCAGCTACAGCTGCTTTCCTTCTGGCTTCGATTTGCCTATGTATATCTGATTGATGACCGTCAAAGGCGGTCCCTCCAGCGGGCCTGGCGGCGCTGCTGTGAACATTGTTCGTAGCCCGTCCTCTTTGCAGAAGCTCATTCAGCGACCTTCCCGAACTCGTATGGTGCTGATGAATTCCAATCTTGGTGGCTTGATGAAATGCCGTAAGTGTTTGCTGTCTCTTCGCGGGCCCAGCATGAGTGGCCCGGCTCTCCAGCACAGATAACTTCCTTTTGCGTGCATCGCTTGTTGATGTGTTGTAAGTTGACCGCACCGAGGGTGAAAAAGCTCCATCAGTATCTGACGGGAACTCGATCGACTGCATAGGGACATCTTGCAATGCATTCTCTATGGCATTCCCCTCCGGTGCGGACGGCCTAAAAAAGCCTGCTCATCAATCATATCAACGTCGGCATTGTTTGTGTTCGGAGCAACAATGTTCGCCCGAGTGGCGAGATCTTCCTCTGCGCGCTGGTGGGTCCTACCCCTCATGGCTCTGCTCTCTTCTACCATGGCATCGTATCTGGATCTAGTCGGCGTGTCGTTCCTGGGTCTTTTTGTGAGCTTTGTCACGCTGTCGCGGGAGTACTTCTTCTTCTTCGCCGCTGCGGCCACTTTTCCCTCGTCATTGCTGCTCTCGTCATCCTCGACGAAAGGACCAGAAGGGTTCCTGGAAGCAGAAGGGTTGTGAGTCGTTTCCTTAACGGGTTCCGGTTCCTGGCTCGGGGTCTGGCCTATGGTGTCAGTGGAATCGCCAAGGGGAGTACACTCGAGCGTACGTACAGAAGAGCTTCGGTCAGGAGTTGGTGTTGGAGGGAAATTGCTGGGCTGGGCTGAAAGTAATCGACGACGATGACTTGTGATTGCGGGAACGGCTGAGGCTGGCGATTGTGACGCGCTGGCGGTCTTGCGCTGCCTGCCGGCAGGCTTGATTGGAGGCTTTTGTCGGTGTACAATCGGGGGCTTTCTCGGATGCGCAGCAATAGGCTCGAGGCCTTTGGTAAAGGTCCGAGGTGGAGTAGGAGTTCTCTGACGAGGGAAAGAGGATGCAGCACTGTCAAGCTCTGCACGAGGGACGAATCGGCGTTCGGGCATGGCCAGGTCTTGCTCGTCATCATCGCTGTCATCGCCAGTGAGATCGATGACTCCGCTCTTGTGGCCAAATCTGTCTTCGGACGATGAACCAGTCCCTCGGCAACCCATTTTACCGTGAGAGTCGCCGTTCTGTTTACGAGCTGTAGTTTGGTTATTCTCATCATCAGATTCGTATTGCACCTTGTACTGTGCGAGGTCAGATCCTGGGGTTGCTGGTTCCTGCTTGACTGGAGCTTTGGGGCTCTGCGAGGGAGTCTCAATTGTATCGAGCGCGCCAAAGCTCCATGAAGCGTCATTCGCGACCGGGTTGCCGACTCCGTAAATGCTACGAAGAGTGTTCCAGCCATTACCAGAGGCGGTGTGGTGAGGCGGTTCCAGTAGCTGTGCCTTAGTAATCTGTGGCTCTTTCGCGTCGCGCCTCGCAACTCCGTCGAAGTTGATATGGGTCATGGTGGGTGATGGTGTGCTGTACGGGATTCTCAGGATATGTTCGTGCTCATCGATAGCTCAACCAAGCTGTGTCGTGTCGGAGTGATAATCCGAGGGGATTTTGGAGGCTAGAGTGGATGTCGTTATTGTCAATGGACTGGAGCCCAAGGTTGTAACAGAGGTTCTTCTTGTTGATAGCTCATGCAGCTTTGGTGAAGTTGCAAAGCATGGGGAGTTTCGTGGCTGGGGTGATAGTTGTTGTAGTTGAGATGGAGATACGAGTGCGGCGAGGGCTTTTATGTTAGCTTTCACGTGCTAGAAGGTCGCGAAGAGCGCTGCACTGTCATGTGAATTGACGTGCTGTTCGTTCAGTGAAAGTTCAGTCGGAGTGGCACCAGAACGGGATCAAGCCAGGTAAGTCGCAACGCTTTGAGATTTACAGTGATTTTGGATTACCTTATGTGTGCCAGCGCTGGTGAAGAAGTTGAGTTGAAGAAAGGAATGGTGAGCCTAGAAGTTGAAACGGCAGTCAGGCGGATGAATACGGCCTTGTGAAAGCGTTACCAAAGTGTGCAAGTGATTTCACGCCGCACTGAATCAGCAAGACTTCGAGTGAGCCAGCTTCGCATACCTGGTGCTTCGCATACATCTGCATTAAATGCTCAGGGCTGTCGAGAGTGAATATTGACACGCTGTATTCTGCGTCCCAGGTTGGCGTACTCCCATTCAGTAAAATTTGTCACTCAAAGCTTGCTCTTGCCCTCTTGCTCCCGATTCGCTTGCGCCATCCTCAGCAAAGCATACAAGCTCTGCAGTCTGGGCATCTCGAGACCTTTCTCTCTTGCGATCCTGATCGGGTTTCCCAAAATCACCTCCAGCTCCATACGCCTTCCTTGTTCCCAGTCGATCGCCATACTCGGTTTGCTACCAGACGAATTCTTCTGTGTGCTTCGTAGGATCTTCTCTGCGGGCGCCAGATGCTTTGGCAATGGCCTGCCCAACACCTTGGGTGCAGTGTCGAGAACTTCGTTCATAACGCCCAGCAGGTGCCGATAAAGCTCGGGATCGTTCGACATGGCTTGATTGGTGGTACCTCCTGATAACGCGGACGAAGGATTCATGGCGGCGTTGATGGCGATCTTATGCCATCGCACGAATTGCAAGCCGGCATGATCATAGCCTTCTGCATCACCAATCCCACCATTCTTCAATAGATCAACGAAAACCTGGTTGCGCTTCATGGCCAAGTCATCTGTAGCAGCTGGTCCTGTACCGTTGCTGTCAAGGTGCGGTAAGTACGGTCCTATGGATATGCGTGTCCAGCGATTGTGTGCGATGTGTCCATGGCTGGGCTGCGCGGCGCTGACAATCGTCACAGCGCTCAGAATGCAGGTCTTGGGAAACCGCTTCTGGTAAGGCTCTTCAACACCGAGTCCATTCTGCACAAGAACGATAGATGTATTTTCTCCAATGAGGCCCTCGAGTAGACTGCTGTCATCGCTAACGTCTGGCAAAGCCTTGGTGGATACTAGGAGGTAGTCCCAGCGGATAGCGGCCTTCTTCGCCTCTTCCGGATTTGCGAACGTGTGTTCAGGCCTGAAGGTGTAGTCTCCGTACTGAGGCGATGTCACCTTAAACCCGTTTGCTTTTACTGCCTTGTAGTTCGATCTGCACAAGGCAGAGACAAGCACGCCACGGGCAGTGGCGAGGCGTGAGCCGTAGAATGCACCCACGGCGCCAGCACCGACAATTAGGACATTCGTAGACATGTCAGAAATGTCTCTATTTTCGAGAGAGTGTTAGCCAGAAGAAAGTGTGCGTCGATACTGATGATCAAGATAGGACGATGCGGCTCAATGTTGACGTATGGTTGAGCGGCAATTGCGGAAGACAAGCCGAGGCAGTTCAAAAAGGCCAATCACCATGAGGTATCTATCTATATCACAATCAAGACCGAGTTTTCCTCTGTTGTTTCAGAAGTCTTAACTATACAGAATGACTGCACATACTCGACAGTGCTAAGTCAGTCGACGACATCAATTCGCAACCCAGCATGGCAGTCCATTTGTGACACTGGAAACATGCGACTTTATGTCTTGCAAATTCTTAGGCCGGCAGATAACGGACCTATGTGAAATATGTTTGTTTTGAAGGTGCAACATCTCGTATCTACAACTACCACTTGTTGCCCTTACCCTTCTTCTTCTTCGCTCCACCGCCACCTTGCTGCTGCTTGCCCTTGACCACCTCAGCACCAGGCGTCGCAGGCCTGCTGTCCTCAGAAACAGCGCCCTGTGCGAACATCGCCTGCTTCGCCTTGCCCTTCTTGCCTCCCTTAGGCTTGTAAGAGCTGCGGTCACGGAGAGGCAGCCAGCGCTCAGGGTCAGGTGTGCGGTTGGGGTCGTAGTCTTTGGGCATCTTGCTTGCGCAAAGCTTCTTGTGCTTCTTGGGCTTTGGTTGCTCTTCTGCGGGTCGCTTACGAGTTGTTGCTGCTGCCAATGGGTCCACAGGAGGCTGGGCGATACCGGCATTCTCGAGAGCCTCAGCATCAATGCCGCTGATGAGGCTGTCGATCGATTGAAGCGAGGATGATGCAGCGGTGGCAGGTGATGCAGCGAGCAGACCTGCGGCGGAGTAGCGGTCTGAAGGATCCTGGTCATGAAGGTCCTGGAAGATGTCACGGGCGAGGTTCTGGTGTAAAGGGTCGTGTGATTCGCTGAGGGCGGTGCCTGCTGCCTTGAGAAGGTGTGTTACGCCACTTGGGCGGTGTTCTGTTTTGCTACGCCAGTGTGTAGCCGCTGCTGCAAGGGCTGTGCGGGCAGGCTCACGGCGAGTCTGTTTGTTGTAGAGGCTGACCAAAGTTCCGACCAGACCTGGAGCATGACGTACATCAAGTTCACTGGAGTCTCCGGACTGCTCTAATTTCGTAAGGAAGTTCTCAAGAAGTGTGGTTGCTGAGCTGAGGTTATTTGCTCGAACGTAGAGCTGGACAAGGGTAAGGATGAGTCCGACATCTTTAGGTCGCTTCTCCAGTAGAGGCAGAACGTTCTTCAATGCGTCCTTGCCGGTTTGGTTCTTCGCGTGCGCAGCCACGTTTACAGCGGACAGTCCGTTGAGACGGCTGTCTGAAGTTGCGCTGCTTTGCAGTGAGAGTTCTTTCGCTGTCGACTTGACCACACCGCCAAACTTCGCAGCCTGCAGGTCCAGCGCCGAGCGGTTCTGCTCCAGGATAGCAGTCTGGTATGCGAAAGGATAATCAGGCTTGAGTGTCTCCAAATCGTATTCGAGTAGTCTTTGTGCAAGGAAAGGGTTGCTTGGTGCTCCAGCCGTTGCGATCCCATTCACCCTCGCAATGAGCTTCGAGCTCGGGTCAGGGAATGTTGCTTCACCAATGCTCTGCGCCAGCTTCTCTGCCTCTTCTTGTCGTCCCATCTTCGTCAGTACGTAGATCTGTTGTACTAATATTGGGAGCAATTCGATCTCCTTGTCCTCCTCGGTCAAATCATCCGCAGATTCGACAAGACCGCGCGCACGTTTCAACAGCACCTCGCCTTGCCCAAGTTCCCCTCTTGCAATGCTCCCACAGGCGGCGTTGTATGCGGTCTCGAATGCTTCCATATCTTCTCTTTCGGGCTTCTTCTTGAGCACCAAGTCTCCCTTGCCTAGCCATTCCAGCTGCACATCCACCGCGGCAGAGTTGACCCTGAGATCTGCCTCGACATCCTCCGTTTGCCTTGCGCTCAATTGTCTGTACAAGTCCGCCGCGCGTTCGAAGTCCTCTGTCCTGTAGCGTGCTTGCGCTTCCACATGGTTGTAGCCTCTTTGACTGCCCTTGGCTGCAATCTCTGCTGCCTCCGCTGGCTTTCCCGACTTGTAAAGTGCGTATGCATATTCCAGGCCAGCCTTCTGTTTGAGCTTCTCGCCGCCGGCTTCGATCGCCTGGACGGCTTCAGGGTAGCGATCCAAGTTCAGTAGCGCAACAGCTTTGACATGCTGCGCTTCCAAATCTCCCTTTGACTGCTTCAGAGCAGCTTCGGCGGAGCTTAGAATCTCATCATGGTCTTCGATCTCGGTCTTTTTGAGGAGGGAAGCCAGAGTGGAGGCCATTTTGGCGGTTTGGGAAAAGTGGCCGATTCGGTTGTAGGATTGTGCGCAAACCTTTCAAGGAGTGAATACGCCTCGCTCTCAATTCGTATTCGTGTGACACTCCAGTAGTCCGGTCGCGTGCGCTCTCCAATTGTCCAGACTTAGGCGATCGCGGGATGTCCAGCTGTTCGCTGGTGGTGGGGCCTGTGGATGAATTTCGGCCACAGACGTAAAGTTTGGGGCAAGGCTCGACTTCAGACCTCACTTCCTCCTTTCGGGTCACTTGTTCGGGGGATGAAATGTTTTTCTGGCAAAATGAATACAACACAAGCACTTCATGTGTTCCAATGATTGTATACCAAACATGTCATACTGGTTCCATACTTGCTCGAAAAAGGTTCGAGACGAAGGAGCACCTCAAAGTTGACGACATTGGGCAACTCCATGCACGGTCTTTGCCGGCGACATTTACCTGATTTAGCAGGTCAACAATTCCTTGCAATGGCAATCTTCCATAAGACTACTGGGAGACAGAGATCAACTTGATTGTGGTCAATGTGAAAGACATCGGACTCTCGACCCAGCAAATGGTTGACAAAGACCCAAGATATCAAGAAGACTACAGCTTTGGGCAGCATCAACACCCTAAAGGACATCCAATCGAACGTTTGATTTGCATCTAAGAATGGATCAATCACTGGAAGCAGGGCGAGTCATCTTGATCAAGCAGTAGACGCATCCTCGACGACATAGACTTTTCCCTGGACGACCGCAATGTGATCTCCTGGACGCCACGCTCCGCGGCCATCACATGTACAGCACGGTACTGGTCTCCGCAAGCTTACTGTCTCCGGTGATCCTCGAAGGCTCCTGCTGGGAGTCGTGGATGCCAGCGTCGCTTTGCTATGGCATCCACAATCTTGGCCCCTTCTTAGGTCGCAGATCTGGCACACGATGTCTCGCCACCCCACTTTTTGTCCCCCGACAGTTGCATTCTGACCGAATACCTTCAAAACGCCTGTTGTCCACTGCTTCCTACTCAAGGTTGTTGATGTGGTGCGCACTGCATGTGCGATCGTGGTGGCTATTCCGAGTTTCAGATACTCCCGCTTGTGCCGCGACAGCCGTTTCTTCTGGATCAGCACTACATCTGAAGGCAACCTTTATGATGCTCAGCGCGGGCCTCCTGCACAAGGGCATCAGCCAGTTCGGTTTGTGGTGCAGTGGTAATTTGGGATTGACCCCCCAGGTTCCACTGACATGCACAGAGCGAGCTGTAGCCGATGGTTCGATTCCTCCGCGGGGACGCCCGTTGAGTCGGACTAATGAAACCTGAGAGCTTAGTCACCTCAATGATGGTTTCCCCTGAGATATGACCGTCCGCGGCACCATATCTAGGTTTTTGCTGATTTTGCACTCAATACCACTTTAGCACTTTGTTGCTAGTAGTTTCGTGCAAAATCTGGTGCGAGGATACTCGCCCTTCTGGAATGTGCTTCTCTGATCCCAGAGTGAGAGCAAAGCCCTACATAGAAAGTCTGGCTCGAGGACGCTACATCTAGATGCAGCACTTCGGTGTTACAGCTACAAGCAGAGGACATTCGCATCAAGACTGTCGATACTAACATTGTCGATATTGACTCTCTTGAACTGCAGCGCACTAGGAACAACGGACTCTTGCTTCAGTCGGACAGCGGGAATACTGCGACAGCAGCCACTGAGTCACTGTTGCGAGCTAGAGACTCCTGCTTACAGTAGAGGTCTTCTCTTGCGCTCTAGGAGCCAATCTGGAGGTGAACCTTCATGTTTCTCTGCGCAAAGCTCCTGTCACCTTCACCAAACAATTCTCCTTGATCGTGGCCTAGTCGTATTGAGATTTAAGCTGGATTCACTCCGCTTCCCGAGTACGACCTGCAGCTAAACACGTCGAGGCATGGTTGGTGGTCCGTTTACTAGGCTTGTACTCTCGCCGAATCGAACGCAATAAAATCGGAGAGCAATCAATGATGGTTTTTCCCTACCATGACCTGGGGACGCCCGGGCACCATAACTAGGTTTTTGCTCTTGTTGCGCTTAACCGCTATTATGAGAACACAGTCTATATGAGGTTTAGGTTCTCATGTTTTGCGCAAAAAGGAGCCACAAACTTGCAAGTGGGTGCGACAACACTCGCTCTCCCCGAACATACAACTCTGCGCTTTCTTGCCCCTCAGAGTGATAACAAAGTCCCGTGTAACAACTTTGAAACTTTAAGGCGCTGCAAAACTTCCGTACAACAGCCTTTCAGCAAAGTAGTCAGATTTGCATCAGACCATCAGAATCAACCTTCTCACGATACGGCGCACCAAAGACGATGAACTCTCGCTTCTTTTAGACAGCACGTACACAAGGTCGATTCGAGTAATGAAACTGAAGAGGTGCGCCCCGAGGAAGGGGTCCCCCCTTGTGAGGAGTGAGGAGTGCGCTATGGTGATCTCTGGTGATGAAACAGGTTTTTGCTGTTTTTGCGCTCGATCGCTGACTATTAGCAGTGCTGCTAATCCACAGCTGTCTCACACCGACGGGCTACATAAGATCTGGCTGCTTGTAGTCTGTGCAAAATCTGAATTGGGAGCGACACATTCCGAGCGATGTATCGCAAGCGCCCAGTTCGGAAGCTCCAAATGGCAATTTTACGGCACCAGCGCTTGGTGAGGCGAAAACATCATAGCGTTAGAACTTCCGATTTCCACAGATGCCACTCATCTACTGTTTGTTGGACTACCACCAACTGCGACTCGCTGAAGCAGGCGAGAGAATGTGGCAATGACCTCCATACTGGAACTTCGACCTAAACGCTATCACTGATCTCCTGCAGATGAGAGCAAAGGCATGGCGTCCGGATAGATTGCTGAAGACGACAACGTTCTCTCTACGACATAACACCGATAGTCTTTTGAGCATCCCACATCGCAGTTCACTTGCATGCCTTGCCCAACCTTGGTCCGGCATACGGAGATGTCGACCGGTCCTCTCTGCTTGCGCAGAGGACGCTTAGCTCTGCCAAAGGAGAGACATGTGCCACTTAACCTTCATGAGCTGCAGAAGAAGGTTACCGTCACCCCTTGACGCATTTGCATATTACTGGTCTAGTGAGAAGTGCATCGTGGCTCATCAACAGCAAGGGCCGAGGCGGGTCTTGGAACTCCGTGCTTGAGCATTCGTCTAACATCACGTATCACTGACCACATAAAACCATGCACGACATAGGCAACTAGATGACTGGCAAGACCTTCCAACGCTCCTCACTGCACTCGTATGAGACAACAACGAAACAGCCACCACCATGTCCACCAATGGCTTTGGGGATCCAGCAAGAACAGCGGTCACCGGCGACCCTGCTTACCTTCCAGCGAATTCCGATTCCCAGTGGCGTGAACCGCGCCATTGCCTCCATAATGGCCATTTCTCAAATAGAGCGTAGGAAAACAAGCAAAAATTAGAGTGTGCACTTTGGAGCTTCAACTCTTGGTAGAGGGTGGAACATAAGGCAAAAGTCAGAGTGTGCTCACAAGGAAGATGGGCAGACAGCCATGAATCAATAAGCTCATACGCTGATCTTGTTACGAGGCAGCTGTTACCAAAGAACGGTGCCAAAAAGCATATCATGAAGCCAAACACGCGCCTTGACATCAGCCATGACGGAGGCTCGTAAGGATCGCAAAGATCTAAAACCCGCACAAGGCGTCCAAGAAAACGTCTCTGGAGTGTTTCACGAGCAAGTTGAGATAGGGCTAGCATGGCGCGGCCACGCATTGATCCATGGTAGTACGCCTGACCAAGCAGCCAAACCCCCTAACCAGGAATGCCATTGTCAGGTCTCAATCAACTGTCAGGTGCGCAGAGATGATGTTGCGAGCGGGTGCCGCCAAGCGCCGACAGAAACACCGCCTCATCTTCAACGCCTTCCGGTTCGATGATGGCCGGGTCGACGAGGGCTGAAAGACAAGTGTTTACGTCGTGAATGGCGCTGAAGGCTCGCGGAAATATGGTATATGATATTTATAATTACAAGATCCTCATTCCAATGTGCTGGTACCATTGGTCTTTTTGCCGCGCCGAGACGTCCACCATATCCTCAATGGGGTATCCCTCATCTTTGCCCTATTTCCTGCTAAATCCTTCCGGCCTGCCATGTCCCATAGGCATCATCTCCAAAGAATCGTCGTCTCCCGAGCCGACCATTTGTTCCTGCCGCACGCTGAACTCCTCCGTCTTCATGATTCCCCCTGCACGATGATTTTGGTCCCCAGTGCCGTTCTCCACATCTTTCAAAGCCTCTTGAGACTCTGCCGACATGATACTGACAGCGTCGCGGCCGTATTTCGCACTGAAACCGAAGGCTTTCGACTTCCTGGAATCGGGGTTCGTTGAGTTCATAGATCGCGGCTCGTTGGATGTGAGTCGGCTGCGGCCGTTGCCGCCGCTTCGCTGGCTGGAAGACTTGATTTCTCGGTACAACATGCGCCTGGGAGCGGTTAGTGGTTGGTTTTCGACGAGAAGTTCCGCAACAAAGGATGTACGTACAAGACGGGGATGGAGATAGCCATGATGGAGACTGCGGGCTCCGACAGAGTCCAAATTGTAAGGTCGACGCGAGAGTAGGTGATATCTGGATCAGTCATGTGGACCACCATGACAGACTTGACGATACCAGTGGCTCCTGCGACGGCACCCAAGCTCATGGCGATGGCCACTCCAATCTTTTCACGACGCTTCATGGTGAGGTCCTTGAGGATTTGCCATGGAATGAAGGCAAGTACGAAGTCCAGAATGGCTGAATAGTAGGCGGCAAACAGTTGGAACTTTGCAAGCTTGTTCTTATCCCAGCAGGTACCAGGTACGCCGCTTTTGTAGATTTTCTCGAAAGGTGTACATTTCGCAAGACCAAAGATCCATACAAGGTTCATCGACACGTTGACCTAATGTGGTTTTAGCAGCTGGCCTCCATCGCGGCTTAGGGAGACTACGATGATTCGTGGGGAACCTTACTGTTATGATGACAAAGATGAGAAAGTACTTCATCCATCTTTCCGTTGTGATACGGTACAAGGTGATCGCGAACGACGTTTTGCCTGTTGTCGTCGCAAAAATTCCGAAGGCCGCAACGATAATGGTGTTTAATTTGATCTTTTCCAGATTCCCTTCGCTGATAGTCGCCATACGTTGGCCGAAGCCAAGCGAGACGATGTATGAGTTGATGCTAACAGAAATGACCAAGGATAACTATCAAAGCGCGCAACGTGTCAGCGATCAGTGCATGTGTTATTGCTGCAGACATGGGACATACCCATGAGATCAACAAGAAGTGATCATCCCACCACAGACCCCTGCGACTCCATAGCTTGCTGTAGACACGGAGGAAGAGTAGGATCCCACTGGCGGCCACGAGCGACCAGCACACGGCGTCAAGGCGAGTGCCTCTATTCTCGCTCATCGTTGTCGGAGTCGTTGACGAGACGTCAAGCGGAATTGAGAATCAGGACAGACGCAATCGTCACGGCGCAGCCTCGAAGAGAAGTACATGCAACTTGGGTACACAAAGGGTACACACCTGACTTGCTCTGCCCTCATTGTACCAGGCGGAGCAGCCATACTTAGCATGATCATTCGAGCCGTCTCAAAGTAAGTGCTCCATGTGAAGAAGGACCCGGGCGAAGCATCGCGCCCTTACCCGAGATCATGGCCACTCTCAGCAAAGTCTGATTCAAGACTCGGTGCTCCGAGGACCAATGTGATTCCGTGACAGGCGAAGCTAGAGCGGCAAGGTTTCCTGACTGAAGTCAGATCTGGGGCGACGAAAATTACTTGGCCTGCCAAGGGTGAGAACTGCCGATCTTCGTCTCATGTTACCGCGTAAAGCACAAGCGAGAGATAGCGTAATTGCAAAGAATTGGAGTACGATCACTTCCCTGTCGCCATGGTTGTTGCTCGACCCTTGACAACGATCAACATGCAGAAGCGTGATTTGCATACCAATGTATGTTTTGTTTGCCCTGCTACACAATGGCCAGAACACCCCACACCTGCTCATACACTTCACGCATCAGCGTGTCGATGGTACCCTTGGCTCGTGCTTCGATGGAGCTTCATCATTCCACGGATCTGCAGGGCGATCAAGGGCAAAACATTGATGTGCCGTGGCTCTCCCGGTCTTCTACTCCCACGAAGACAGGGCTTCTGCAACCATCCGGGAAGAACTCCTTCCATGGCTAGTGGATAGACGACATCGCGAGAACAACGTTCTCCTCTCCCAGGTCTCTCCCTGAGTCGGAGGGCAAGCCGAAAGCCACAACGTTACACCCACAACGAGTGCAACGACGCCTGCGTGGGGAAGCGCCACCAAGGCCCGGTGGAGGAGCTCAAGAAGTCACACCCCGACCTTCTACCGGCCGAAGGATTCACGCCGTCCGAAGTCAGTGCCGACAACGGAAAATGCGTCCGTAAACCTGCTGGCTCGCTTGCGCTCATGACAGGCCAAGCGAGAAATAGTCTCATTACAAGCGACAGTAGCCCCGTGCCGTCCCTGGACTTGCCTAAGCGAGCAACAAGTCCTCACGGCAAAGAGATTTGCAGTGTTCGGGAAGGATGGCGGGTCCTTGCAAGTGCGTCGGAGGCTCTGCAGCCTCCTGGACTAGGAGCTCGGAAGGACTCCTCGGCGCTGTAGCGAACTCTGTATACGCTCTCACGCTGCACTGTACGAAGCGAAACGAACTCTGCTTGTATGGAAGCGGGCTGTGTAAAGGACATGACGCGATCGTCGTTTCGCGTGGCCGTGATTGTCCCGGATCATGCAGCGAATAACTTTATTGTCTTCGTGGTGCCTCGTGGGCAAGCCTTTTTTCCATTCAGGCGCTCTCACTTGTTTCATCCTTCCCACCTGATCGACATACTTTCTGGTTGACACGCGACTACGGCTGTCGAAATGGCCCCTTCAATGCTCAAGGCTGCTCTGGCTGTTCTCCCCAGCTTGGCATTGGCCGCTCCTTCAGCCCGCTATGGATCCTCGAACTCTGATGATCTGGCCTGCGCACCGTCCGTCGATCTCAGCAACGGGACATATCATGGCGTGAGCAACGAGCACTACAACCAGGAGTTCTTCCTCGGAATCCCGTATGCTCAGCCGCCCACTGGCTCGCTTCGCTTTGCGCCGCCTCAGCCCATCGACGAATCGTGGGATGAGCCTCGCGATGCTACGAAGTATGGCAACATCTGCTATGGTTACGGTGCCGACACCGCGGCCCTCAAGAATCCCATCTCGGAGGACTGTCTGACCTTGAACATTGTCCGTCCTGCTGGTACTCAGCCTGGAGACGATCTTCCTGTCGCTATCTGGGTCCACGGTGGAGTAAGTTAGCCTCCGCGTCCTTCGATCCTTACGTTCAAGTTTGTGGACAAGTGTCTCAATGGTCATTGCGGTTGGATTTACATCGATGGCTGGCGGTGTCGTTAAGCTTACATCGAAGCAATACCCGAATATCGTTGTCGATATTGCGTTAATCAGGTACAAGGCTTGCGCCGTCAGTTATCGATGTCGAAGTACCTGCGCGTCATTGAGATGCAGTCACACAGGAAGACACGAGTGGGCACTTCATCACTAGTCAGTGCTAACGTTTATCCTTAGAGCTACACAAACGGAGCTTCTGCTGATCCCAGGTACAACCTGACCTACATCGTTGACCAATCAGTCAAGGAGAACAAGCCATTCGTGGCTGTATCGATCAACTACCGTCTCTCCTACTGGGGCTTCCTCTTTAGTGAGGAGATGGAGGCCGCAGGTGCTGGCAACATCGCTTTCAAGGACCAGCGTCTTGCGTTCAAGTGGATCCAGGACAACGTGGCCGACTTTGGCGGCAGCCCCGACAAGGTCACCATCTGGGGAGAGTCTGCTGGTGCTCGTTCTTTGGGTATGCAGCTGATTGCCTACGACGGTCAACATGACGACCTCTTCCATAGTGCTATCATGGAGAGCGGCAGCCCTGTCACCAAGTTCGTCGGTGCTGCTGCATGGCAGCCGTACTTCAACGCTGTGGTCGACAAGACTGGCTGCAGCAACTCATCCGACCACCTTGAATGTCTGCGTGAGCTTCCCGCGAAGACGCTGAACGATGTATTCAATGGCACCACACCCGTCAAAGTCACCTCTCCCAGCCTCAGCGCTGTTCTCGATGGCGACTTTATCACTGCCCAGGCGCCAGAGCTGTTGGCAGCAGGCAAATTCGCTCACGTCCCACTCTTGCTTGGCAACAACTTCGATGAGGGCACAGCGTACGGCAAGAAGGGTCTCAACACTTCTGATCAGTTTGTCACTTATCTCTCTACTCTCAACTTGACGGATGCTCAAGTCAACGAGATCGCCACGCTCTACCCCGATGACCCTGACGTCGGCATTCCCGCATCATATGTCGGTCGTCCTACTGACCCTTCCTACGGCCCTCAATGGAAGCGCGCGGCTGCCTTTGCCGGTGACTGGCAGCAGCATGCTGGTCGTAGACTCCTCGCAGAGTCCTACGCTCAGGCCGACCTCAGCGTGTACTCTTACCTGTGGAATGTATACGTCAATGGCATCCCCAACATCCTCGGCGCTACCCACTTCCAGGAGGTTGCATTCGTGTTCTACGATCTCACCTCCGCCGAGTACACGAACAAGCCCGAGACCTTCAAGGAGCTTGCCAACTTGATGAGCCGCCAGTGGGTCAACTTCATCAACGATGCGAACCCCAACCTCTCGATCTCGCCCGACGAGAACACCCCTGCATGGCCTGTGTACACTCCTGCGCAGCCTGACAACTTTGTCTACGACGTCAACGTCACCGGCCTCGCTTACACCGCCGAGGACAACTACAGAGCTGAGGCTATTACCTACCTCCAGCAGAACGTCTACGAGTAGAAGGTCATTTGCGGATTGGACAGAAATTTGATACGATACAGTAGTATAGATCATATAGAGCAATAGAACTGTTTTATAACATTCGAGAAATCTGCGCATGATTACTACAGACTACTTCCACTTGGCCAGATAGGTATTCCACCGATGTATCATCATCAGTCATGGGCTAACACTGACGATTTTATAGTCCCAACAAGGGCCGCTACCCCTACAGCTGCTTTGAATTGTACAGGTACTGCATATTCCATGCAATGGAACAGCTGCTGATACTTCGGCAGTCAGAGGTATACTTACTCCAAGCAGTCTAAGCGTAATGCGATGTGATCTTCATTTGCCACCGCCGCCACCCCGCTTTGCGAAATGCACTTCTTTGGCACTGATCAATGACAGTCCCGACCTTGCGATTACTGGCAACTAACACATAAATAATATCATCTCAGCATAGTCATCGAAATGTTTGACAAATTGCGACGACGGAGTAAAGCTTCAGTGGTATCAATCGCCAACTCGAAGCCCAAGGCTCCAACGCCACAGACTACGAGTAACAACCATACAAAATCATCGAGAACGAAGAAGACATCGTTCTACGATCTACCATCAGAGCTACGAATCCATATCTACGAGCTCGCAGCTCGTGACACTAGGCTTTCACTGTTCTCTGCATCGCCAAAGCACACCGAAGCGCCAGCTTTGCTTCTCACCTCTTGCCAAATAAGAAACGAGTATCGACCTGTGCTACTCTCACTCGCACCAGTTCGAACCCATATCAGTAACTATAATTTCAAACCCATAATGAGAGTCGTCGGATCTCTGTACTCGACTGAGCTCAAAGCACTGCGCAAAAACAACAGCCTCACCATCGTGCTGCACCTCAAGAACTTCGACGTCACCAGCGAGCACTGCATGACCTCGCTTCGTCGCTGGGCCGTGAAGCGAGCGGAGCACCTGGATCGCCTCTCTTGGTCATACGAATTAGAACAGCCAACGTCTAGCAGCTTACCAATGGCTTCGGCAGTCGCACAGATGTGTCGCTTGGAGAAGAGCATAGCCGCTGTGCGCACTCTCCAGAGGAGCGTGCACGAGAGTCTCGCTGCGGAAATAGAGCCAATTGCCGAGCTTTTGCTTACACGATGTGCCTACTGGCAAGCTGCTATCGCATATGCCTGGCGAAATGGAACTTGGGAGCGTGTGCACTTCGACCAGGAAATCTAATTCAGATATACGATGCTCTATGCGTAGACAGCGAGAAGCAGCTGGATCAAAGCCAGTTCCCACCAGATGACACGAAAGGAGCCTTCCCAATCCACTTTCTCTCCTCAAGCTCTTTCAACAGCCAGACGGCCAGACTCTTTCGCGAAAGCAGAAGGCCATCTTGCCCACTGCCGATGATAGTCGCGACAGTCGGCTTGGCAGGACCGTTAGTCAGGAAAGGGACTCTGAGACAATTGTTAGTCATACGCAGACAGGTTAATGGCGCCTTAATGCACGCACTTGAACAATGTCCAGCCGAGCTTGTCGGCTGGCTGAGCGCTGGTAAGCTCGCCCGTGGCGACGATCTCCCTGTATGCATCTGGCGCGAATTTGTGGATGAGGCTGACCACGACCCGCCAGATCCAGCGAGTTCCGTCGCCAATGTGCTTGTGGCTGCTGGTGCTGAGAATCAATACTCTCCGAATCTTGCTGCTGGGCTCCTCGAGTGCAAGTTTGTACAGCTTCTTGTAGAAGTCTGTAACAGGCTGGTCGCAGAGTCAGCTCGAGAACGTGTGAGTATCGACGGGCTACGCGAATGGGTCTCCATGAATTCATGGATTTGGAACATGGGCAGCTTACTGTTCCTTGGCCGTTGTTAGCTGCAATAGGACCAGCGGTAGAGACAATGGCTTCCGCTCCGTTGGCGATCGCTGGACGAATGGTCTCCAAATCCGCATCGAAGCCGCCTTGGACTACGGTGACTTTTGCATTATCTTTGATGTCCTGGGGTAGTTTTCCAGGGCTACGAACGTAGAGCGTTAGGGTATGCTTTTGCTTCAGTGCCTCCCGCGCAAAGTCGATGCCCGATTGGCCTGGAGATTGGATCATGTTAGCAGAATAGACAATCGTGTGTCAGCGTCACAGGTACGGGTACGGCTGATTACCTGTCGCGCCAATCACGAGTATGTGCATCTTCCGTGTTGCTCAGCCAGATCGGAAGAAGTGGGCTTGTCGTGGAGATCGAACGGATTTGGAATCAAAGAATTGTCAATGTGCAGATGCTGCGGTGTTGATGCAATTGCTGATACATCATTGTGTCGACCATTATATATATGTTACTGGCGCCTCAGTTTACTTTTCATAAGCCAGCGGTCGTGTCTGGCTGTTTTGTCAACCAAACCCCCAGCAAGCGGACCATCTGTTGAACTTTACTAGGGACTGGATCACGTAAGAAGGCCAGCTCGCCAGCAAGAACGGATTCTTGGCACTGTATTCTTTCCGTCTCCGCTCCGGAACCAAAACACGCCGGCCAGCCGCAATCAATTCTCTATCACGCACGGCTTACTAGTACGATAAGGTAGGTGTAGAGTGACTTAATCTTCAGTGAAACCATCCAGGATTATTTGCAACCATCCTGACCTCGTTGTAACGAACTACAGGCCACGCACAGCACTTCCAGGGTCTATCAGGATAGCCCGCCATGTGTGGATGTAAGTCAAACACTTACTGGCGAGGCTGACTGGTAAGTGATCACGAACTCGCGGCGTTGCCGGCCCTTTCACTCACTCATCGCCGCGGATGGCCTTCTCCAGCTATGGAGATTTGGGTTGTTTCGTGTCAACTGGTATCTCCAGCCGCCGTGAACAGCGTCTCGCTGGAGTACGTCTCTTCCATGTGCTGGCGTCCCTGAAGGCCGTCTACGACCGTTCACTACATCAGCTCTACCGGCCCCTCGCAGTCACTGACTTAGGTAGGAAATCATGCTCTGCGTAAGAATCAAGGACGAGAATCATGTCAGGCTGGGATGCACGATGCATACCACTTGGCCACACCAGGTCTATCATCGTCGATAACTGCCAGTGTAGGAATGAGACCGTGCTATGGCTTTAAATACTGGTTGGACCGAACAAGCGCTCTTCGATTGTCAGGACTGCTGCTTACACGCCAATGGGCGATGCACAATGTACCAGCGATGGTAGGAAGTAAGCAACAAACAGTTGCCACCACGTCGCTTAAGAGTGATACTTGCAAGCTACAGGTGAGAGCCTTTCGTGACGCACATGCACCATGTGACGGGAAAAAGCACTTGGCAGCCGGACGTCCTCAGTCACTTCACATACATAGTTCGGGACCTGCCGGGACCTTTTCCTTGCAAATCCACCTCCCTCACGCCAAGTACTGAACACACCCATATGCTATGCCTGCAACTCCGAACGTGCAGCACCGCCCAATATGTCGGACATGGCCATAAGCCACTGGGAGTTCAATGTCCCGGATCGTACTCTTCCCAAGCCTTCGGTCTTCGGCGAGGCCAAACAGTCCAAGGTATACTTATTGATCTCGTCCGCTAGCACGCGGCAGTCGTTGCGATTTGTATAGTCCGAGCAGCCCGACCGTTCTTTCACCGAGTCATCAGCCGTAGGCAAGACCAAGGAGCCTGAAGTCAGAATTTCGTTTCTTCGCTCATGTTTATTACTGACAGTATCATAGCTCGACAGCCCTTCGACCTCCGAGCTTCCGTCAAACTTTCTCGATACGGACGTCGAGATGGAGGTTGAGACGGACGAGCACGTGTTCAAGAAGCCTCTCTTCAAGGCATGAGCACACATTCCTGTCCTTTTCCAGACATGTTCTGACAGGCTACGGTCCAACTCCAAAGAGATGAACGCTGTCTCCGGAAAAAAGCTGTCTCCGCAAAAAAGTTCGCGATCCTCTCTCGTGCTGATGTATATGTGTACAGTAGCTCTCCGCATCACTGCGCAATGCATACTGACAGTTGACAAGTACGTCGTCAACAAGCTCGTCACTGTCGTTAGTCTCGATCCGGTATGTCTGCCAAGATCAAACTACAGATTTCTGCACGAAATACTAACGCCCATGAACAGCGCACCGAAGGCTGCAGCCGTCCCTCCCCTCGGGTTCTCCCGGAGCTTGAGGAAACAGATGGAATGCTCACAACCGTCCAGCCAACGGAAGTCTACATTGTGAGCCACGAGGACGAGGACGCCAAGGAGGTCCACCTGCGCTCCGAAGATAACATCGAAGAGAAATTGGCCAACCGCATGGACAAGTGTGAGATCTAGATACCTCACATTGGGCCACGCGTGATGACGAAACGAAGCAAATGACAGCAGCAACAAACCAACAAGTCAGGTCTTTAGCCATGTAGACCACTGAGTTTAAGCGCATTCAAATATTCTTGCTGTGCTTAGTGAAATATAGATTCGAGTTCACGGCAGTTGCTTGCTGCACCGGAACACCACTCGCTACCCACAAGCCAGGTTTGAGTACACGACTGGAAGTATACATCACAGTTTGACCGAGGGGTCAATATCTCCACCAAGGCGATCGTTGTGCATCCTCTGGGCCGTCCATGTGCCACCACGCAATCAAGGCGTGGAAGTCCACTCAGTCTACACCAGTATCTCATTGGTAAGCAAAATTTACTCCATGCTCTATTGCTGTTGGACTGGGCACATCGGCTCCTGATATCATAAGGTGTTTTGGCTAACACTTCGGTGGCCGACGTACTTTTCCGATACGGATGATCGATAGTGCTAGCTGATTAAAGTCGGCGAGGTTAATTAATCGACGAGAAAACAGAGTGATAACGAGAGATCTTGGATTTCAGAACTTAATACCGCAGTCTACACGCCAACAAGAAAAGAGCCGCAATATTTACAACTAACACAATGAAATCTGGCCTTTCCGTCACTAGCACTGTACATGATGCTCTACACACTCGCTTCTCATGTTTTTATCCTTTTTGTCATTTCTGCAACTCTTACATGCCGGGGGAGATGAGCATGCCCTTCTTGCCTGCGTCGTGCTGCCAGCCACCAGCGAGCGCCTCACCACCAGACTTCTGTGCGTGAGCCTGAATTCTTGCCTCAAGCTCGGGCCTGAAGTGTCTGATCAGACCCTGAATGGGCCAGGCGAAGGCCTCGCCAAGAGCGCAGATGGTGTGACCCTCAACCTGCTTGGTGAGCTCCTGCATCATGTCAATCTCACGCTGGCGGGCAGTGCCCTTCTCGAAGCGCTGCATGATCTGCTCGGTCCACTTGGAACCCTCACGACAAGGTGTGCACTGGCCACAGGACTCGTGGTGGTAGAACTTGCTGAGACGGGAGATGGCGCGGACAACGTCGGTGGACTGGTCCATGACGATGACGGCAGCAGTACCGAGACCGGACTGCGAATCCTTGAGTGCGTCGAAGTCCATAAGCTGGTCGTCGCAAATCTTCCTGGGGAGAATAGGAGTGGAGGATCCACCAGGGATGACAGCCTTTAGGTTGTCCCAGCCACCAATGACACCACCGCAGTGCTTGTCAATGAGCTCACGGAGAGGGATAGACATCTCCTCCTCGACGGTGCAGGGATTGTTGACGTGGCCGGAAATACAGAAGAGCTTGGTGCCAGCGTTGCGCTCGCGACCGAATGAGCTGAACCAGTTGGCACCACGGCGAATAATTGTAGGGGCAACAGCAATGGTCTCGACGTTGGCGACAGTGGAAGGGCAACCGAAGACACCGACGGCAGCAGGGAATGGGGGCTTCAGGCGAGGCTTGCCGGGCTTGCCCTCAAGAGACTCGATAAGTGATGTCTCCTCACCGCAAACATATGCGCCCATTCCACGGTGGAGGTAGATGTCGAAGTCGTAGCCGGAGCCGCAGGCGTTCTTACCGATAAGACCAGCCTGGTAAGCTTCCTGAATGGCGCGCTGAAGGACAGCAGCCTCGTGGTAGAACTCACCACGGATGTAGATGTATGCAGCAGTGCACTATAACAACCACTGTCAGCTGTGATCTCCTTTCATGTCTTGCAATATTCTTCAACTCACGTTCATGGCGCGTCCAGCGACCAAACATCCCTCGAGCAGCTTGTGTGGGTCCTTTCTCATGATCTCGCGATCCTTGCAAGTACCAGGCTCGCCCTCATCGGCGTTGACAACCAGGTATCTGGGGGTGTTACCCTGCTCCCAGCCCTTGGGGTTCATGAATGACCACTTCATTCCACTGGGGAAACCAGCGCCACCACGTCCTCTAAGGCCAGATGCCTTAATCTCAGAAATGATCCAGTCGTGTCCCTTGGTAACAATCTCCTTGGTCTTGTGCCAGTCACCGTGCTTCATGGCGCTCTTGAGGTCGGCGCCGTGGTGACCGTACAAGTTGGTGAAGATGCGGTCCTGGTCCTTCAGGCCGCGCTCGCGGTGGACAGGCGGCGCATCCTGGACAGTGGCCATGCCACGCTTCTGCTGAGCATCCTTTGCAGGAGTAGCCTGCTGCGACGCAGCAGTGGAGAGCGCGCGGACTGCGCTCTTGTTGAGAGTGGTGCTGGCAGTGGCGGAGGAGCGGAGGGCGGTCTTTGCCGGGGCGGAAAGCATTGTGATGGCGACCAATACAGGTATGTTTCGTGTTGGTATGTGCGGCTTCGTCGCCTTGGGAAGTCCCAGGTGTGGTGTTGGGTGAAGCGGTGGAGCGGAGAGGTGGTGTGGCGGCGGCGTAGACACGAGGTCAAGGTCAATGATGCCTCTTTCGCGGAGGCTTTGGAGTCTGGTGCACGGTCGCTGACTTATGCATCCCTCTGATTGGCCGAGAGAGCTTTCTTACGCCCGGCTTGGCATGAGACGACCTCACTCTGCATTGCTGCTTATCTTTAAAGCTGCGTTCTTGCTATAAGTGATTTATCAACATTTCGAATGACATGGTTGCCCATTGACCGTCTACAGACGTTATTGAGACACGGATCTAGGCTTTGATCAGACGTGGTCGCGACGGTCCTGCTGTGGTTTAGTTTACAAGTCAGGAGTACAAGTCTACATACAGTTACTGGCTTGGGGTGGCGAGCATTAACGCAGCAGTGGTTGTGTCTGCTTATACCAGTGAGGTACAGGGTAATATTGTCAGATAGTAGAAGGCAGCAGTCACTTGCATCACACCCATCACTATCTGTGCCCGATGATTAGAGCTGACAGAAGCGTACGTAGACTCATGATCATGGCAACGGATTGTTTGCACTCGCAACACGCTGTCATGATTCGATGGAAATGCGACTTCGCCTTTGGCTCGGAATCGACGAACATGGTTTGTGGCATTGTCTCCGTTGTTTGACAATTCTAGGTCTACCCGGTCGTTCACGCGATCACAACTTCGATGGTGCCGCTTTATTGCTGGCTTAGATGTACTTGGATAATGTCGACTACCATTCGGCGGCATCTTAGAAGTAACTATTCTGAGTTGCAGAGGTGTGATACTTGACCCTCAATAATCCCATGCCTGAAACCCTGTCCGCGCGTGCATGCTGTCACATGTCAGTGATCTGCCTTTCACACGCCAAGTCACTCAAAAGCCTCTTGCTCGGCGTCACCACTTTATTCTACGACTAACACGCTCGCTGGCTGCACCCAACTCACTCACCTTGATATCTGTGGGACGTCTGCGACAATTCGATTTGACCGCCCAACTCGACCTACATGAACCTGAGTCTTCAGCCCTTTGAGCGTCAACATCATGGCTCGCGGCAAACGCGCATCTAGATTGCATGAGGCCTCGCCTACTGCACCTGAGGCGGGCAACACAGCCGCTGCAACTGAGGCAGAAAGCCAGGATGAGCACGAGCAGACACTAGATCCTTCTACCTCCGAGCGACGCTACTGGCGTGATCCCTTGACTGGCGTACAAAGGGAGATCTGGCGTCCAGGTACGTGAAACCCGAAGCGTAATGCTCGAGTAAGTACTGACCGGATACCAGGAGACGGTGACGGTGATGTTGAGCATGATCACCATGAACGTCGTGGCCCTCTCGCTCCACTCGAGAAAAGGTGGCGTTTGTACCAGGTTAGTTCATTCTTCCAAGAGCCTCTCCGTGTTCACTTCTCAGGACATCCATAAACAAAGCAATTGATAGCTGCTGCGCCTACTAATACCCCACCAGTCTTCTCCAGATAGCCTCTTCAAGGCTCGTATCACTGAGCCTCCCAGTAACGTCATCCTAGACGATCGAGCTGCCTACGAGATCCTCCAATCCAACCTCCCTAGAGCCCAGCTTCCGAAGCGCTGGTCTCATGACTTCAGCGGTCAAGCAAGTATACGCCACCGCCGCGCTCACCGAGGTCGTCCCGCCTACAAAGATGAGCAAGCGATTTTCGAGAACGACAAGTACCATTCGTTCAAGCCTACTGCAAAGGCTGCAGCTCCATACTTCTTCTCCGGCGAAAAAGACTACAATCCTGTCATCTACCACGACCTTCCAGCTGCTCCCGCCAAGACTCACGAACCCGCTGACGAAGACGATACTCCCGTAAAGCCAAAGCAGCACAACCAGTACACCGCGCCGCATCTTCTAGTCCGCAACGGCGCCGAGTCCGCAAGCTTGACCAAGGGAAAATACCGCCCACGTGTCAACACCTTCCTTCGTCGGAGTCCTAGTCCTCCGTGGGTAAAGGATCGCAACAGACTGTTCGGCGGCGATGGTCTCCGCAGGTCAGGCACGGGCGGCTTGGGAAATGCAACTCCATCCTCGACCTTCGACTTCAGCTTCGCTCCAGCTCTAGCTCTCACTGGCGGATCTGCTGGCGGAGAAAGCATGTGGGTTGAGCAGGACGATGAGAGCGAACTCAAGGAAGAAGATGACGAGGATGAGGAAGTACTCCCAAGCGTATTCGACAACTCATCTTCCGCTGGAGAGCCTGCAGCTACTCTCGGCGAGGAGGGAACCACTCAGCTTCGCGGTACACCAAGCAGTCTACTCAAACGTCCGGGGCCGTCGGGCTCGATCACTCCTCGCAAGAAAATGCCAAGACAGATGGGCTACATCGAGCGCCTTGCAGCCGGTATCCTCCGAGAAGAGGAGGAAGAGGCAGCTGCCTCACCACCTGTCGTATCTGCAGCTATAGCAACTACGAGCGATGAAGACCGTGTTGCGCAGCTCGAGGCGGAGCTAGACGCCGCGAACGCTGCCATCAACGAAAGGGATCAAGAACTTGCGGACCTCAAGTCGCAGCTTGAGGAGCTGGGGGCGCAGCTGCCCTAGCGGAGCAGTGTGGCCGACTATTGAGTAACTTGGTTTTATTGTTAGTACGAAAGTGAAAGAGCGAAGCCATTTGAGTCAAACAAGCACAAGCACTCCTCTATTCAGCTAGGTGTCACCATCAATCGTCACAAGTTACGTACATCATATCATAAGTCACATCCCATTTGCACTTCAACGCTAGTCAATCGCTGTAGGTCTTCTTGTGGCTGTTATCGTTGGCCCATGCAGATGGATCTCAGCCTGATGTCTTCTGCGTTGTAGATGGGCTCAGATTGAAGCTCGTGATCTCTGCCTTACCTGAGCGACATAGATGATCTCCAAATTCCGCTTGAACTCCGCAAGGGTACCATCAGTGGCCATGATGTCCGCTTGGACGAAATGCGCCTTGAACCTGTCACGATCTTGGAACATCTCGAAGCCTAGCTCCCAGAAATCGATAATGTCGAAGCCGTACAAGTTCTCGGCGGGAGCACCGTCGTTCACCAAATGGCGTAGATCATGGCCGATAAAGCAGCCGATATCTGCTAGGACCTGTCCTTGTGCCAATCTTTCCAGTATCTCCGGATAAGCTGGTAGTCGTCGATAAGCTGGTAGTCGAAATGCGAGCCCAGATATATGACTTTTATGCAACTGCCCTTCGTGAAGGCACCATAGCTGCACGTCCGAACGCTTAACTGACAAGCATCACGAGGCCGAGCCATGTAAACTTTAATCCTTCGATCCCACCATACTCGTACGATACTCTCAGCCCCACGGCCGTTCAAAGGATGGCAAGAGTTAGTATTCTAGCTTTGCTGATCTGTGGCAAGCGGATCATAATGGCATACAGGCACGGCGTGAAGGTATCCAGACAGCTCTGTTGACATATGAGTCTGGAGTCTCGAGCGCTACTTGCACCTAGAAGTCACAAGTAATGTTCTTAGTTGCACTTCCTTCACCAGAAGATTCACAAGGACCTCGTCAGTTCCAGGACCTGATTGCAACATTTCTTATCTAGGACATATCTTAACGCGTCCGCTACACCTGGCCAACACAACTACAGGAAGAAACATAACTAAGACAATCAAGCTACTTGATCACTCCAAAGCCAGCCTCAAGTATAGCAAGTACCAACAACAAAAATGTCCCAATCCTCCCAAACAAACACCACCCCAGTCGCTCCGGCCACAGCAACAGATGCACCCAAACCCAAAAGTCAAATCAAACAACCGTCCACGAAAATGTCCCCCAACAACAATCCGGCCACCAAATGAACGACATCCGGCCCCGCCGCGAACGCACCCGCCAAGACGACTACCTCTACTACTCGCTCTCCGGCCCTCCCGCGCCACCGCCACGCTACGACCAGCACCAAACCTACTACGATGAAGGGCACCTGGACTTCAATTCGTGGATGCAGCAGGAAGAGGACGGGCCGAATTCTACGCTTGCCAGGAATTTCCCGCAGATTGTGAGGTGCAATGGGGATGGTCCGGATGGGAAGATTGTGGAGGCTGATGAGAAGGGCGAGAGGGAGATGGCACCGCAGGTCGAGGCGGCGGAGGAGTCGGTGGAGGCGTTTGAGAATGGGAGTGAGGATTATGCTACGTTTGGAATCCGATCAATTCGGTGTGGGTTGGAGATTGTGCTTATATTTCTTGTGAAGATTCCGTAGAAGAAGCTTGCACCATGGAGGAAGAGGAGGAAGTGAAACGCCGCCGGCGGGATCGCCAGCGAGAATGGCCTGGCATTTCTCGAACTAAGACTAACAAGTCTTCCAAATCTGAGGAGCAGCAGCAGTCAGGTCTAACAGATCAAGAACGCGATCCGCACAAACCATTCAACCTATGGTCTGTAGCTCTCCTGAAAAGCCAATGCCCTCTCGGCGAATGGCTGGGAATGACCACCTACACCTTCATAGGCATCAGCAGCAACCTTGCCGCCGGCACATCCTCCAATGAAGCCGGCACCATGGAGACGCAATGCTGGGCCTATGGTTTCGCCACCATGATGGGTAACTCCCTTTCTCAAAGCTTACTCCCCGTATGACCTTCGGCTGTGGTGAAAAGTATAGTATCCTGCTACTACGAGCCTACAAGTGTGGCATGGCAGCCATCTCAAGGGAGGAATTTCCACGCTATTGATCGGTACCGCGAGGTAGCAGTACTCGTACTGCTCATGTACTCGTGAGATCATTACCATGTCAACGGTACATTGTTCCGGCCTACACGTGATGGTACCAGCATGAGATCGTGTGCTATACTCCCCACTAGCCGAAGAACACAGTACAAACCGTCCATTTCCCCCCTCTAATCTCACCTCTTCCTTCACCAAACAGACATCTACATCTCCGGCGGCAGCAGCAGCGCCTTCCTCAGCCACTCCCTGATCATAACCCTCACAATCTTCCGTGGCTTCCCCAGCCGGCGCGTCCCAACCTACATCCTCGTCCAAATCCTCGGCGCCTTCTGCAGCGCTCTCCTAGCCTTCACAGTCCACCCCGACAGCCTCTTCTACCTCGACAATGGCGCCTTACTTCCAGCCTCCACAGGCGTAAGCATATATGAACGCAGCCTCGCGACTGGATCCGGCCGTCCACAGCGTTCTTCACCGAACTCCTCGGCAGCACGGTGCTAACCTGCACGATAGTGGCTCTGGGAGACAGCGGAATTCTCCTCCAGGCGCCGGGATGCACGCTCTCATCATTGAGCTGGTAGCAACAGCAACGAGCGTGGCTCTCTCGTATTCCACCCGAGGCTGCTTCGATCCCGCACGCGATCTAAGACCGCGTCTCGCAGCTCTAGCCTTAGGCTACACGCCCTCGATTTTCAGCGTGTCGCACTCGTGGTGGATATGGGGCGGGTCGGTGGCGCCGATAACAGGTGGTTTTGTCGGGGCGCTGGCGTACGACCTTTGCGTGTTTAAGGGAGGGGAGAGTCCGGTGGATTAAAGCGTTTCGAGGTGGCGGAACAAGACGCGGAAGGGTGAGGCGAATTTGTTGAAGAATGCTTTGCGGTCGACGAGGCGTAGGACGGTCGAGAGGAGGCTTGAGAGTGGGGATGTGATGGCGAGGGAGGAAAGACGGTGACGATGGAATAATGTGTGAGAGCAAAAAAAGCGATTTTGTATTTTCTCCTCTCAGCTCAGCGCAGAAAGGCTTCAAGCCTCTCTCTCTCTTCAAAAAAAAAAAAGGTAAATCCGCACGCACGTATGCAGGATTCTCAATAAGATTTCGCGAACCAGCCGCTCCTAAAGAAACTCTTCCAATCCCCTGCAGCCTGCTGCCATCTTCCTAAAACTTGCCGCACATCCATCGCTTCCACTTCTTGCTCTTCTTCTCCGCCCGGGTGACCTGCACAGCCTGTGACTTCCTCGGAGCGCTGCTCTCGCTGGTAGCGTTCGAGCTAGCCCTCGTGCCTTGAACGTGCCGTTCGCTCGTTTCCCTTTGCACGGGCATGGGAATAGGCACAGGAGGTTCTTCCACTTCGGACTCGGATTCCATTTCAGGCTCCGGGTCGGGCAAGATACTAGCTCGCCTGCTCGGGATGCCGGTCGCGGTGCTTGCGTTGCGGCTCGGCTGGGGACTTGGCTTGATGGTTTGGGCTGTGGGTGTGTTTTCGCGGCTTACTTCGCGGACTTCGCTTTGCTTGCCTGCGGAGAGCAGGTCGGGACGCCAGGTTGCCGCGCGGTTATTGTTGCTGCGGCGGTTGCTGGCGGCGCGGTGGACGAGAACGGTGGAAGTGGAGTCTGCGCGGACGCGGCCTGTGGCTTTGGCGCTTGAGGAGCGTGGTGATGTGACGTCTTCAGTGGAGTGGTCTAGAGCGGAAAAGGTAGAGGTGCGGTTTGTGCGAAGACTGCTTTTTCGGAAGAGGCTTGAGCTGACGGAGAGGATTGAGCTGCGTTTTTCAACACCGATTGGGTGCGGCGCTGGCGATGCTGGAGGTGTGGACACGGGTGTGTGGATGCTGTTGCGGCGGGAGGAGGGTGCTTGATCGTCGTACTTGAAGTGTGGCGACCAGCCTTCTCTGAAAGCAACATAGATGCTGGTCATCGTGATGATCGAGCGAATGAAGTCATCTGTTCTGCGGACTTCTTGCTTCGAAGTGGTGTTGTCATCCGAGTCTAGGCCGTCCTCGATAGTTGTAGCGTGTTGTTTAGGGGTGGCGGTGGGAGTCGCAGCAGAGAGGTCGGGCATCTTGTAGGAGTCGTAGATGTCGAGGGAGGATTTGGAGAGGTTTGCAATTATAGGGTGACGGCGTGTGTTTGCCGAGATGGTCGAGAAGTTGAAACGCCTGAACTCCGACTTGACTCCCTCCTTCTTGCTCTTCTTGGGTACCCATCGAACGGTCAGACCCAGTCCATGCTCGTCCGTTGTGAAGAACTCGTAGCCTCCGTTCACGCTTGGGTATGCCTCCCACTCTCCTCCATCGACCATGCAGATCTTGGCTTTGCCAGAAGCGACACCATCCTCTTTCCGACCCTTGCAAATCAATGCAACGACATCGCGAGTCTCCTGGTCCTCCTCTGGCTCCTCAGTGTAGTAGTCCTCAGCTCGCAGCACAACAAGATCGTTAGGGCATAGGCTGTGCTTCGCTCTGAAGACTTTGGTTGTCGCTCGGGTCAATCGGACGCTGAAGTTGGCGGATGGAATGATCTCGTATGCTGGCAGTGGCCTTGAGTTGGGCACGACTTTGTGCAACTGTAGTAATGATCGTGGTCGACGGTGTAGCTTTTGTCTAGCGGATGACGCAGGAGGAGGGTGACATATGCTGTAGGTTGTCTTGGGCTTGTTGCTCTTCTTTGCGCGTCTCTTGCCGTCAATGCTACCCTCTCGCGATCCGCTTAAGCTGGTGCCTTGCGACTCGGGTTCAGCGAACATGACCGATGCGGAACTCTTAGTTGGCGAAGGAGGTCCAGAGTTCAGAGCTATAATGGAGAGAGCAGTGCGCTGCTTGTCGGCGTTATGTTGCGCATCGTCGGAGGCATCTTTTGGTTTCTCGGCGGCACCAAAGGGATTTAATGAAGCGATCAGGCTGGTGGGCAGCGAGGGCACCCACTGGCGTGCCTGCCCGAAAGAGGGTTGTTGTTGTTGTTGTTTTGGTTGCTGCTGCTGCATTGGGCTGGCAGCTGCAGCGGCGGCCATTGTGTAAGTAGGTATCTAACCCGGTACGGTAGAATGTAAGGGTTGTCGTCTTCAGGCCAGCGGAGAGGCAATGTTGATGGTAGACATGAGAAAGGTTTGAGTGATGCAAGTGGGACACTGGCAGGCCGTGGGCTGGCCAGCAGCAACAACGACAGCAGCGGCAGGCTGGGAGAATGTTTGTCGTACCGTCGTACAACCTCCTCCTTCTCTCCCTCCCTAAGTGAGTGCCTGGCGGCGGGCTGGCTGGTGGAGCTCTTGGTGGAATCTCGACTCAGGACCACGCTCTCCACACCCAAGCCTGGCGATCGCGGTGGCTGAGACTGGAGCGTGTGAAACCGGCAAGGCTGGGCTGGGCGAGCCGCGGGCCTTGAAGACTATAAGGAGATTGATGATTGATTGCTGAATATTGATTGATTGATTGAGTGATTGATTGATTAGCCGATCGTGGGCTGTGGCTTAGTCTGAGGATATTGATTGATTGATTTTGGTGGGCGTGCTTATGGCAAGCAAGCATCGAAATAGCGAACAGGAGAAGGATGTGGTGAGCAGATGAGTAGTAGTACAACGATACGACGGCAAGACAGGGCAGTACAGTAGTGTGGGCGCAAAATCGAACCACTATTCCTTGCACACCGGCTTCCTCTGCTGCTGATGCGCGTGTGTTCAATCCTTATGCCTGTTTGCGGTCGGGTGACATTGTTACCGCAACCCCCGAAGCCATTCTGCCTTGCGCCCTTTGTTCTGCCATCCGGCCCAGCCGGCAGGTCTCGTTGGTAGCTTCGCTTCGATTCACCCTCGCTTGGCAGATCTCGTGCGCATCATCATCAACATCATCATTGATCGTGTTGGCTCCTGGGTTGTATGGACAGCCTCGATCAACAATGCCTGCTCCGCTCTGTCACACCCTGTCGATGACCACATCTCTGAGCAGAACTGTACGCCTGGTCAATGCCTGCGACACTCAGCTCGTCCTTGTCGTACGCGTGTGCACAGCCACTCGCCTGTCACTACAGCCAGCCAGCAAACCCTCGATCTGTCCACTCATCCATCTCTCACGCACGAGACGGAGTCGCTAGTCTCACCCCTCAAGCCAACACTGCTGCACCCAACTGCTCATCATCATCAGCCCTACACCCCGCTCTTGTCCCCTTGTCCTTGTTCGTGTGGTTCGCGCTCCCTCGCTCCCGCATCGCTACCGAATGCGAGATCGTGATGTCTAACAACCCGAGCTCCCTCGGTCGCATCGCTTTCCCGATCCTACTGTACAACATGTTGCATATCATCCTCCTTGATTAGTTTGGTCCGTCGCCTGCGCAACGTCCCATGTCATGCTGCAATCCTCCGTGTCCAATGCCCTAAATTAAGCCTGTTGTGGCTGTAGTGGCCGTAGCACTTGGCTTGTAGAAAAGTATATTCCATACATCTTCCATGCGCACTGCAATCAGTGCTGCTGGAAATTTCAGTGGCATCCGCTCTGAAACCCCAAGGCGGTGTGTGCACTACTAACTTGACACCGTCTTTCCTCCACCACCTTGGCGCTCGCCTCTATACCGCTTCGCCAAGCGATTCTCCGCCGAACCACTGACTTGTCTTCTTTCGCCTTCTCCTGGTTGGTGCGTTCGTATGTAGGGCTGTCTTCTCCCACGTATACGCCGTATATCGCTCACTCCTGCGACCAGAGAAAACCCTTCCATCTCCTTCTGCCCTCCGATTCCCCGGAGCTATCATTTCTAGTCGGGCGCGAATCCTGCACAACTGCTTTGCTGTCGGGACCGCGGAGGCTTTTGATTCCCGACGCTGGTGTGTGCGTGCTGTCGTCAGTGCACTGTGCTGCTTCCACCTCGGCTCGAGTCTGGCCTTCCAACCTCCAGTGCTATCGTCACCCTCATCATGTTCGACGTTCTGCGCACATACTGCAGCCCTTCCACGCGCATTGGCGCTCCGGCCACGAAGAAGCTCAAGGATGACGGTGCCTCGAAGCCTTATCTCGCTTGGCTTCTGACCTTCTTCGTGGCGTGGAAGTTGCTCCTGCTCGGCGTAGCATGTGCGAGTCCTGGTCCGGGATATGATACGTCCACTCGTATCTTGTTTGACCAGTACGATGTGCAAGCGCATTCTTGGTTCAGTCGAGTCGTCGAGCATCTCACGTTGAGGCTGACAAGATGGGACGCCCTCTACTTCTCCACCTCGTCCGCGCGAGGTCACCTATATGAGCAAGAATGGGCGTTCAGCTGGTTCATGTCTAGGTTCACGGCCATGCTCGCGAATGGTGCGTTGTCGCATCTCACGCTCGTAGTAACTCATAGGCTAAGTATCGCAATCAGTGTTTCCGTCCTTCCTTCACCCATCACCCACCGTCAGACACGCTCTCAGCGGCATACTCACCTCTCATGTCTCCCATCTGGGAGCAGTCTTCACCCTTTACTCTCTTGTCCTTCGCATTGTACCAGCCGAACAAAGTCGTAAACGGGAAATAGCTTTCATCGCGGCATGTCTACACACAGTCTCGCCAGCTGGACTATTCCTGTCCGCTCCATACGGAGAAAGCACTTTCGCCTTTACAACTTTCTTGGGTATCCTGTGCTACGTCCGCGCCCAAGAACAACACCGCCTACCTTCTCAACAATCCCACATCCCTAAATCAGTCTGGATCCTCCTCTCAGGCTTCTCCTTCGCCCTCTCCACCCTCTTCCGCAGCAACGGCCTCCTCCACGGCACGATCTTCCTCTCCGACGCCATCGCCTGCCTCCGCGCCTTCTTCAAAGCGCCTAACGCAAGCAACCTGACCCATCTCCTCACCATCATCCTCGCCGGCTCCTTCATAGCCATAGGCTTCGCCTTCCCGCAATCAATCGCATACTTCCAATACTGCACGCCCGAACCGTCTCGCCCGTGGTGCTCTCACTTCCCCCCAAGCATCTACTCCTGGGTCCAAAAGCACTACTGGAACGTCGGTTTCCTCTCCTATTGGACGCCGAACAACATCCCTCTTTTCCTGCTCGCGGCGCCCATGCTAGCCGTACTATCCACCACTGCACTGGCTGTGCTCCTCGAGCCGCAGAACTTGCTCGCCGCCGTCAACGGACCTTCTAAACCTGGCTCCGAAAGCGAAAGGAAACTGTTCACGCGCGTCTGCTTCCAGTTGGCCGTTCCGCAGATCGTCCTGGCGGTTCTGGCGACTACGAGTTTCCACGTGCAGATTATCAATAGGATTAGTTCGGGTTGTGCGCTTTGGTATGTTGTTTTGGCGGTTTTGGTGGCTGATTGCAATGATAGCCGTGGTCCGCAGCACCGAGGTCTGTTGCGTTTGTTGGGAGAGAGGAAGGAGGTGTTGGTGAGGGCTATGGTCGGGTATGCGGTTGTCCAGGGTGGGCTTTATGCGGCGTTTTTGCCGCCTGCTTGATGGGGTTGGAGGGGAATGGAGGGATGGGTGGGAGTTATGTACGAGTTTGAGTATGGTTGGAGTAGCAGCGCCTGCGAAGGCCTTGGTGCTATTTTAATGAGCTAGTGCCATATGCTCCGGGTTCATGAGCAAAAGCGTCATCCGCTGAGATACTGTTGACGGCCTCGGTCAACGTTAGAAAAAAGTGTGCTCCTACCCTAGATGTCAGCGACTGAATGACGTTCACTTACCCGCGAGATATTGTTGATGGCTCCAGTCAACCCTGAAAGCTACCGTGCTTCTACCCTCGACAGCGACTGAACGGCCGGTCCTCACTTTCCCGTGGGATACAGCTGACAACGCCTATCACTCTTGGAATCAAGTGTGCTCCTACCCTCCACGTCGATGACCGAAAGACATTCACTTACCATTGAGAGCGTACAACATCCTTCTCGATAGATAACATCGCAGTGCCCCCCTATCGACAGGCGTAGCCATCTTTTGGCAAAGAACTACCATGGAGACAGAGGAGCAATCTCGTGCGTGCCTCATTTTTGTGTGCGCAACTACTGGCTGACTAGGATTGAAGAACGAATACACTCGCCATCGAGACACCTCGTCTAGAACTGTTACTGAAATTCCAGCAGTACCTCCTATCGACAGACTTGGTCGTCTTTTAGGCTGGGACTACCATTTGAGATAAACGTAAAGTTCTGTACGCATATCGAAATTATATGCACAAATACGGTCGGATCGATACACTTGCCATCGAGAGAGATTTCTTACCTTAGACCTGAGTTCAAAAGTCGGAAATGCGTTCAGGTCTTCCCCTCAGTGACAGGCGCCTTGCCATTGCCGTCGTAGTAGGGGGGAGCCTCATCGGCATAGCCTGGCGGCCGGTTCTCTCGAGGGCGGATCGCCATTTTCTTGCTACGGGCGGGGTGACCAGGGCGCAGATCATCGAGGATGGCCTCGTCGACCTTGGTGTCGTTCTCGTTGGATGCCATGTTGTGCGCTTGGGAATGGATGCGGTGGTAGCGGTGTGGTGTGGCTGAGGGAGATTGTGGGAAGGTCGGGGGGATCAATGGCGCTGAGTGAGTGAGTGAAGTGGTGCGACCTGAGGCATCTGTTGAGTAAGCTGGTTACACGGCAAAACGGCGCGTGAGTCAGAAACAGCTTTCACTTCCAGGCTTCATTTTTAAAAGCCGGTCTCCTATGGTGTCAGCACCAGCACCAGCTCCAGCGATGTGGACGCTGAAGCGAAAGAGTAGTCTCAATAAGGAGCATAGCCATTTCAATATCAACGAATGATGGTACCAGCGCTCCATGAAATGAGATGAATAGCGAGGATTAACATGTTCTCGATGGCGAGGGTGGCTGCTTCAATGTCGAATCGTCATGATATTAGCGCTACAGACATTGAGGTCAACGTCCGCCTGTGGCAGTAACTCAATGGTAATCTAATCGCTTTGGATACTAGGCGCTTGACGATACTTGCACATCAGTTGTCGCGATGAACAATTGTCTCTAGCAAATATCATTCCAGATTCACAGCTGCAAAAGTGAAGTGAGGTAGACCGGTGAGATCTCCTCAGCCACCGGTGGCTGGTGCATGTGACTGTGCAGGTTTGAGCGACCAATGGCTAGCCTTCTGGGTCATGCGCGACTTCGATGCCCTTCGATCAGCGTCAGATTTGGGTGAAGTGAAGTGGATGTCGCCAAACAATGAGGCAGCGAGGCATCTCGCCGCCTGAGCGTTCACTGAGCATGAGCCCACACCAATTGCTTAAGAATTTCCGGCTCGCCGCCTCTCTCGCTCACACACACTAAACAAGCGCAGGTTACTCGATAACCGTGGTGCGCATTAACTGTGGTCGCTGAAGTAGCGAGGTCGTCTCATTCGTAGTAGGCGTCACGTCTTCTCAGCTCCGGCAGGAGATTAGGCGTCGGCTCAAGTAATTAATCGCTGGCACAATCTAATGTGCTACGCCTCAATCCTACAGGTCCACCGAAGGTAAGTACCAACTCCTCCCTCATATCATGTTGGTAGGCATCGCAGGCGCCGGGAGCTGGAGTGGCAAGGCGAAACGCTCGTTCAATATCAGATGCCTTTCACGCTTCGGCGAAGGGTTACTGGCGAGACGTTCTTTGCTGTACCTCGCGCTCCGGTCCCACTCAGGTGCATGCGAATACCTCCGCGTTTACGCTGACCATCAGTATCTCGGCCGCTTTGGCTGGGCGCCGGAGGTTGGCATTGCTCAGACGCGGCGCTTGTGGCGATTGGAGATGGAAGAGTTTGTTGGCTTTGATGAGGACAGATTGAGAATCGGCTTTTCTCCGAATTGTAAGTAGGTAGCTGTCGTGCTGGTGCCATAGAGCATGAATGCTAGGACTGTCATGCATATCGTCAAATTACCACTCGTATCACCCGAGCATCTCAATGGTGATTGTAGCAACCATAACAGGCATACCTGCCGCCTCGCTGTTGCGCTTCTCCATTTATCGCACTCCCGGCCCGTCACTTTGTCGGTCTTAGCAGAGGATGTGCCTCGGTATTGCTACGGAAAGTCAGCTCGGCTCACTGCATCCGCAATCTAAACCATTGAAGATACTCACAAGACATAGTCGTCCAGGCTGACAAGATCCGGCTCAGCAAAGATCAAGTAAAAGTACTTCAGCGTCTCCGCCGTCCAGAAGCTCTCCATACTGTCGAAGAGTTTGGGTTGCTGCGCCGTCACATCCAACACGCTCGCAAACGCAATGTCCGTCTTCGCCGCTGCGTTGATCGAGCTGAAGATCTTCCAAGCACGATCTTGCAGCGTTTTGTCGCCGGTAATGCGATAAAGCACGAATATGGACTCGATGGCCTCAGGGCGCAGAAGATAGCGAGGATCATCGACGGACACGAAGCCAGGCGCGAGTTTGCGCGCATCAATGACCACTTGAGCCCGCTCGGCGAGGTTCTGAACATCGCCGAGGGAGTTGGAGTGGGAGAGAATGGCTTTGTGCCAACGTTCCTCACTCCACAGGCACTCGTCAGTACCACTGTCGGAGGAATTGGCTGGCATACAAGTGGCGGGTGTGAAGATCTCTGGACCAATACCCGAGGGCATGCTCTCATAAGACCAAAGGCAGCCTTCAACGAGCTGTCTCGCGGTCTCCAGTTCTTCGGGTTGCGAAAATATCCGGGATGCGAGCGCGACCATACCGCCAGCAAAACAAGTAAGATGCTGACCTTGTGGCACTCGGTCGATGCGTTTCTTGGTGTGGAATCGGCGTGTGCCCGGCACTAGGATCTCTTTGTTCTCTGGGTTGAGCACCCGAAAGAATAGGAGCTCCTTCGCTTTCTCAATGGCTGCGCTGTACATGTTCCGGTATTGGTCTGTTCGGCCTCCAAGCATCAGGTGCTGTTTTGGAAGGTACTCGTACACTGAATCGACCATACCGCCAAGCGTGAAGGTGCTGTCGAAATGGAAGTCTTTGCTCACAGCGTCGATGTAAATTGGCCACAGACCTGGAATCTTGCTCTGACTCTGGCCAACTTCGAGAGCGTCGGTGATGCGGGCAATAGCATCGTACCACTTCGGATCTCCTGTAAGCTGCGACAAGCGAGTGAGCTCCATGCTCAGAGATCCAACTTCCGCAATCAAACAGCGTTTCTCTGCTTCTTGATTCTCGCCCAGCGCACCCTTTCTCCAGTTCCAGCGGGTGATCGGCATTCTGTTGGGAGTATCGAAAGCTCCGTACAACATTTCGCCCAGTTCAGTTGCCTTGTCCAGCAAGACACTGTACTTCTGGCCAGACAGATCGTACGCGCTCATCAGTCCGCCAAGGTAGCGGATCGTCGTCTCGAAGACGTTGACCTTTGTCGACAGCATGGTGGTAAAATGTATCTTCTTTAATTCATGAACTGCAAGTTCGAAATCTTCCTCCAGGCCCATGATCCAGAGTGTATCCAAAGAGTCGACCAGCGTCGCACCCCAGCCTCCGAAGCCATTCTTGTGTTCTCCAGACATCGGTGCGACCTCATCTTGTCCCCAAGCGTGCTGCTTGTAGCCCTCCCATGAAAACACGAAAGCTTTCTTAACGGCAGCTAGGCGCTGCTGCCTCTCCGCTTTATCTTCCTCCGACTCTTTCTCGAGCTCGAACGTATGTTGCACCCTGGGTATGTCGACAATGGGTCCAGTAGGCAGTGGGGTTAGGTCCGTGACCTGGTGTCGGATCGGAACATTCTTCCAGCTGAAGGCGGGTCGTAGGAAGTGAGGCTTTGTCAAGCGGTCTATGTCGGACTCTGGCGTGAAGTTGAACCTAAGAAACAATGACAAAGAAGTAAAGACAGCAACGCAAAGGAAGACCCAACGACGAGCGAAAGGAGAGAGCATGTCGTCGGTAGTATACAAGAATTTTCAGTAAGAAACACGAAATGACATTGCCGTCCCACAGCCAAAAATGTATAAGTCTAGTACGAATCAAAGGAGAGAATTAACAGCAACACTTACCTGCGACCACAAGAGCGGCAGGGTATTAAGGGTACTTTCAAGGATGCCATCATGATTTGCACAGACTGTAACAGAGACTAGCGTGACCCGCAGTCATGCTTGAGGATGCTGGAGAAAGGAGGCGTTACGCGTACTGAAAGATCGGCATATTGTGCGTTCAAATACACGAAGATATATAGCTTGGAGATTCCATGGAGATGATACCGAGACAGTCCCCTGGCCCGTATGAAATGTCCACATGACGGTAGCGATAGAAAAGATATTCATAATCTGCCGGCGCTAGATCACACGTCGAGTTTGACTTCGTCCTTCAAGCCATCGGCCCGCCAGCCGAGGGCGATCACATCTCAAACGCGAAGTCACGGGGACACGTATAGACCACTCAATGGCAAGAACACCTACTTTTACATATTTGTGAAGACCTTCCGACAACAAACCCCTGCGAGCGGTGGTCTAATGTCTGAACAATTCCCAACCATCCCGCAGTGCGCTGCAGTAGCTGCTGCTCTGAAAGTGCTGCTTTGGCCTTCCTAGTAAGCATAAAATACCATGCAATAACATTCCCAGCTATCTAACGTGCATTTAGCAAATCTACCGACTTCGAGGTGCATAGAAACTGGCTCGCAATCACCGACTCGCTGCCATTGAAGGAGTGGTATTACGAGGTATGCTTGGACTCTGCAACAAAAATTGCTCAACTCGCTCACATGTTGCCCCTAGAAAACCTCAGAATGGACGCTTGACTACCCGCCCTTCTTCGCTTACTTCGAATGGGCATTGTCACGAGGAGCACACTATGCCGATTCTGCAATGCTGCAGGTCGCCAATCTGGGACACGACAGCTGGCAGACTATCCATTACCAGCGCGCCACCGTTCTGATCACAGAGCTGGTCTTGGTCTATGCTCTTCACCTGTAAGTGAATCGCCTGAGATGGACGCTCTTAATGATACTGATGTTTTATAGATACGTCAAGTCCTCGCCTCTTGGATCCAAGAAGCAGTCACACGCTGCAGCGCTTTCGATTTTGCTTTCTCCTGGGCTTCTCATCATCGACCATGTCCACTTCCAGTACAATGGTTTCCTCTACGGCATCCTGATCCTGTCAATCGTCCTGGCTAGACACAATTCCGGTCTCCTGGCCAGCGGCATTGTTTTCGCTGCCCTACTCTGCTTCAAGCACATCTACCTCTACCTGGCTCCGGCATACTTTGTCTACTTACTGCGCACGTACTGCCTTGGGCCTCGTTCCATCTTCCATATCCAGTTCGCCAACTGCATCAAGCTCGGTTTGAGCATTGGCGCAATTGCTGGCCTTGCATTTGGACCATTCGTGTATTACGAACAAATGCCACAAGTCCTCGAGAGACTGTTCCCGTTCTCGAGAGGCCTTTGCCACGCTTACTGGGCGCCAAATGTCTGGGCTATGTACTCATTTACAGATCGCGTGTTGATCTATGGTCAGTCTCTCACTTGATATCGCCCCAAGAATAACGTCTGACAAACATCCCAGCTGCGCCCTACCTCAAACTGCCGGTCGATTCGTCTGCAGTACAAAGCGTCACCCGCGGCCTGGTGGGTGACACTGCTTTTGCTGTTCTGCCGACCATCACACCTCGCATGACATTCATTCTGACGCTCTCCGCTCAAATTGTAAGTTTGTTGCATGGGTGCATTGACACACACAAGTAGTGCTAACCACCCGTTACAGCCTGCACTCGTCAAGCTCTTCCTCCGACCAACATGGTCCAACTTCGTTGCAACCACCACTCTTTGCGCTTACGCATCTTTCCTCTTCGGCTGGCACGTCCACGAAAAAGCTGTCCTACTGGTTATTATTCCCTTCAGCCTCATCGCACTTAACGACCGTCGGCATCTCGGCGCCTTCCGACCTCTTGCTGTGGCAGGACACGTCAGTCTATTCCCTTTGCTCTTCACGGCGTCCGAATTCCCTGTCAAGGTTGCATATACGATCTTCTGGCTCATGGCCTTCCTACTTGCATTCGACCGACTGGCACCAGCGTGAGACACCCCCCAGCCCAATGTTTCCTTGTTGGCGCGTCGTTCATGCCCAAACCTTCGTATACTAACCATGTGATCTACAGCTCTCCCAACCCTCGTTACTTCCTATTCGACCGCTTCTCCATGCTTTACATCGCCATTGCCGTTCCGCTTATCGCCTACTGTTCACTAGGGCACTCGCTCATCTTCGGCGCCCGCTATGAGTTCCTGCCGCTCATGTTCATCAGCTCGTACTCGGCCATCGGTGTGGTGGCGAGCTGGACCGGCTTTTCCGTGGTCTTCTTTACCTCCTAAGTGTTATCGTGCTAATTGTCGATAGCGGCAAGGCAGACTTTGCAGTAGATATAGAACAACATTCCAAGGCACTGTATTTACTGTTAACATCGCACTCTCACTGGTCCCACACCAGTGTCTTGTAGACTAATTCGATGATAGGCTCATATTCTACTCAACTCTCATGTCACGTGACCAGAAACCTCCCCCATGCTCCAGCTCCAGACCCCGCACTCAATTGTGGATCTGGATCTACAAGTGCTCACACTCGATTTTGTGTACGACTCAAGCACCTGCTATCGCTTTGTCGACATCCATCTATACTGTTGCTATAGGCCTTGTGTGTATTAGGGAGTATACTATCCGTCGAGATACTATCCACGTCGTCTCTTCACCTCAATATCCGATGTGCTAACACTGCCTACTTTGAAGATCTGAGAATCTCATTGTTTGCCATTGAGAGCCTGTACAATGTCCTTCTGCGACTGCACAGCACTTCTTGCAAACATGCCGGCCGATCCTTCGCGTCCCGGTAGAAATGATCTGATGGCGAAAGAGAACCTGCAGCCCTCTTAGGAAGCTGACGACACGCGTGCGCTGCTCGCCGTTCGCCGCTCGTGCGAGATCACAGATGAGGGGCAACAGAGAAGGTTTACGAGAGCTCTCTGGCTATGCCGCGGAAAGATCACATGCGATTGGAGGCCAAGGTATGAGGAAGTATACTCCGACGAAGGAGGGGAGTCGGTTCCGCGATTGAACTACTATTGTCTCCTTGGTCGGCTCCGTCATTGTTGTTTTCTTCCTACAAGTTCATGCTTATGCCGTCTTAAGAATTGTTTCACGAGGGTAATCAGACCTGAGCGATTACTGACATTGATCATACATCCTTTCACAGTCCATTAAGCAGAAAGATAAGATGCGCGCCGCAAGATATTACGGCAAGGAAGATATCAGGATCGAGCACGATGTTGCTCCGCCGCCACAGCAGCTAAGCGAAGGACAAGTCAGAGTCAAGCCCGCATTCGTAGGCATTTGTGGAACAGGTATATGTCGCTTCGATTGTTCCAAACCACCCGGGTCGTTGACACTGCCTTTCAGATCTACACGAGTATTTCGCGGGACCCAAGTAGGCTTCTCTTCGTCTAAATTCTCCTCGTTGCCATTGATACATTTTCGCTGACCAACTAATCTTGACAGTTTCTCGCCTGTGACGCCCCACCCTGTAACAAAAGAATCCCTCCCCATAACCATCGGCCACGAATTCAGCGGTACAATCATCTCTCTGGGTTCCAAACCACCCAAGCACCTCCGACCCGGCATGAAAGTTGCCGTCCAGCCCTCGATCTACTGTGGTGCCTGCCCAGCTTGCCACGTAGGCGCTGAGAACGCATGTCCGTCCGGCGGCTTCGTCGGTCTATCTGGCGGCGGTGGAGGTATGAGCGATGAAGTCGTCTTACCCGCCGAGGCCTGCCACCCTCTACCAAATAACATCGGCCTGGACATCGGCGCTCTTGTCGAGCCGCTTTCTGTTGCATGGCATGCGGTCGACGCGAGCTCGATCGCGGAGTACGAGGGCAAGGCGCAGGGGCCTAACTGTCTGGTCCTCGGCGGCGGACCAATCGGGCTTGCGGTCTGCCAGGTGCTTCAAGCAAGAGGCGCAAACAAAATCATCATGTCAGAGGTGTCTGCAAAACGGCAATCTTTCGCTCGCCAGCTGGGCGCAAGCAACGTGATGGATCCGCGACAGTTCGACATCGTAGCCGCCAGTCAGCAACTGTGCGATGGTGCTGGGGCGGATATTGTGTTCGACTGCGCTGGCGTTCCGCAGAGCCTCGAGACAGCGTGCAAAGCTGTACGAGCGAGAGGCAGTATTGTCAACGTGGCGATTTGGGAGGGCAAGGTACCTTTTGATCCGAACTGGCTGGTCTTCAGGGAGGCGAGGTATTCGGCTGTGCTGGGCTACCAGAGGAAGGACTATGAGGGTGTGATTCAGGCATTGGCGGATGGGAGATTGAAGCCGGAGAAGATGATCACGGCAAGGATTGGGTTGGATGACCTTATTGAGCAGGGCTACGGGGCGCTGCAGGGCGAAAAGGAGAAGCACGTCAAGGTGTTGATTGATATGAGCGTTGGTGCTTGAGGATTGCGGAACTGCGGCCTCTATTCCTCGCAAATGAGCATATGCTCGTTCTTTTGCGGACTTTTTGTGACTACTGTCGATCGAATTTGTCGAAGTATACTTGCTGATCACGTCCACCTCATTAATATCTACCACAGCAGCAAGCTCCATGGATGCATGTGGTGGCTGTTCCAGAATTCCGAAATTATCTCATGCTTCTATACTTTAAAAAAGACGCCACCGCAATATGCAATATGAATCAGATATGTCTTACATTTCTGCAACCACAGCCGCCACGATTGGAAGCGCCACTGCGAAGCTCAATCTCGCCTGCTTTTGCAGTTCAGCAGCGTTTTCCCTGTCCCCTCCACTACTGCCTCCATTGCCACCACCATTGTTGCTGCCTCCGCCTGACTGTCCTGGCGAACCGTTAGGACTTCCCGTTGGCTCATCCGCAACGAACGTGCTCGTCACGTCACGCACGGCGATCGTAACGCTCGGCGCAGTCCTTGGGACAAAATCTTGTACTGACGTCGATCCCGTAGCGTTCATATCCGCAGTACCCATGAAAGACTCCCGCGGTAGCACTGGGAGGAGAGCTAGCACGGCTTCAAGTGCGGACATCTGCTGCCCGATGCCAGGATTACCATCGAATCCGCCTACGTACCATTTCTGACCACACGTCGCGTTGTCGGCGCCTGAAGAGCAAGCCTGGGCTGCTGCTTGTGCTGAGGTGGTGAGCAGCGTGCGGATCGCTGGGAGGGTGTATGGTGCTAGCACTGCTGTTTTGCCGAGGTAGCGAGAAGCATAAGCTTTGAAGGAGTATTGGTCGTTGTTGCATATGTTGAATGGCTCACAAGCTTGCTCGAAAAGGACGTTGGTGGCGTTTTCGAGGGAGTAGAAGTTCCGGATCGTGGATCGGAGGAGGCCTGATGTACGCTCTTCCCAGACCCCTGAGCCGTTGGTATAGTTGTACAGGTTAGCTGCGCCGTGCAGCAGGATACTGGGATTATAACTCCATTTAGTATGGTCCAATTCCGTGCAGTTAATTTTCTCATCAGTGCCGTCGAAGACTTCGTATGCGCCATCGAAAAGGCCAGTAGCGTTCATCCAATCCCAAGCACGATCCGCCCACTCGACATAAGTTTGATTGCCAGTGTATCGAGCAAGACGAGCAGCAATCTGAAAGAATGCTCCGTTCGATACAGTGTTCTTGTAGTAGTACCCAGCATTGGACTGAAAGATTTGCCATTTCAGACCGCCTCCGCATGTAGCTGTTTCCCAACGAGGCCATTGCGTATTGAATACTGCCTCAGCGAGAGCAAGCCATTGCGGCTGGTCTGAAGGAGGTGATGGGTAGCCTGACTCTGCCGCTGAGAGGGCTGCGAAAGCCCAGAAGGCCTGGTCGTCATTGCCCAGGGAGGCGAAGTAAGCGGGTGGCATGTAGTTGTCATTAGGGCCAACTTGGGCCTGTAGAGCCTGGGTGATGGTTGGGTTGTAGCTGGAATCATTTGTATAGGTCCAGTAATCGACGAGGCCTCCCCACATGGCTCCTGCTTGCCACCAGTACAGGGGTTGAGGCAGGGTGCCTACGTTCTCAGGAGGAGTACCGGTTTGATTCGTTTGATAGTAAGACATGAGGTTAAATATAAGCGCAGCCGAAGCGTTGCGAATTGAAGAGGGAGAATTGACGTCCAGGCTCAATGCAAAGGTGGAAGATAGAAGCGTTGCGATTATTCCAAAGATGAAGGACCGCATGATGGCGAGATTTCGAGATGCTGACCGTCGATAGAAGTCAGAGGCTTGGCAGATAGTACTTCCAGGTTCACAGGGAAATATGTATGTAGAAAAAGATTGCTGACTGCATAGACTGTCGACAGACCGCTGGTAATGGAGTTATGTTTCTCGGTGGCGTGAACCAAGCAAACGCAGGAGCAAACGCAGGCACAAACGCAAGCCCCGCGTGACTCTGCCAGCAGGTCAGTAAGGTAGTGACGCTACGCACTCGGCGTGGCTCTTACGCCCAGTGTAAGAGACATATCGTGTAAAAGAATGGTGAAATGGGAGAAAAGTGGACGATGACGGATACAAAGACCTTGGCGATTGGTTGGCGACTTGGACAATCCTCACATATCACGTGGAGGCCAGGATTGATCTCTGGCAAAACGACATCTGCGCTTAGACATGCAGGGACGAACAGGGTCAGAGAAATCTGCCAAACAGGGCAAACATGCCAGTCGAAACGAAGCCGACGAAGCGTGAGGTCTTCGAACTTCCAAGTCTCACTGGATGTGTTTCGCCACACCGTGTGGCAATGACGCAAGTGGCTGTCTGCCATACCAGACTGCACGGCCACACGGCACACGAGAAGCGATTAACTATGCCAACGGCTTCATGTTCCTTTATCCAAAGATGGATACATGTCCTTTTTGATAACGTCTAAGGACGAAGTCTGCATCTTATCGGCAAATCAGGCGAGTTTGATCGTCGCACCTGAAGAGACCAGCACGCCAGCTTTCGAATTCGCCAGGAGACAGCGATGGCATCTCAATACTCCAGTACAGAACGGGCGCTTTGTATATATCACTCCTCCTCCAACCTCATGCCAGTCAAAGGGGGAGACTGTGTCACTGTGCATTGTGCTCGTCCATCTCTGGCGGGAAAGCACGATATGAAAGCTGCAACAACAGAAGTGTTCGGAAAAGACTGAAAATCCTGGCCTGCAAAGACACGCATAGTCCACTTGCAGCTTCCGCCCGCCGAAGACCAAAACGTGTAATCCAAAGAAATCCGCCATGCCACATATACCACACTACAACCCAAGCGGAAGATCGTAGTTGGGAAAGCACGACCCGTGTCTCCGAAGTTCACTCCATCGATGAAGAGACCGACTGACTCGCTCCAGCATTGTGCCAGATCACTCCTTAACGCTCCATCAATCAATGAAGAGGGAACGTCATTTCAACTTATTTGCATCAGAGCTACAGTTACAGAGACTACCTATGCTCGCTACCTATGCTCATACAATGAGAACAGTATAATGAAAGGACCCCAAAAAAAAAAAGCATTCAATGATACCAGACGTCCACGTGTGCGAATGTCCAGTTGTGGGAGGTACTATGCGCAGCAGCCCTATGTCCGTCCCTCGACGCCTCAACGCCGTCTCCAAACCGTTTCCCAGATTTCGAGAGTAAGAGAACCTGTGGCGACAAAATGTTCATCTGCAGTCGGCTAGCACTCGCGGCTAAGGGTCGCGCCGGTTCAAGAAGCCTTTTCTCGTGCTTGGCGCATACGCTGCATGCCAAAGCTCGACGTCTCTTGACACAGATGAACCTAGCTGCAGCCGTAAGAATTGACAATCTTGATGATTGCAAGCCTTCTCGTCTACGGGTTTCCGGCAGGGTAAGGTCGTGAGTCGTCGCCGCTGTCAGGCGCTGGGGCACCCTCGCCGCCCAATGTTCCACCAATGGGTGGCGGGACGCCGAAACCTGGCAAGGGGACGCTGGGAAGCTTGATGGGGGTATCCGGGCTGGTCTTCAGCTTGTTTGCCGGAAGCGGCTCACCCCTGATCACCTTCTCCATCTCAGCCTTGTCGAGGGTCTCGTACTCTACAAGTGCAGTAGCGAGCCTGTCCAGCTCGACGCGCTTCTCTGTGAGAAGCTTTGTAGCGCGGTCCTTGCCAGCCTCGATGATCCGACGGACTTCTGACTCGATCTTCTGCTTGGTGTCCGTGGAGAGACGGTTGTAGTTGCTTGACAGATCGATGTTACCGAGTAAGTCGCTCATACCAGCCTGTGTGACCATGTGATACGCCAAGTTAGTTGCCTGCTGGATGTCGCTCGAGGCGCCAGTGGACACGCCGTCTTCGCCGTAGATGAGCTGTTCTGCAACCTTGCCGCCCATGCAGACATCAATGCGTGCCTCCAGGTTCTTCTTAGTCTCGCTGACCTTGTCCATTTCGGGAAGCTGGAAAGTGATTCCAAGAGCATGGCCACGGGGCATGATGGTCGCCTTATAAAGAGGGTCACATCCATCTGTAAGCAGAGCAACCAGCGCGTGGCCACCTTCATGGTAAGCGGTCATGATCTTGTCCTTCTGCTGGATGACAGCACTCTTGCGTTCTGCGCCCATCATGATCTTGTCCTTGGCCCAAACCATATCCTCGAGTGAGACCTTGGTAGCCTTGCGCTTAGAGGCATGGACAGCAGCCTGGTTGACAATACTTTCGAGCTCGGCACCGGACATTCCAGGGCTGCCTCGGGCGATGACGGAGGCGTCGACGTCGGCATCATACTTGATGTTGCGGAGATGGTGCTTGAGAATAGCGATACGGCCACGAACGTCCGGCAAGGAGACAGCGACGTTGCGGTCGAAGCGGCCAGGTCGAGTGAGAGCTTTGTCAAGAGACTCGGGGAAGTTGGTAGCACCAATGATAATGACACCAGAGTTTTGCTCAAATCCGTCCAATTCAGTCAAAAGTTGGTTGAGTGTCTGCTTAGCATAAGCAGCATCACGTTCGTGACGCTTGCTTCCGACGGCATCCAATTCGTCAATGAAGATAATGGCAGGGCTCTTGCTGCGAGCGTTGGCGAAGAGTTCGCGCACACGCTTCGCACCAACACCAACGTACACCTCGTCGAATTCGGAACCAGACATGTAGAAGAAGGGCACCTGGGCTTCACCAGCGACAGCACGAGCCAGCAGAGTTTTACCAGTACCGGGAGGGCCAGCGAGCAACACACCCTTTGGCATCTTGCCTCCAAGTGTGCTGAAGCTCTCGGGGGCCTTCAAGAATTCAACAAGCTCTTGCAGTTCCTCCTTGGCTTCGTCGCAGCCGTGGACATCAGCAAATCGGGTGGTCTGTAGTTCAGGCTTGGTTTCGGCGTTCTGGCCGGCTGCACCCTTCTTCATGAAACCCAGAGACTCGACAACCAAGGTAAAGACGACGAGGAAGGCGTAACCGCAAGCACAGAAGAGGAGAACGAACTTGGTAATCCTGAAGATGAAGGCGAACATGCTCTCGTCGACCACGACGTAGAGAGGTTCAGCCTTGTTGCCAGCTCCAGATCCAGCGCGCATGTTGTTGATACCAACGTTACCACCAGCATATTTTGCTGCCACCGCCTGTCCGACAGCTTGCAGTTGTTCATTGCTCAATCCGTTGCCATTGCCTTGCGCATTTTGTCCAGCAACATTTCCAACTACACCGCTCTCAGCGGCACCAATCTGCTGCAAAGCCTTCTTGAAAACGTTGTCGCAAGCAGAGTTCGTGGCAAATCGTCCGGTGTTGTAGCGTTCGACGAGGATCTCGGGCATGTTCGATCGGAGGAGGGCGGAGTAGAAGGCATTCTGGGCGGTAGCGCTACCGGGGTTGTTGTTCGCGACCTGCTCCAGATGCGCAAGCATGTTGCGATTGCTGGATGCGCCCCATGAGGAGCCGAAGATAGATCGTTGCTGGAGGAAGCCTTGGAGGGGAGACTTGGAGGCGATTGAAGACGGGCTGACGGAGCCTTTCGAGGCAGTCGAGAGGGAACGATGGGCGGCGAAGACGGTGCGAGCAATGGGCGCAGTAGAGCGAAGTCCCATGCTGCGTTGCGCACTTCTAATGGCCATGCGCGGGAACATGTCGCCGAGGGCGGTGGTGGCGGCCATGATGGTGGTGGTTGGTGTAGGCGGTCGTTACCGCTGAGTCCGTGTCGAGGGCGCCCAGCCGGCGGGTAGTGGGAGTGAGGGCAGGCCGAGTGGCGGCAGTGAGTTATTCGATGCTTGAAGAGGAAAAGAAAACGAAGAGGTGGTGTATGGGCGGTGTTTCTTGCACGCCTTGGGCGTTGGGAAAGGTACAGCAGTACGTTACGGACGGACAAGCCACGGGCGGCGATGATGGCTTCACGCCTCCGGCAGGCAGTGGCAGTGACGAAGGCTGCGCACGTTTCCATTCGCCGCCGTCGGCTTCCACTGCGACTTGCTGCCTCAGTCCAGCAGCACTCGCTCTTCCACCTCCCATTTGAGACATGTGCTGCTATTGAGGAGGAAGAGAGTGAGATACTGCAACGCGGACAAGCAAATTACACAGGGAAATTGGTATCGTCCATACCATTCATTGCATTTCTCATCTTCGTGGTAGGTGTGGGAAAGACATATTCACTGAGCGAGCAAGTACAACGAGTGCTGTACCCTCCGATTCCCACCAACGCAAGCCTTTCCCTGTCAGCATAATTCACATTGCTCGGAATAGACCAACATTTTACATTCTAGCAGTCACTCGAGGGACTGACGAGCCGAGTGGAAGCCCGCGCCGAGTGTTTGCGCGTGCCTTCAGAGCGAACAATACTAACGTTCCCTTGTCTCCAACGCCGCCTTGCTTGACTACTGCTCCATGCAATCACGACGCCGCCTCCAACACAAACGCAACGTCAAATTTCCGACACGAAAGACTGCAACCATGGCATCCTCCAAAGGCGACGCAGTGGACAACCTCGCCGAGAAGGCCAAAATCGTCGAGCTCTCTGACTCGGAGGACGGCGGTCCGCCTTTCCCAGGAAGCCACCTCAAGCGAGACGTCCACCCGTTGCCACCATGGCTGAGCTCAGCAGCGCTCAGCCTCTTCCCAGAGGAGTTGTCCACAAAAACATCGGAGGCGTTTAAGAAGGTCCGCAATGAGTGTTTGCCTCATCTCCTCGGCGAAGACAACCAAGGCATTCCGCTCAACAAGTTTGGCCTCCCACATCTGAGGCGCGAGCAGCACATCGCCTTCCTACACAACACCCTCGGCAACTTGCCTGCCCCGTATGTTGCACTCGATGCTGCCAGGCCATGGCTGTTCTACTGGGGATTTTCCGGTTTGACAGTGCTGGGCGAGGACGTCAAGCAATACCGCCAGCGCCTTATCGAGACCGTCAGACCCATGCAAAACAAGACGGGTGGCTACGGAGGTGGCCATGGTCAGACCAGTCACTGCGCCGCTAGTTACGCCTGTGTTCTTTCTCTGGCTATGGTCGACGCTGTCGAGGAGGTCAATAGAAAGGCCATCTGGGAGTGGCTGGGCAAAATTAAACAGGCAAACGGCGGCTTTCGCATGGCCGTGAATGGCGAGATGGACATTCGCGGAGCATACTGTGCTTTCATCATGATCACAATCCTGAACCTCCCCTTGGAACTCCCGCCGTCCTCTCCAGCTCGCCAAGCTGGTCTCAAGACCTTCGACGACGGACTCGGAGAGTACATCCGCTCCTTGCAAACATACGAAGGTGGTATCGGCGCCACACCCGGCGATGAGGCACACGGCGCCTATGCTTTTCTCGCCATGGGCTGCTTGAGCATGATCGACGCCCCTCACAGGATTATTCCAAAGTACATCGACACCTCCGCGTTGCTACGGTGGATGGCCTGCCAGCAAACCCACCCCGAAGGTGGCTTCGCCGGCCGCACAAACAAGCTCGTCGACTCCTGCTACAGCCAATGGATCGGCGGCATCTGGGCCCTCCTCCAAGCCTCCCTCGGCGCAGCCGAACAGGAAGCCTCCGAGAACGTCTGGAACAAGCAAGCCTTGGTGCGCTACTTGCTCACCTGCGCCCAGCAGCCCGGCAAGAAAGGCGGCATGCGCGACAAACCCTCCGCTAGGCCCGACGGCTATCATACGACGTACGCTCTTGCGGGGCTTTCGGCCGCCATGAACCACTACCACCATGACACGGAGGCTCCTGTTATGTCTCAGAGCGGAAGACTTACCAGCGCTTTCAATTGGACTGGGCAGGGCCCTAGTGCGGAGAAGATGCATGCTCTGGGCGTGGAGGAGAGCGACCTTGTCGGGCTCGTACACCCGGTGTATGTGATGCCGTTCAGTGTTGTGAAGAACTTCAGTACGAAGTTCGAGGGTGGTGGATTCGAGCAGTAGTCGACTTATCACGTTGGCGATGGAAATGAGGTCACGGTCATGAAATTGGAAAGGAAAGAAAACTGCATCGTAGGAGTTAACTCACTATGCTCGTATTGCATACTTCCTCGATGGTCTTAAACCGCCGTTGTCCGAAGTGAATCAAAAATACAAATCTGCTCTCAATGGTAGTTCACAGTCACGAATATTATCAGCGTGGACATTCCCCTTCGAATCTACTAGAATCGTTGTATGATGTAGACAAATATACAGAACGGCTCCGACCCGTGAGATTATCGTAGCCAATATGTGAGCAATATAAGAACAATCCCCTTCCAATTCAAATCCCTTCCAATATCACCAGCCAAATATATTACATCACATGACAACCTTCACCAAAAAAAATCTCAAGCATAAAGTGGTCCATTCTGGATCGGTCTCCCATCCGTAATCTCCCCCCAAGGCAACGCCTCATAATCGCCAAAACAAGCATACTCGTAATCCGCCTTCGCAAGACTGTCCTTCTGCACGTCAAGGAAAGTCTCCAGCTCACACCAGCCGTCGTCGCGGTTACCACATTCGGGGAAACTGAGACCCGTGGGTAGGGTCCGCTGGTTGAGAATAAAGTGGATGTACTTCGTTTCTTTGCCTTCGGTGTACACGGCGCCGTTGGAGCGGTCACCTAAGAGCGGCGAGGGCGTCTTGATGATTTCCATGTCGAGGCGGGCGCCGAAGGGGGTTAGGTGTGAGACTACGAGGGAGTGGTTCGCGGGGATGTGGTCTGTGGGCAGCACGGGGGCGAATTGCGTGAAGCCGAAAGCAGTGAGGATGGCCATGATGTTGGTGTCGTGGGAGAAGTCGAAATTGAGAGATTGGTTCAGGGGGAAAGTGGCGGTGTTGTTATCCAGAGTGACGTTCACTTGGGCGACGGGCGAGGCTATAACGTGGTGTTGCAGGCGCGCGAGGATCTCTTCGACGTAGCCGATGCCTACGGCGCGGCCGGTGGGGCTTTGGAAGGCGTTGTTGCCAGCGAAGGAGAGGTCGATGCTGTACTCGTAGCCGTTCCATTCGTCGTAGGTGAAGAGGCCGCAGAAGGCGGAGTAGCCGAGGGCTACGGTTTCGTAGGCACACATTGACTGAGCGTTGTAGGAATCTTTGATGGTCCAGTTGAAGCCTGGGGCTTGTGCTGCGAGGCGCTCGGTGGCGTTCGCGAGGTAGATGCCCTCCCAGACTTTGGTGGCGTTGTCGCCGCCTTTGCTGCGGAAGTTGTTGGCGTTGGGGCAGTTCTGGTAGCCGGCGAGAGAGTTGTTGAAGGTCCCGGTGAGGTTCTCGCGAGCAAGTACGAGGGTTGCGTTGTTGGTCCACTCTAGGCCGAAGAAGCCGGCCAGGAAGTACTCTGCAGATTCGACCATGCGGCGTTGAGTGGTGGATCGCGCGATAATCTTGCTGCCATTGTTGGGGTACAAGTGACCATAGCCGTACTGGTGAAGAGTGCCGGATGAGAAAAGTTCTTCTTTGCCAACGGGTACGAGGATTTCCTCTCCGAGCTTGTAGTGCCAGCTGTTTAGGAAGCTCAGATCACCGCTGAATGTGACATCTCCGAGCACACCAGTAGTGTAGTTCTTAAGCTTTTCAGCAAGATCTTCGACACCTGAGCCTTTGGTCGGGTACCTTGAACCATGGCGAGAAAGCATGTTCAGCTGCACAATGGTAGCATTCTCGGGCAAAGAATGCTCTGCCACGCCAAGTCCTTTAGGATTGCTGAAGTAGTGCGAAAGTTGGCCATGCTTGTGAAAGATGCTCTCATCGTCGCCAACCTGGCCTTGGATAGGTACTTGAGTCTCCAATGGCTGTGGCGGTACATAGGTCGTCGATGCGAATGGTGCCGGGTTGGTCTCGGCCAGGAAAGCAGCTTCACCTGTAGGAGTAGGACCTAATCTTGGATCAGCACTTGCTACCAAGAAAGTGATGTTAACATATGCTTACCAGGCAAGAGCAAAGGCTTAGTGATGTAGTAATCGGGCACGTTGCCAGACGCAGACGAGCTACCGGAAGATGCATTCTCACGTCTTAGAACCCCAGCGTCGACAAGATTTACGGCGGCAGCAGCGGCCAATGCATAGCTTCGGTAGAGCATAATGAATTGTACGACGACAACTCCAAACAGCAGGACTTGGCCAATGAATAGTGCCTTCTTGCTGAACCTCTCGTACCAAGGCCTCTTGTCTCTGGGTTGTAAGAAACGAGGCTGCTGCGCGTGTACCTCCCAGATTTCCTCGGACTCCGAGAGCAGAGGGCTTTTAGTAAGACATGCTTCCCCTCCTTCAACATTGCCGACACCTGCATGGGGATCTACGCGTACTGGCGCCATCGTCATCGATCGCGAATCCTTGTCTGATACTCGCACCAGGATGCAGTGGTATGCTTGTGCCTGAGATCGATGTGCGTACGAGAAAAGTCCACCACGTGCCAATGGCGGGTAAACCTATTGGGTTCTGGCTACGGATCGGATTGGATCCAGGAACAGCCGGAGTCGCGTTGCGTTTCCTCTCCCACGTTTGATTCGCCAAGGCGGATCCGAGATAGCCGTCCAGCAGGGCTGCAGATGATGTAAGAGTGTTCAATGGCAACCCCGTGGGGTGATGTTGCAGTGCTACTGGACCGGTAAGTTCGATACGATTTTTTGATTGTGATGATAGTGATGATGTGGGACAGGGAACACTTTGCCAGTGGAATGACCGTGATGGCTGTGATGCCAAGAGGGCGAAGCATTTCCAAGGCGTTGATCTTCAGCCTTGCAACCTCGATCTTGGTGGCTGGCATCCTGGTGATATCATGGCAACACGTGCGTCGGCGGTTGTGATAATGACAGGCTGGTCCTAGTATGCTGGCGGTCCGCATCCGAGAGATAGCCAATATTGTTTATCGAGATGATGCTCGATCCTCAACCGTGCCTGAGTCGCCAGTACGCCGAGATCGTGAAGAGGAAACTGACTGGTGTGGAAAGCGGTCACAATTCCAACGCTTCCAGCATCGTGCGAGCGTCTAAACGTGCACAACTTCAAGAAACCAACAAGAGGCTGGAGGGAAAGGAAAAGACTTAAGATTGATAACATTTGCGAAAAGTAGCCCTAACCCTAAGTACTCTCAGCTCAGTCAATGCAATCATACGACATTCGCCAACAGGTGCCACAAGAAGGAACCGTACAGCTTTATTTCAGAGCCATGCCTAGCCGAGATGGTTTACTTTTGGTTGATGGTAAATTGGTTTGCACAGTCGTTCACTGTCAAGCAGTCACTGAGAGTCGAACAACTTTTGGAAGGCGAGAGCTGAACCAAGTAATGAATCCTACACATAGTGCAGCAACTTTTTTAAGTGGACGTCGTGTCAGTACCAGGCATCACCACTTCAAACTGAACGTCTGAGCATCTTGGCTGGATGCATCGCTGAGGAGTGTAGAAGCTCCCAGGGGAAACTATAGTCGATGATGTGTCTATATCACAAAGCACTAAAATGACATACGGCTGGGATGTCTGGATGATACCAACAACTCTCGCTGGCGAGCTTAGCTACAAAGATGTAGCTGCTCGGTGGAACCATCTCATCAAGTGACTGAAGCATGCATGCGGTCTCAACAGCCCTCTATGTTAATTTGGTCATGTCAATTTTCACGGCGGATGACACCATCTCTGTCAGTTGACGAGAGAAACACTGGTGTCCATAGCTTCAGACACAAGTCCAGTTAGGTCAACAAGTGAGTATGCGTTTGAAAATAGCAACTAGTTGAGAGTGAAAGCGGATGGATCGAAGTGCGAATCCCATTCAAGCCTTGATGCCTCAAGACGGACGTTGGTCGACGTTGTCTTGTACGTCTGACGATTGATTAATAGGTCGAGTGGCATTCCTTATCATACACGGCCTAATCATACCTCTCCCAATAATAAACATCCCAGGGTATCATGAAATAAAAACGCCTAACGTCCCAAAAAACCTAATGGCGTCATCGTGGCATGATGTCGTCCCAAAACTTCCCAATCTTTTCTCCGCTCAAGTTCCAACGCTCCAAAAATCCTAGCACAGGTAGAAAGCCGCTGGATAGTGGTGCCCACGCTTGCCATCTCCAACATCGCACGTACCACCCAGTGAAGCCAGAAACCCAGTCGAGTAGGCAGTGTCAATGTGCGCCAGGTCTAGTAGAGCAGTGTGATTGCTCATGCCTTTGACAGCCTTGTGGTGACGTAAATGTACCCTTATAATACTTGCAAGTGAAAGTGACAATGTCGCTCTTGTCTCTGTCCGGGCAGAAGTACGTCTCGTGTGTTTTGCAATTCCAGATTTCGGAGGATCTTTTACCGCAGAACTTGCAGGAGTAGGGCTTCTCGTTCGTGTGTGTCCTCACGTGGGTCTCAAACCTCGACTTTCTCACGTATTGACTCGGGCAAAGTGAACACGCGTAAGACTTGACGTTGACGTCCATCGAGTCGTGGCGGGAATTCACTGGTTCCGAATCCTGATTCTATTCAGGTTCGCCCGGGGCATCATTTGCCCTCTCAGCCGCCGAACCTTAATCGCAATTTAGCAATCTCGTCAAGTGACGATCTCATGAACAATCTCAGGCACCTATTGCTGAAGCCACGCTGGCTTTCCGGCTTGCTGGCGGAATCATGCTCCTAGCTCCAGGTACCGCGCTGGTTTTCCTCACATGCGATGGTCCAGGCTCGTCGTCTGTTGCTTCTTTCGGTTGCCCAAAGAACCCGCCGCCGCTGCCACCACCTCCATTTGTACCAGCTGGAGTAAACAGACTGGGTCCTGCGGCTCTTATCATACTTTTTATCCTCGTGCGATCATATTTCGCTGCCAAAGGATAGGGTCTGTTGGGTACCAGTGGTGCTCCGCCCCAGTTTCGAGCAATTGCTGCCATGTATTGTTCGGTCTCTGCTTGTTCGTCGATGGGTCCAGATGGCAAGGCATCGTCCTCCGGGTCTGGTGCATTTGCATCGAAGGCGGCCTTCTGTTGCCTCGCTGCGTTCTTGCGCTGGTACTCCATCAGAAGCTTGTCGTAAGGTGCGCTGCGACCAGCCACGGCTCGCTTCGCTCCCATACTGTGGCTCTTGCAAGTCAAGCTCCTAGCGCATTGTCCGCCCTGTGGAAGCTCAACACCACACTGTCTTTCCACGTCAACAGGCGCCTTTGGCTTCGATGCCTTGGCCTTGGCTTCATCCTTCTTCTTTTTCTTCTTCGTAGGCACGCCTTCTTCAGCTTCATCCGCAGCTTTCCGCTTCTTGCTTGCGGCGCCGCCCTTAACAGCACTCCTCTCGCCGTCTTCTTCCTCGTCGCTTTCCTGGCCCCTCTCTTTCCTTGCAGCAGCGTCGCGCGCATCTTTGGCTTCCTTTTTCTTGCGCTGCTTCTCTTGCTTCTTGTTAAGGCATCTCTCGATGTGCTTTGGCATCGCATGTTCTGTTACGGTCCGTTTGCAGTGGTTGCACTTGAGCATCTTGGGCGTATCAGCCATAGGCCGGCCTGTTGGGAATGCCCTAGTGATGTCTGAAGGAGGGCGCTTGACCAGCGAAGGCTTCTCTTTCTTCTTCTCGGCTATTACAGGTTAGAAGGAGTGCGACTCTCCCCATGCGACCGAATTGAAACCTACCATTTCCACTCTCAGAATCCCAGTTGCCGAGCTTCTTGACCACAGGTAGGTTTCCTTTGACTTCTGGCTTCAACTTTGGGGATGTGATATCTTCGAGGTCTTCAAACAGATTGCCCAACAGTTTGCTGTCGCGTGCCTTTTGTGCAGGCGCCGGAGCTATTGCGATCGCGTTAGCATGTGCGCGTGTCACCGTGGGCCTGGGATATGCGCACTCTTGCGACTCGTGGCGCCGTTTGGAGCCATATTGATAGCTATGTCGCGGTGTGTATCATGGATGTGGAGAAAGGATGTTTGATCCTGAAAACTCGAGGATGATGAGGGCCGGCATGTGACTGCGCAAGTGGAAGTCGCTGAAGTGTAATGCTTGATGGAGATGCGGAGTGATCGCCTGGGGTGTTGAACTTAGGTAAGCAGCGCTCAAACCTCAGGCACCAGCGACTTTTGAGCCTACTACGAAGGACTCGGAAATGTTTGTGTATTAACACACGCGCAACACGATTGACAATCAATAGACGCACGACTTTTCTACTCATCCCGCCGTGGAAAGCATGCTGTTCATTGAACTCCCGTGTACTGCTCCGGATCTCAACCCTCAAAAGATTCGCCCGAGGGCGTGAGGCGACGGCCGCATCGACTACCTGGAAGTGAAGATGGACCATCGACAACAGATCTTCCAGAAACTCAAGCCAATATGTGTTGGCCTGACACAGACAACCCTAGCTTTGAATGGCCCTAGAGGCAGTATCGCAGAGCTCACAGCGAAATTAGAACAGCTCCACGACATCATTTCTTCAGTCTCATCAAGCGATGATGTTCTGGACGAAAAGTTCGCCGACTATATCTTCTTCCCAATATCGCAAGTTCTCAAGCTCAGCCAAAAGGTTTCAATAAGATGTCTGGAACTCACTCTCGCGATCCTGGCTGTTCTCATTGCTCAAGGATGGCGACAGCGAATACCGCCAGAACTGGCGACTCAAATACTGATCCTGTGCACTCTGCTGGCTAGTGACAAGCCTTCTGGTCTCGCATCTACCGATACCACCGTGGAACTACGGACAAATGCATTGCAATGCTTAGGTAACATTTTCGGAGCGCTCGGTGCATCTATTGAAGGCAAAAAGCAATGGCAAGGCGAATTGAACATGCCACAGCTCGGACAGACGCTGAGCACTATCTTGAATGCCCTGGTTGAAGGCGCAAACTTTGACATCCAGAAAGCAGCTACTAGTGCCATGAAGCTTCTTGTCACCTTAATCGATGAGCAAGACGTGCTTGCAGGCTTCCTGCCAGGGTTCGTCTCCAAGCTCACCAAGGTGCTGACTCCTCAGACGACGCAGAGAAGGAATTATGAGGTTCTAGTCGAATGTCTCGGTATTTTAACAACACTGTTGCAGTCGACGGTCAGCGATATTATTGCGGCAAAGAGCGCTTCCCTGGACGGACCACGCGATGGGACTAATGCACCCACGATCGATGCAAAGTGGTTCGAACAAGCAGCAACTCAGTTAAAGCCAGCCCTTACAAGCATATGTCGGCTGAGATCGCATGCGAGAGACGATGTCAAGGCAGCCACAAGCAAATTGTGCTTCATGCTACTTGGCAAGTGTCGAAAGAGTCTGGCTAATTGCGCCAACATGGCTCTTGAAACACTTGTCGTATTGGCTTCTTCACAAACCAGTTCCGAGCTCGAAGCGCTTTTATACATCGACTCATCACTAGCTGTACTACTCCAAGAACTTCTACATGAATGGCTGCAGTCTTTGCCTCGCGTCATGCAATCTGCCGACGAAGAGGCGAAACTGCGGAGTATAGATCGTATACGTGCAGCATACGAGATCTTACAGCATTGCCATATCGATACTGCCATATTGGACCGCACCATAGGGCTCGCCTTGCGCGATAGTGTAGTCGTGACATTGCAAGGCTCTACCCAATCGCGCGATAAAGCACAGGCTGTGGAGACCTTACAATCTCTACAAGTTGAATTGCTGGACAAAACCGTGGAACGGGATGAGTTTGGCTCTGCACTTGTGCAACATCGCGGCCAGCAAAGTATCATGAGCAGCATGGAGTCTTTCGCGGATAGGATTGGCCGTGCGCCGCATTCGTCAAACTTCACGTCCGACTTGGCAAGAGACTTGCGCAACTCGCAGGATGATGCGAAGCTCGCGAACTTTTGGCTGTTGTATGTTGCAGCCAAAGCCTCACTCAAAGGTGCCAACGACATTGAAAGTCTGCTCAACATCCAGAGCGATTCCGGTCCCGAAGATCTCGTCGAGGAAATGTACTTCATGTCGCTCCAGATACTCAGCGACTCCTCAACTGAAAAGTCGGATCCACGTCTGAAATCACTTGCCCTACGTGCTCTTGCGCTTCGTGCTGAGCATGCCGGTGAGGATTTCAAATATGAGCTCATCGACACCCTATACCCTGTGCTTCACACACTTGCAACACCCGAGTCGCAACTCCAACAGGACAGCATTGTCTGTCTCAACAAGATCACAAAAGCATGCGCATACGACAGTACGCAGCAGCTCATTGTGGACAACGTCGACTACCTCACGAACGCGGTTGCCTTGAAACTGAACGCTTTCGATGTCTCTCCGCAAGCTCCACAGGTTTTGCTCATGATGGTGCAACTTGCGGGCCCGAGCTTGCTACCTTATCTGGAAGATACGGTTGAAAGTATCTTTGCTGCGCTGGAGGATTTCCACGGCTACCCACTTCTTGTCGAACTCCTCTTCAAAGTGCTCGCAGTGATGGCGGAGGAGGGCGTCAAAGTGCCACAACTGGCACTCACAGACAGTAAGGTGAGCGCTGTCAACGCTAATGCCACCCGAACCTTGTTGTCGACCGACTTGGCTGGCCTGGTCGACCTCATCAAAGCCCGAAGTGAGGACTCTAAGAATTTCGCATTGGAGCGAGAAACTAGTGGGGAACGTGGCAGTTTTCCACAAAGACCATGGAGATCGGCGGACAAGGAAAAGGACGATGAAAACGATGAGGACAGCGAAGAGAAATCTCCTGGCTCTGGGCAAGATCAGGATGTCTCGGATGAAGTGGCGCCACCTCCCGCCGCAAAGACCTACAATCTGTTGCTTAAGATTGCGACTCTGACGCAGCACTTTTTACCTTCCGCATCGCCTTCACTGCGAATTTCCTTGCTTGGACTCATTCGCACTGCTGTTCCAGCGATGGCACAACATGAGGACTCCTTCCTACCTCTCATCAACACACTATGGCCCGAAGTGACCGCCAGATTGGAAGACAGCGAGATCAGCGTGCAGGTCACAGCACTGGAGACTGTAGCAATCTTCTGCGAGTACGCTAAGGACTTCATGCGGTCGCGCATGTTACAGCTCTGGCCTCTGTTGCAACAATTGCACCAAAGAGTGACCCGCGGTGCGATAGACTTCGGAAAACAGTCGAGACCTCGAACCCAACAGCAGCGAGGCATTATCTTGAATGCCAAGGGCGATCCGGTCACGCTTGCACCGACAGAATACAACAGCACTATGACTCGCATGCTGTCAGAGGCGGTGATCAAGACAGTCACAGCAGCTGTACGATTCGTGCCACTTCCTCCAGAGAAATTCGACGAGGCTCTGGACCTCTTGGAACCCACGTTGGACGATGAGACCATCAGGACAGCCCTGGTGACACAAAACGCAGATGCCATCTGGTTGGTGGACATAAGGGCAGGCCGTTTGGGCAGATTACAGGCGCAGCCACGGACAGGGGCCTACGGAGGACAGTGGGCTGCCGTGTCAGGATGATTCCCAAGCATCAGGCCAAATGGGCTGCACAGCAAGCAACGCCCAACAATGCGTCGTGGATGACTTAGCCACAACGGTGAGCATGAATCATGTATTTCTGTGCTACCAATGAAACCTGCTCGGAAGAACAATTCATGGAACCACAGGTACTCCTGCTTTCGTCTGTTGATACAGTAGCACTAGCATAACGGCTAATATGGCCATCATTCAACCCCGAAACTGCCTCAGCGGCAGACGTCTTTCCCAAAACATCTCTCAATGACAACAACAGCAGCTTATCTACATAGGTACATAGGGACTCCGAGACCGACCGACCGTGGGCCTCGCAGCCCTAGGTGTAATCAATTTATCAGCGGCCAACAAACACAAAAGAATAACCCTGTCGACAACACTGTCCGAGGCAAACATTTCGAAATCGAAGGCTTTGTACCACAGCAACTCTACAATTGGCTTCCAGACTTCCCCGAAACAACCAAACAATGACTTCCAGACCGGTCTGCCACGTGTGGCAAACGTGTTTGCGCCACGTTTGGGCTTGTTCGAGTGTCTTGTTTGCACCGTGCATATTGCCTAAGCCGAGGCAAACAGTCGGGCATATCAAGCATGTCAAGCATTCGGCGTCTAGTTTCTCAACCGTGGAACAGGAGATAAAAGGCTGGGAGGTTGTCACTGTTCGTCGGTGTTCGTCTGTTCATATCAAATCTTGCCATTGTTGGTTTACCTCCGCGCTTGTACTCAATCCTGCCTTTTGGCGATTCCGTTCCGACCAAACGTTTGATTGCGTCCATCATCCTTCAACACATCAATCACTTAGCCATAGGCCACAACAGCAACGATCAGACAACTGCCACTAATCTCGCACTACCACCAAGAGCCTTATAAGAACAACCGCTCCACCAACCCAGCTCCCGACCCCAAATAGAAGAAAACAAGTACAATGTGTTTCCACCAATACACCCACTACCTCAAATGCACCACGCACGTCCCGCTGCACACCCACGTCTGCCCCAAGAACGCTGCCGACGACATCTCGCGCGTTATCTTCTGTGAGAACTACAAAGCCATCCGGGTCAATGTCAACGAAGTCTGTCCGTTTTGCTCGCCGGCGGTTAAGGCTAAGGCTGCGAAGACGGGTAAGGGTGGCGTGGGTCAGCAGGCGTATCCTAGTCCGGCGAGGACTGTGACGCCGTAGTCGATAGAGGACTGAATGGAAGTGAGGTCTGGATCCCGCTTCGTGCGAGGGCGCGGTCCGGATTTGATAAACGGAGGCTGTTCGCGCAAGCGAGAACGGCGCGGAGTATAGCACCACAAAGTGGCAACGGCAACGACTACAGTGACAACGACCGACCTCTCTATGTCCATCAATCTACTCGACCAATACCACTGAGCTGGCCATGTAGCCTCCCGGCTACAGCAGCACCAATGAGACCTAGCAACCAACGCGGCCAATACATCTTTCCCCTGCATCAGGACTCTTCGGCGGAGCCAAACGCTCACTCACTGCAGCGACTAAATAGCCACTGGAACCTTTCACGCTCTCGGCAGGGTCCTTACAGAGCCACGACGATGGCCATCTCATCAAAGCCCGACGCTTGGGCCAAAATCCCCAGCACCCTCGGAGGACAACGCAGTGGTCCACTACGAACGATGGCTTTTCCACGGGGTAACCATACCCAAGTGAGGTCATGCAGAATCCAGCAACGCCGTCCACGCGATGGTTACGGTATGCGTTGGGGAAAGCAACAGCAGCTCACAAGTAGCGGATCTGGAGGTGCCGAAGCAACGCTCTCGACAACGACAGGGAAAATTCTGTGATCAACGAATGCCCATGCTGGTATCAATGGGCGGACATCACGTATATGCCTCTACATCTCAACGTTCGTGTGAGCAGAAGAGCGAATACTCCTGGCAGTAGCAGTCGAGCGCGGCCAAAGGCTATCGGTGGCAGTTCTAGTCTGGCAAATGACCATATTGTTATGTTATTGAGCACATCAAAAAGAGCGTGTCTGCATCTTGACCTTCATTCGAGCTGTACGAGCACACTTTCTCAACGAACCTTTCAGGTATTCCTTGTGTGTGTGGCGAGTCTGCACATGATTGATACACATATTGTGACGGAAATCAGCACCAGGGAATCTTCACAGCTGCACAAACATGATTGATGCAGATAGAGGTCGTGCGACACTACTGCTATACATGATGCAAATGCGAGAGCGAGGACGTGACGCCCACTAAGTTCCATAATGTTAATATCTTACAGTCAATCCTCCGCTGCTACGACAGACAGCCCTGCTGTACAACATCTTACAAAATTCCGCTATGCATGACAAAACTCTCCTTCAAATACTAATACAGAGCACAAGAGCTAGCGCCTAAATCAGCGCCATGCCCTTGAACATACCATCCCTCACCTCCCTAACAACATCCTTCCGATCTCCACGTCCCACAAGCACGATTCCACGTCCTCTGCGGCCCATACGCCCAACACGTCCAAGACGATGGATGAAATCGATCGAAGTGTGCGGCACAGTGTACAAAATCACAATCTTGGCTGCGGTCGTGTCGATACCGCGCGAAGCAATATCCGTCGTCACCAATACCTTGACACCGCGGAGACGGCGTTCGCCAGAGTCCACTTTCTTCGTGTCTTCCTTCTGCTGCTTGGCGAGCTGCGCAGAAGTCGACGTGCCGGTGAAAGCGGCGAGCGTGGCGTCGGAGTTGCGGTCGCTAGTATCGCGGGAGAGGGCGGTGGCGTCGATGCCTTTGCCTTGCAGGTAAGCGGCAACTTCTTCTGCTTTCTCGCGCTCGTTGACGAAAACGAGGATGCGCTTGTCGGTGGTTGAGACGTGGCCGTCGCTGTCAGCTTCTTTTCCGAGGTCCCAGATGACTTGAGCGCAGGTCAGGTCGCGGTTGCCTTGGTAGGGGATTTTGTCGATGTCGACGACGGTGAGTTGGACGCGGCGGGGGATGGCGTGGAGGTTGGGGGTTGTGAGGCGGCGGATGGAGGGGTAGCGCTTGTGGAGGTAGGTGTCGAGGGAGCGGGGAATGGTGGCGGAGCAGAGGATGAGTTGTTGGAGGGAGGGAGTGGCGCGGTCGATGATTGAGGAGGTGAGTGGGGCGAAGGATCGGTCGAGGAGAGAGTCAGCTTCGTCGATGACTAAGTGTGAGACACGCGAGAGGACGTTGGGGTCGGACTCGGTGATGCTGTTGAGCAGATGGGGAGTGCTGACGACGATGTCGATGCCTTGTGGTGAGAAGAGCCGGTTGCGGATGATGGTGCTGCTGTAGTTCGCACTGATCAAGGCAGCGCGGAACTTGACTGTGTGAGATAGAGATTTGACGAGAGCGCCGACCTGGGCTACAAGCTCCTGTGTCGGGACAAGGATGATAACCTTCGGACGGCCAGTAGTGTGATGAGGGTCGTCGACTTCAGGCGATGGCAATTCGTAGCCTTGTCCAGGTTTTAGCTTAGACTGCTGCTTTTCCTGTTCTCTCGCCTCGGCTTCCTGTTGCGCTTCAAGTGCCTCAGCCCGTTTGAGCGCATCAATGACAGGGAGAACGTATGCCAGTGTCTTTCCAGACCCTGTCTCGGCCGCCAGCAAGAACTGCTTCATCTCCTTCTTGGGTGGTATGATAGGTCCTTCTTTGAACTTCTTTCTCCTCTTTCCGTCTTCTGTTCCAAGCAGAGCAGGTATAGCAAGTCTCTGAATAGGTGTGGGTGCAATGTCGTCCAGACCTCCCAATACCTGAACGGGCACAGATTCCTTGATCTCGTCCAGCAAATCGAACTCCTCAAATCGATCCCTCTCCGCCAATTCCAGCTTCGTCTTACTACGCCTCTCGTACGAAACACTCGCCAGAGCTCTCTGCATCTTCAATGCCTTCATGGGTTCCTTCTCTTTGATCGGCTTTCCCCTGCCTCCTTTCACGTGTCGCATAACTCGCTTCTCCTCCGCCGCGGATACATGTCGCGCTGCCTTTAGCTGAAGGTCCTTTGGGACTGTTGTGGTGTTCATGGCATTGAATGGGCTGTTGCGACTCTTCTTAATAGGTTTTCCGTCTGCGTCGGCCTTCTTGGGGCCCTGTGCCACTCGTGCTGATAAGTCCATACGGGCCGGTTGTCGCTTTTGGAAGCTCGCCACGCCACGAGTTTGTCGCCATGGTGCTGTGAGTGCCCTGGAGAAGGCATGCGCCTCGCAGAAAGGGCACGCCGAGGATGTGAGTCGAAGCATGTCGCGATGAATATGTTGTCTTGTCTGCCAGAAGAGCACTCACGTGCCGTCACATGTCCATGTTCGACGATGTGAACTTTCTCCGTCCCAATCGGGAAAGAGCGCTCGGCTGGGGCCGGTGCAAGTGATTTTTGGAACGGTACTTCCGTAACCTACATCCTTGATCACTTACAACCGCCGGCGCTCTCTCCGGGAATGAGGCCGCTTGGACGGCAAGAAACATGACGAAACCCGTTTCACGATGTCAAGCTTGACGTCGTGCTGTTAGTGTGGTGGCACTGTGTGGATATGCGAACGGCGCTCTTGGTGCCCTGCTTGGAAGCGTAGAGGTAGCGCCAGCAAGGTGCTACTACGAGTAATTGTCGATCGAGATGTTCGATCGTGCCTGAACTTAGTCAAAACAAGATGGTAATCTGCCTTGACTGCGACGGCATTTTGAGATGGTATTTCAGTGGGCAGTAGGGCCTGCTACAGATCGAGATCTGCGGGCGAAACTGGGAAACAGGAACAGGGAACCAGGGTCAGAAGATGCAGCTCGTGACCATTCGGACCTTGGATGCAGGTCTATGTTTTGGGATAGCGAAGCGGGATAGATTCTTGATTGGTTTGTGAGGGGGAGAAAGTATATAGCTGTCACCCATCGTTACCAGATCTCGAAGCCTGTACCTTGCTGCTGTCTGCTGTTGAGCATAGTGCAGGACTGGCAAGGCAGGCTATCACGGCATAGCATCCTCTTCACCACTACGTGTACTGATCTATTCTCGTCGTCTGGCCGTGAGGGATATACTGTATGTGCGTGAGGGCCAACAACTCCATAAGGTGGGTGAATGAGTGGGGAGCGAACTATGGACAAGTGGGCTCGGGATGTGTTCCAGTCGCAAACAGGCTTTCTCGCATCGCATGTTGCGTGCTAGCAGAACCATGCTCTCCGTGGCTTGGGTAAGGAAAGGCAGTATACTGGCTCGTGGTGCGGCGGCGTAGCGTGGAGCTGAGATGGTTGCTGGGCAACTGCGACGCACTGGCCGCTCTCGTGCCGCTCAGCGGACTAGGGTGGACGTTGTTTTGAAAGAGCGACGGAATAGTAAACTAAACCCGTCCCGACTCAGGACCATCCATCACCTACAACTCCAACATCACCGCCATTCCATTCCGCTGCCTGCGCACATCTTTGTCGCACACGCCTTCACTCGCTCTGACCGCGTTGTATACTATGCGATAATCACCGACTATTCACTGCATTGATCTTCTCCCTCGCCAACAAGCGCCGTTGTGCCTCCGCACGGTCAAGCGCGCATTCCACAACAACACCCGCGTCCGTCTGACGGCGCAAGACAATGGACAACACCACGGTATGAGCACCGCTAGTCACGAGACACTCGTCCACCCCCATCACCACCACCAGCTCCTCCCACCTGCACCACCGCCGTACTGACAAGATGGTGCGCCAGGTGCAGCCGTTGCGCATTAGCAAATCCACGCCCACCGCCTCGCCAGAAAAACAGGTCGCCATGTCGCGGCCTCTGGCAGAGATCAGCTCCGGCTCCACCAGACGGAACTCACCCAGCTACAACCAGAGCACAAGGGTAAGCGTGTGAAAATATTCCTGTCTCCCATCGTGTGCTAAAAACGCCTCCAGAAGGTACTGCCTGGGCTAGAGCCCTCGCCTTTCAACGAGAACGCTTCTCCCTCCCCAACATCACCCTCCAAACCCTCACCACATGACTTCTGGTCTACACGCAAAGGCATGTCGCCTACGCGCCACGAGTTCGAAGCCACACCAGATCGCTCACAGTCGCCCTCGGTCATGTCTGCCAAGCGCCGCGCCAGCATCGAAAAGCTCCAGTCCGCGGGTCGGGTCAAGAGCAGCAAGATTTTCTCGCTCGAGAACAGAGATGCCTACGATCCCGAGATTGTTCCAATCGTCGAGCGACCCATCGCACACCGCCCTCAGACCGAGCAGTTCGTTCGCAACACATTCACACGTTTCGACACTATGCGAAACGAGAAGAGCCCAATTCGCGGTGCTGGATCTCCTCGGCCCATACAGCTGCGCACAGAGAGCGAGAATAGTGTGGCAAAGCTGAGTCCTACTAAGCTTGCCGCGGGTGTTGCACTACCCGAGTCGCCTGAGAAGGAAGGCTCTCCCTCACCAACAAAATCAGCACTCTCCCGCATCAGCCAATTCGGTGCCACCTCACGTGCTGCCTTCGACCACGAAAGTGGTTCCTGGTCAGACGGCGAGGAGTGTGCGCAGACTCCCAGAGCCTTGCATCGCCACAACAAGAGTGTCACCTTCAACACGTCGCCACCCATGATCAATGAGTATGAAATGCAAACACCAGAGCCATCTGTGTCAGCAGCTTCCGACTCGCGTGAGGGCAGCTACGACTCAGATGACTTCTATGACCAAGACATCAGCTTTGACCGTGGAAGCTCTGTCGACCCAGAAAGAGAAGACAGCTTTGACGATGATTTGGAGAACATTGACAAGACACCTGTCGTACTTCCCGAGCACTGGTCGCGCATGTCGCCAGACGCCGCGGACAACAGCTTGGTAGATGAAGAAGACGATGTCTTCGACACTGCCTCTCCCTCGAGTCAGCGACCTGTTCTCGGACGTTCTGAGAGCGTGACTTCCGATGGCGAGTCTAGGCCGCTGCCACCACTTCCTGGTTTGAGTGACAAGAAACGCCGCGAGTCAGCACTTGTTGCCGCTGCAGCCCAGCGGGCCTCGGATGCTGCCCGCAACCTTCCCGCCCCTGCAAAGCGCGACAGCATCGATGACGGAGATGAAGAGCTCACTGTCCACGCTGGCTCATCACCTCTCGTGGAGCGCGCTCAGGAACTGGACTTGCAAGACGATTCCGAACGTCCTTCATCTAAGCACTCAGTCCACGAAGAGCAGGCACAGCTGAGCGGCCCATCTGATGGCTTGCCAAACGATGATTGCCTCGAACCACAAGATGAGGATCAGTCTGTCCTAGCAGACCTCGACACCTACACGGGCGCGGCGCCTCGCATCAGCCGGGAGTCCATCCTGAGGAAAGTTAGAAACACCAAGTACGACTTCGATGACGAGGAAGAAGACGAAGGCGACGACTCCGAGCTTGTCGACGAACAGCACAAGTTCCGACCCTCATACGCTGAGCTAGCGCAAATGCATCCGGATCAGCCAATTCCATCCCGAGAAACCAGCATGGAGTCGCGGGAACAACACATTCCGAGCCAACACTCCGTTCACGACGAGTCGGACGTCGTTGTCAAAGAGGAGCCTGTGGATGAAAGCATCGATCTGGCTGCCATCCCCAGCATGGATGAGACTCGCCTGTCGACTCCTAGATCCCCGTCTCACCTTCATGACTACAACCGTGAGAGCTCTGTTCTCCGCCATGAAGTTCGTGCTGACTCCTTTGAAGACGAGACTGACGGAAGCATGTACTCTCTCGACGAGCCTGAGCTGGAAAGCACCGTCCTACACGAGCAGTCTGAGGAGGCTCCAGATGGCAAGGAGACTTTGCAAGAAGCCATGGAGCTGCTTACTGTGAAGGACTACTCCCAGGCTTCCCAGGAAACACCCAAGGTGCAGCAAGCCGGCTTTTTGGGGCTGCCAAAGTACCAGCATGCCGATGATGACTACAACTTTGGCATGAACAAGTACATCACACCGTCACCACCGCCTTCAAATGAAGTCACACAGCAGTTGGATACCGAGAACCTCCCGAAACTCCAGCCATCTACGACAGCTCAGTGGGCGCCCACTGAAATTGAACAGGTACCTCAGACTGCCACAGACACATCACGACCAGGTACACCCGACTCGGTCATTCACCACTCTACTGACATGGATGATGAGTACGAGGATGCTCAGGATGAGATGGACGAGCACGACGAAGAGTTCGAGACCGACCTTGGCATGGAACTCGAGCATGAGCCTATGCCAGTCCGTCAGGAAATCCCAGAGCGAAGGGCGACAATCAAGACCGGCGGCAAGTTGAAGGCCCGTCCATCTGGCACTCCAGCAGACTTCGGCGCTATGTTCGACGAACCGAACACCGATGAATTCCCAGTCCCTGCCATCCCTACAGGCTATCAAGCACAGATCGAACAGGCCGACTCTTCGTTTGAATCTAATGAAGGCGAGGGCAGCAAGATCGATTCTGGCATTGATAACGAACAGCAGCCTGTTGAAAAGCGTGACGTGCGTCACGATGGTGGCGAGGTCAAGCTCAACATTGACATCCCAGCCGTCGAGTATGAAGATTGGGGACTCGAACGCGAGTTTGATCGCGTTATGGAGGCTCAGAAGGTGTGCTCACCTCCTCTCTACAGTCCACATGGTTTTGGCACTAACGGTTATCTGCGCGAAAAGAAGGGCTACACCATGCGTGAAAACGACAAGCTTGTGGTAGCCTCTAACCGAAACTTCTCTGGGTCCAGTAACGGGACTAGCAAATCCTGCGAGCCACCGTCATCTGACCCGATGGTGTCGCGTCCCTCGATCAGAAGCGCAAAGAGCAGCCCTCGCAAGCCCAGCGCCGAGCAATACATCAAGACCGAGCCATGGACCGGCAAGCAAAGACGCAAGAGCAAGCGCAGCTCAAGCGCCAACCGCCCAAAGCTCGAAGCCGCACCACCGCTTCCAGGACAGGAAAGTGCCGCTCTCGGTGTCGTCTCAGAAGATCAGCCAGTAGATGACGGACCAGAAGGCGCAGAGAGAGGTCGCCTGTTCGTCAAGGTTGTCGGCGTGAAGAGCCTCGACCTGCCTCTCCCTCGCAACGACCGCGTATACTTCAAACTTACACTCGACAATGGACTGCATTGTGTCACCACTGCACCGCTTGAATTGGGCAAGAGTGCACCTATCGGTCAAGAATTCGAGCTTGTTGTTCACGACGATCTCGAATTCCAGCTTACCTTGAACACGAAGCTGCCGCCCAAGTCTGCTCCTCCAGCACCACCCGCTGCCGCTGCTCCGACGACACCATCCAAGCACCAAAAGCAGTCCAGCATCTCCCGACTGCTTTCGAGCCCGAAGAAGCGCGCTGAGCGTGAGCGTCAAGAGCGCGAGGCTCAGGAAGCCGAGCAGCGTCGCCAGCAACAAGAGGCACAGCGCAAGCGTGCTGCTCTTCACCCGTCGGCTTGGGATCTTATGCATGACCTCGTCAATGCCGCAGACGGATCTTTTGCCAGGTCTTACGTCAACCTTTCTTCACACGAGCCGCGCTGCTTCGGTCGTCCATTGACTGTCGACGTACCCTGCTACAACGAGTGGGCACTTGAGAAGAACTCAATGGTCGTTAACAGCGTCCGCAGCAAGCGTGGTGCCCATGCGGGTCCGGTGAGGAAGCCTCCATACATCATTGGCTCTCTCGAGCTGCAATTGCTGTACGTTCCCAAGCCCGTTGGCGCTACTGATGAGGAGATGCCGAAGAGCATGAGTTCCGCCATTCGCGAGATGAACCGTGCGCACGAGGTCACAGAGGTCACCTTTGAGGGTGTTCTGAGCCAGCAGGGTGGTGATTGCCAGGTAAGCAGAATCCCTATTTGAAAGTTAATTCACAACATGCTAACAAAAATCCAGCATTGGCGTCGTCGCTACTTCCGCCTGCAAGGACCTCGTCTGACCGCTTACCATGAGCACACCAACCAAAAGCGCGCTGTCATCAACCTCAGCAAGGCTGTCCGCCTTGTCGATGACCGCCGGACACTTCTCGCCGATCCTGTGGCCCCGTCGTCGCCCGCAAAACCATCTGGAGGCAACCGACGCAAGAGTGCTTTCACAGAGGAGGACGATGGATACCAGTATGTGGAAGAAGGCTTCCGCATCCGTTTTGCAAATGGCGAGACCATCGACTTCTACGCCGACTCAAAGGCGGCTAAGGAGGAATGGATGACCATGCTCGCTCAAGTCGTCGGTAAAGCCGACCCCGGCAACCGCAAGAAGGGCTGGACCGACCTCGTCTTCGCCCACGAGCGCTCCGAAGGTGCAAGAGAAGCTGCTCTTGAGCGCGAGGCCATCGAGAAGCCACTTCTCGAAGGCGCCGCTGCTGCTGGCACAGATGTCAGAGACTTCACCAAGCCGCCACCTCCAACAAGACAACCGAGTGAGCGCAAACCTGTCGCCAGCCACCAGAACAGGCAGTCAGCCTATGTGCCCGGCAGTGTTCCAGTAGGCAACAGGCCTGGCACCCCTCCTCTTTCTCCTCGCACCGGTCACCGGAGCCGCGACGCAGTGAAGAGCATGATCTTTTGATCGACTTCCATTCCGTCTAATATTTGTCCTTTGAGCGTTTCGTTGTTTTGTCGATGGTCTCGTGTTGGCTGGAGTACCTCGAGTGCGTGATGATACCACGACAAGCTTCCCGTTTCCTTACTTCTTGTTCTTTCTCTTTCTCGTTTTCTTTTTGACACCAGGCGCTTCATTTTGTATGATACTGGCGTTCGGGCATCTCTAGTTCAGGGAGTTAAGAAAGTGGAATCTGGACCAGCGCATTGAGGGAAAGCCAAAGCATATACATATTCACCTCGTTGTTTTCAAGCTTCTTGCTCCAATCCTTCTTGTTGTTTCCTTTTTGTAGTGATGAGCTGGGGAGTTGAGTACAGAATTAAAATCAAAACTTCGTATATTGAAGAAAAGTTCTTTAGGTTTCAAATGAACAGTTCTCCAGAGAGCACGCCTGAAGTTAAGTATAATTGACACATCTTGACGAGGCTACTGTTGCCAGGTAATGACAGCTAGAAAGGACCCTGATCGTTTCATTTGGCCGTTAGTGTACCATCCGGTTGTAGTAAAAGAAAAGGGGGAAGGAAAAAGGGGGATTCTATAGCATGTCGTAAGCGGTTCATTACGGTTATGTTCCTTAGTGGTTCTTGGATGATTGAAATGGGGAGCGGAACTCGTACACGTGGTGAGTCTGTTGAGAGGAAACGTTAATTTGGGAAGTGCTATGCTGTGCGTACATGATAAATATTTCTGCTACGGATCCCTCCTACAGCTACATGTCATTGCTTCAAACCAGCAACCTGGTCGTGAAACGCTCGGAGATACATTGAAAGGATGTAACTACTCCGGCACGACGCGGCAGCCAACACGTTTACGCGAGGCCAGTCTCATCATCACGAGAAGTAAACGAGACCCTGTGCTTGACGTTAGACTTTCTTCACAGGGCAACGCCCCACTCTACGAACGACAATCGAAAGCCCTGAAGTCAGAAAAGTCCGTTCTGCGCGGCGGCGACACTCCCGCTAGCGCCCGCTCAGCCATGCAGCAACAAGTATATATTCTCATCCAACGCAGCGATCTCGTCTTTTCTTTTCTTCACGCGACTTTGTGAGTATACTATCCAGCCCCTACAGTTGGCTTCAAATCAGCCATCTTTTGGAGAAACAGACGAACTAATTCTTTGCGCCGCAATAGACTTCATAGAATCATTTCTATAGTAAACGTCCATAACTGTGTTCTCTACATGAGCCACAGACTCCAACCTGGCTGATGAGTCGATGCCCCGCGCCCAAGAGTGATGCCGACGTGCGTAGCTTTGTGCTACGTGGCGATGATCTCAACCCTGCACAGTGTCTGGCTTCGGCCGGCTATGTTGGGAGGGTGCGGCGGTATGTCTGACAGGTTCTTTTTGTGCTTTCATCTGTTCGTTTTGCTCGAGAGGGCGAGGCGGTGGGAGAAGGTTTGCATTTTTGGGAATGGTGATTTCGTTCGAACAGTGTTCAGGACTGGAAATAGGTTGGATCAAGATGGATGTGACGTGAAGATAGCAGCACGTGCATGGAAAGCTCAGGGGCGTGCTCGTCGGCATATCAACATCTTATATGGCGATGCTACGCGACACAATCATCACCAGTATAACAACCTGAAGCCCATGTCACCTAAGCAGCGACTCTCTGCCGTTGGGGTGTTGAGACTTCCATGGCTACACATCACTGCGGCTGAATTACAACCCTGCTGCTTGGTCTCTTGCAAGCGCGGCTGCAGCACCGCTGGTGTTCGCTGCATTCGTATTGCGTGGGGCGTCTTTGATGATTCTGGCAGGATTGCCAGCGACGACCTTGTAAGGCGGCACGTCCTGTACACGTTGATTAGCCGAGTTCTCTTTGTCAGCCCGTCAGACCCGTCCATGCAACTCACCTTGGTCACAACACTCCCAGCACCCACAGTCGAACCCTTCCCAATCCTCACGCCAGGCAATATAATCGCGTTGCCACCGATCCAGCAGTCTTCCTCAATCCACACTTCCTTGCCGTCCTCCGGGCCCTCCGTACCCTGTCGGACGTCCGGGTCAAGAGGGTGACTTCCGGAATAGATTGAAACGTTTGGAGCGAACAATGTGCGTGCACCGATAGACACAAGACAAGTGTCGATGATGGTGCAGTTGAAGTTTATGAAGACGCCTTCGCCTACGCGCACGTTGGTGCCATAGTCGGCGCGGAATGGCGCCTCGACCCAGGGATCACTGCCAAAGAGTGCTTCGTCCTCTTCTGCTGTGGGCGCTTGTGGAGGGATTGGTTTGTAGTCTGCTGTGATTCTACGCAGGCGTTCAGCATTGACGGTTCCATGCTTCAGTGTGTTCTATGGGACAATTTGTCACTCACGCTCTCCAAAGCTCAACTTGTGTCCGACGATTCGTGAGGTCTGCGTTATTGAATCGGTTACAAGCTGCGGCACATCGTCGACGGGCTTTGACGAGTTCAGGCGTGAATGCGTAGTAAAGCTCTCCTCGGAGCGCACGAGCTGAATTTTCGGACATGATAGTGAGCAGCAATCCAAGTAAAGACAAGAAATGTGTAACCGAACCGGTACATCAACGATACAGCCTCGAATGTGAGCACAAGAGACGTGGCTCGTCGTCAGCCATGAGGTTAACAGGGTTACGTTAGGGTTGCTTATCTAATCAAACCCGTGAAGCCCCACCTGCATCTTCAGTTCTGACGCTACAGTCGTGAACACACCTAGCTCCCACCATGTCGTTGAAATATGGCCTGAATCTTAAGAAAGCAGCTCCTCCCAAGAGGAAGACCATCCTCGATGATGAGCCTGAAGATGACGAGGAAGACGACAACGCCCTGCAAAAGGGTGTCACTGAAGAAGCTATCGATAGCTTCGGCGCAGCACCTCCAAAGCCTGGATTGAGCGTTCCTTCACGGTCGAAGCCACCACCAAAAGCAAAACCAGGCATTCCTTCGAAGCCTCCAAGCAGGCGCTTCAATGTCGACGATGAAGACTTGAGGCAAGATGCATCTGCCATGGCGGCCTCAAAGAGCGCAGTGAAAGCCGCCGAGGAAATTGACGCCACGATCTTCGACTACGACTCCTTCCACGACGCGAAATCTACGGTACTAGAAGCCAAAAAGGAGGCCACGCGACAGGATGCGATAGACCGCAAGCCCAAGTACATCAACAACCTGCTCGATGCCGCCGCGCGACGAAAGCAAGACCAGCAGATCGCTCGTGAGAAGCAGCTTCAGCGCGAACGCGAGAACGAAGGCGACGAGTTCGCCGACAAAGAGAAGTTCGTCACCGGCGCTTACAAGCAGCAGCAAGAAGAGACGCGTCGGCTCGAAGAGGAAGAGAAGAAACGCGCCGAGGAAGAAGAGAAGAGGAAGAGGCAGATGGGCGGCGGCATGCAGAGCTTCTACCGCAATATGATGGATCAGAGCGAGAAGATCCATCAGGATGAGATTGACGCTGCCATGAAACTTGAAAGAGAAGGTGGTGTCAAGAATATCGTGCAAGAGAAGAAGGCTAGTGATGCTGAGATCGCTGCTGCGCTTAGAGCCAAGGGCATCAATGTGCAAGTCAATGAGGAAGGCGCCATCGCTGATAAGCGTGATCTTCTGAGTGCTGGATTGAACGTCATACCGAGTGGCAAGTCTGGCGACGGAGAACGCTCTGCAGACCACCTGCGCGCGAACCGACCTGCACAATCAGCCTTTCCTCGCAAGGGTGTTGGTAGTCGCGAGGCCCAACGTGAAAGGCAGAGCAGAATGGTCGAAGAGCAACTCGAAGCTGCTGCGAAGCGGAAGCGTGAGGAAGAAGACGAGCAGCGCGAGAAAGAAGAGCGCGCGGCGAAGAGCAAGAAGACCGAGAAGGATGTCAGCGATGCAAAGGCCAGATATTTGGCCAGAAAGGCTGCGAAGGAGGCGGCTCAGGGTTGAAGAGACTTGTATTGCCCAGCTTGTCTTGCAACCACACCTTTAATCGACTTTTGATCGAGAGACCGTCATCATCGTAAGTCAGTACCGACAAACGGCGAGCTCGTTCACTGCCCTATGACCTGCTTGCATCGATCACAAACGTCCACACAGAATTAGGCCCTATCTTTGTCTCGACGCGATTATCCATCAGCTTGGCGAGCTGTATGTATATTAAGTGCAATGCGAGCGAGCGCGATCGCCTAAAATAGATTGTATTATCATGTTTCGACGACCAACGATTTATTGTTATTCTGTGCTTACCCGTGTCTTGCTCTTTGTTATTACGTTCACTAAGGGCTTTCCTGCATCCGCTTGGATGGCTTATTGGAATATATGGTGTATTCGCTGTCATATGGGTGGAATGCTGCAACTTCTCGAGCAGATTGCAAGCCCTGAGTTGTGTATAATCATTTGTTTTACCATACTCGGCACGTCTATTACGCTGTTCATTATGTAGATATGCGACGCTGACTACTCATGTATATGTAAAGCGATGGGAGCTGGAGATATCGCTCATCCTGGCCGCACATTAAACATTTGAGGGTAATAGAGGAAAAATTGAATGAGCATTCATTGACATGGATTCAACTACTTGATCCAGGTCGCTACTATGGCATGGCGCCATACTCTAGTCCAGCGACTCAAATGAACGGAATGAGGGTCATGGTCTTCTTCCTGTAGTTTTCGTAGTCCTTGCCGAAAAATTCAACGAGGTGTCGCTCCTCAGCTGTTTCGACAATGTTAGCACTCGTCTCGAGACATATACAGTTCTGACAAACGATAAAGACTCACCCTTGATCCTAATGTTGAAGAAATTCCAAAGGAACGTGAAGAACGCCACAAAGCAAATCTTGTTGCCGACCAATAGTTGAGTGCCGACCGCCCAATAGAAGAATGCAAAGTAGGAGGGATGTCTCGAATAAGCGTAGATGCCCGAGGTGACGAGCTCGTGGCCGTCTTGCTTCACCCTCTGAGGCGTGTGGTTGAAGTTGGTTCCAGCAGTCGCCATGGCGAGGGTTCGGCAGGCTTGGCCGAAGATTACCAGGAAGAGACCTACGCCGATTGTGATGGAGTTGACGTAGCGTTGTTGGTAGGATGGCAAGAAGAAGTTTGAACCAAGAATCTCGACCATGGCTAGACTATGCGCGATGTTGTATGCTGCGCCGTTGGTCCAGAGGAGGAAGCTGCTGGCGCGGACGACGGGAACGTTGTAAGTTGCCGTGACCCAGAACTCGAGGAAGTGGAACAGGCTGAGAGAAGCGGTGAATGCGAAGAAACGCCAGACGGTATTGCCATTCCAGGCTGTTTGTGTTGCGAATATCAGAGACGCGGCGAAAGCGAGGCCCAGACAGAAAGCTTGAGTGCTGATGCTGGAAAGCGATCGCTTTCCATTTGGGAGAAGGGAGGGATCAAATGGGACCGGCTTGCTGGTAAATGGGCTCTGAATCTCGGCGAAGTCGTGTTCGCCTTCTGTGGTATCATCCTGTGCGGTGGCTTTTTCGGAACGATGAATAGTCTCTCCTTCGGAGGCAGGGGCTGAACTGCCGGTTGCCAGATGGGCCAAATCTGGCTTCGAAGAGGCAGATGAGGAGGTGGATTGACGAGCCATGTTTACCCGTATGTCTCTCGGTTGAAGCCGTTCAGAAAGATCATAGCATGTTCTTATCGAGCAATTTATAGACTTTTTATGTTTCGCGTTGTTGAAGCGCAACTCGAGCTTGAGTCGCCGGAAGCGTCACATGCGGCTCTGCGCATGACAATCCTAACGCGCACGTACGGCTACGCTAGGCTCGGCGCGCACGGACGCCAGTCGAACTTGCGTCACTTCGTTCTTCACTTTCACATGCCACAAGACGTTCTCACAATCTGGTCCACGGAAGATAACTACTTCTGCGCCCAATCGTGGTGTCGCGAATCTTCCGCATGGATCTCTCAACAACACTGTCTTCATCATGCCCTCAATAGCGGAGAGCAAGCGGCAGGTCACCGAAGGCCTGTCCGCCGACTACGAGCACGATGCCATACTCGCCAGCCTCCAGGACGAAATCGACAAACACAATCGAGAGACTGAGGAGATCAGGAAGGAACGTCCACACAAGCGACGGAGATACCGCGATGACCGCGACGGAGAGTCAAGAAGCCGTCGCGAAAGACACCTTCGTTTTCGCTTCAAGTCTGGCGTAGAAGAACCTAAGCCAAAGCAGCGCTCGAAGCGCTCACACTCGCCGAAACCAGCATCGCCCACTCCTGATGCCGCGCACCCTTTCCCACGCGAACCTACCGATCCTGATGCCCCATCTCTTCCCTCCAACACCGCAGCGTTCCAGACATCTCTCTTCGATGCCCTTGCCGATGATGAAGCCGCATCGTACTGGGAATCTGTTTACTCGCAGCCGATTCATGTCTACTCGAGACCTGTTCAGCAGACAGAGTCAGGAGAGCTGCAAGATATGGATGACGAGACTTACGCGGCGTACGTACAACGCAAGATGTGGGAGAAGCAGAATCCAGAGATTGTGATCGAGCGTGACCGCATGGAGAGGAAGCGAAAAGAAGAGAAGGCAGAAAAAGAACGACGGCGCGAGGAGTTTGTGCGAGCAAGGCAAAAAGAGGCCTGGGATCATGCTGGTCGTGCAAGAGGTTCACGAGACGGAGAGGACGACGAACGGCCTTCCAACCACAAGACCAAAGCGCTCGAACCAGACGAAGCAGTCTACACCCGCGCGTGGGCAGCATATCTCACAGCTTGGGACACTCTTGTCTCAGCGCTCGCAAACGCCCAGCCAGCATCTTCTGACCAACCCAAGCCTCCCTCCAAGCGCATACCTTGGCCAACGCTGCAGAATCGGCCTGCCACGAGGCCGAACATCGAAGCTTTCATGCGGCATGCGCCGCTTACGGGTGGTGATAATAAGGGCACAGCTGGCCGATTGCAAGCTCTTAAAGTCGAACGTGTGCGTTGGCACCCAGACAAAGTGCAGCAGCGCTTTGCCGGAGCGGTAGACGAAGGTACGATGAAAGTCGTCACAGGGGTCTTCCAAGTGGTAGATAGCTTGGTGGAAGAGGAGAGGAAGAGGGTCGACTAGAGTCCTGCCTCGAGGTATACAAAGTATCTCGAAGTATCTGTGAAAATGCTATGGGCTTAGCGACAGCAGAATGCTCGCAGTCACAGATTGATCGAGGATATAAAAACTCACCAAGCTTGGTAAATTCAAATCGCGTATGAAATTGACCATTCTCCAGAGCATACAATGCAGCAGACTTTTGCGTAGTCTCCAACTTGCCTGTCCGAGAATAAAATGGATAGGACAACAACAAAAACATACAACAGGCGGGATTCCCAGATGGTCACCCACTCTAGTACTAGTCGCCCGGTTCAGTGCTTATGTATGGCAGAGCGGACGGGATGCCCAGTTCTCACTGACCTATGGTCGTATGTATTTGAACAATTTTTGACGACAATATGTAGCAATGCGATGTAATCTGCGGCATACTACCGCCTCGGGCCAGAAGAAACTAATATGCCTGCTTACGCGGTTCAGCTACATATGTCTTATGGATGCTTGAATCAAGCTGCTCGCTAAAGTATCGAAATGCCAATGTTATTCAAGGAAACACAAGTAACGTAAGATGAGAAAACTCCAAAAGTATGTCCACTCTGACACTTTCCAGATATCGGACTTCATTTGGCCGACAGAGATCATGTAAGGTGCAAGCCGCCGGCTATCGCTCGAGCGTTCAAATCTGCCCCGTGCGGCCAAGGTGTCTCGATTACACTGGAAAGCTGGATAATTTAATTGACATTGATTACTAGCCTCTCGACCTAAAGCAATATTTTCTCTCATGCAACAGCTACATCGCTATCGCTATCTCCTATCACAATCAAACCCCCTCGCCATGTTGGCCAAATTGCCGAAGATGTCCCAGCGATGTTTCAAGCTTATCGCCTCGTCTTTCCGGCCAAGTAAACCAGCAGCACACCAAGATCTCTGATCAACAGCCAAGCCCATTGTATCCATTCCCCATGTCTGCATGTCGCATGGTCCTTCTGCATTCAATTAGTTATGATAAGGCTAGTTGTATTCGAAGGTGCCAAGTAGGACAATCCTGTCCGATTTATGCCGCGATGAACATCAAAAACATGCAATGTAGCGGCTCGAGGACGATGTTGTTCCAAGTCACAACTTGAGCGTCTCAATCTACAGCATGGCCAACGAACAAGACGTAAAACTACAGGAGCCCACTGTCAATGATATGCCCGAAGTCCAGGCAGGAGAAATTACCGACGCCCCTGCGGTCAAGAGGAATCTATCTGCCCGCCATGTGCAACTCATGGCCGTTGCAGGAGCCATTGGAGTTGGACTTTTCGTTGGCATTGGAGGTGTTCTCGTGAAAGCTGGACCAATCTCTCTGACTCTTGGATACATGTTCTACGGACTCTGTTTCATCTGGCCGCTAACACTGCACGTAGGAGAGATGTGTGCATGGCTCCCGATCCGTGGCTCACTGTTCGGACTGGCCACTCGTCTCGTTGACCCTGCTTTAGGATTTGCTATGGGCTGGACATACTTCTTTGCCAGTCTTATGCTTGTGTGCACCGAGTACTCGGCCGTTGCAACAGTGATGCAATATTGGACAACAGACATCAGCCCGGGAGTGTGGGTGGCGATTGCTATGGCTTGTTGCGTCTTCTTGAATATCATCGCTGTCAAGTGAGTGGATATCAACAGCTGTTCTTCATCAACGATGCTGACCGGTCATTTACAGATGGTATGGAGAGTCAGAATTCTTCTTTGCTTCCTGCAAAGTCATACTCCTGGTCGGACTTATGCTCGCAACTTTTGTCACTATGTGCGGAGGGAATCCTCAGGGTGATGCTTATGGTTTCCGCAACTGGACTGGAGGGGAGGCCATGCATCCGTACTATGCAGATGGTGCCACCGGTCGCTTCCTTGGAATATGGATCTCCGTGAGATATGCAGTATTTACTGTTGGTGGGCCTGCGTTCCTGGCTCTCTCCGCGGGTGAGATCTCCAATCCACGCCGGACGATTCCACGTGTAGCTAAACTCATCGTCTGGCGTGTTTGTGGTCTGTACGTTATGGGAGCTCTCGCCGTCGGCATCATGTGCCCGTCTAGAGATCCTGCGTATCTGGAGGCCGTCAACAACGGTGAGCCAGGCGCTGGCTCTTCGCCCTGGGTCTTTGGTACCCGCAAGCTCGGTATCAAAACCTTCCTGCCGGACGCCATCAACTTCATGATTCTTCTCTCGGGATTGTCTTGTGGCAACACATTCCTGTACACGGCAAGCCGGTCTCTATACTCTTTGGCGCAGAACGGCCAGGCACCAAGAGTTTTTCTCAAGTGTTCGAAGAGAGGTATTCCATATGTTGCTGGTAAGTGTTGGATTACCCGATTTTCTTTTCATTCTGTGATATGCTGACCCTATTCCGTTCCAGTATTGTCGGTCACTCTTCTCTCCTGCGTTTCTTTCCTTGTCACTTCCAACAATGCCATCGAAGTATTCGACTGGTTCGTCGGCCTTACCAGCGCTGGTCTCATCATCAACGAGACAGCGACTTACGTCGTGGTCGTACACTGGCATCATGTCATCGTCGCACAGAAGATACCCTTCGGCTCCCTTCCCTACAAGTCGCCTCTGGCGCCGTATACAGGTTACTGGGGCATTGTGATTGGAATCTGCATCATCCTGACCCTGGGATTCGACACATTCTCACCGTGGGACACGAAAGGCTTCATCACTTCTTACTTTGGCGTTGGGTACTTCGTCGTGCTGTTTGTTGCGTGGAAAGTGTGGCACAAGACGAGATATGTTCGATCGGCGAAGGCGGACATTTGGACTGGCAAGGCGGAGATCGACGAGGAGTGCCTGGTGTGGGAAAGCGAACAGGGGAAGGAGCGTGAAAAGGAAAGGCAGGCGGCTATGGGTTTCTTCCGAAAGTTCTGGGAGCGAATGTGGTGAGGACGATAGCTAAGCCGCTTTGGGATGTTAGCTGCGAGTGTCAGATAGTAATATCTGCTACAAACGATACAAAAAGCTATAGAGCTCTCGTTACATGGAGTCAGGTCCGCTAACAATCATCTAAATTGCAAGCCTGATCAACATCGCTGTACCAGCCGCGTCTGAGATTTGTACTCTTGCGGTTAAGAGTGGTCGCTCGATGTCGTTCTTCTAATATTTCTCCTGCGCCCACTTTGTTGCGAGAAGAACGGTGTCAGATGACGAGCATTCAGCTCGCTTGGCAGTGCTTCGCCTCATGTTCAGCTCTTTGAGCTATATCTTAGCTTGCGCCTCGCGCTCTACACAGAATTATAAAATTAAAGCCTCGTTGCGATCACACCACTGTCTGTTCTCTATCTTCTCTCAGCTCTAAACGCTTAGCTTTTGCGAGTGCTGAAACTCTGATGGCCAGATCTTTAACATGGAACCTCTCCAAGTAAATCTCTGCGATCAGTGCGAGGAATTGGTGTTCAAGACAAGTACGTCGACTGCCATGCAACACCGAACCTCTCTCAAAGTGCTACTGGATTCAAGCGGGTCATGTCACTGCTGCTCGATTCTCCACGGTGTACTGGCGCGCACATCTTCCGAAGTACGAACTCGCTTCGACATCTCCGACAAAGACATCGACGATTTCCCCGTGGCCATTTCGCATACTTCCGCCCAGAACTCCGCTGGTGGGATTTGTTCAAACGTAGTGACGGCCACATTGGAACTACCTAACGGCTTCATATACCCATCGGAGATGACAGTCGCCTGGTGCCTCTCGAATTGTAAAGAAGTGATACCTATCAAAGGTTTAGGCTTATCAACTGACACTTCTTGTCTCAGCATATGCGTCTAGATCAGCTAGTTGGCAAGGCTTACCCACGTCTCCTGCATCTAGGCTTCGTCAAATCCAACACTGGCTGCAATGTTGCGAGCAGAGCCATTCTGCATGTACACCTGACCATCCGACATCCTTGCCCAAACGGCTGATAGACCTTCTACCCGACAACGGCCAGAATTCCCATGGCGAACCGCATTCAAAGTTGGTTTTCTCCGAAGACATCCTTGAGACATGTCCTAAATACACAGCCCTAAGCTACTGCTGGGGCGATGAACGCAACTTCAAAAGCACTCGTGCGACAGTGGAAGCATTCCACCAAAGCATTCCGACTCTAGAGCTTCCGCGTACTTTTAAAGAAGCTTTCGAGATGACGAGACAACTCGGTATCAGATACATCTGGATTGATGCGCTATGTATAGTCCAGGACGACAAGTCCGATTGGGCGAAAGAGGTCGCCCACATGCACGATGTTTATGCCAGCAGCTTCCTAACCATCCAAGCCAGCGAGGCGAAAGCGCCGTCGAAGGGTTGTTTTGCACTGACCTGTCCCGATTCTGCGGAGATCAAAGGTAGAGAGAGAACGTTATTCACTACTCGAGAAACCAGAAGCGAGCTTGCGGCGATTGTTCACATTGTACCTCATGTACCAAGAATATCTGCATTAAACACAAGAGGTTGGACACTCCAAGAAAGCGTCCTGTCTCATCGGATCGTCCAGCTTACGAATTGCGAGTTACATTGGCGCTGTCGATGCAGCATGCTCTGGGAAACAGGCATTCCTTACACGAATACCGAGCGGTTCAATGGAAATGTACCACCATTAAAAGAAGCCCGCGACCGAACATGGAACAGATTATGGAGCACTTGGATCGAGAATTACTCAGAGCGTGAATTCTCATTCCCAGATGATCGCTTACCCGGCATTGCCGGTCTCGTGGAAGCGTACAAGAGAGAGACGTCTGATGAGCCCTGTTTGGGGCTCTGGAGAGGGTCGTTGAGTGAAGGCCTTGCATGGTGCAGAATTGGTACTCTCAGCGATGGCTCAGCTCAGCGTCCCATGTCACAATCACTTCCGTCCTGGTCTCCGTTTGCATGCCGCCAGGCAGTGGAGTTCAACAGATGGAATAGGTTTGACCCGGAAAGGTCAGCGATCCAATATACCACCGAAGTCATTGATTGCACGATACAATGGTCCGGAACGCCCTTTCTGTCGGACCTGCTTTCAAGCGAATTGGTAGTTCGAGGGCCAATCAGAAAGATGCACCTTGCGAAGGCCACCGAGATCCCGGACTGCAATCCGCCATACTTCAGTATTAATGACGAGATTATCGATACGGAAAATCACCCATTGCCATGGAGGTGTGCTGTTCAATGGGACGAGGAAGGATACCGAAAGCCCAGCAGCTGGCTCTGCCTTCTGTTGCAAAGACAAACTCCAATTGGCTCCGAGTTGAGCAGCGAAACATTCCTAGTCCTGGAGGAAGCCAAAGTCAATGGCTCTGGATGTTCGTGGCGCCGGATCGGTATAGGTTCACTCGGCAGTCATCGAAACCGAGAGGTGCCAGGAGGCTTGGAGTTGCTCTTTGACATTGGTGCCTGTCAGACTGTCACGTTAGTATAACGTCAGCCGTACATGAGATCAAAACACCCGTATCCCGACCACGTCTTTCGTCTCTCTCATCTGCTTCGAACAAAGCCTTCCCCTGCCCATCCCAATCCCTTCTCTTCCTTCTTTCTTCCCTACACCCAACCCGCAAACGCCAGCCTCAGACCTCTCAGCCTTTTTGCTCGAGCAGCAGCCTCTCGACCGATCGCTCCGCTTTGGCATATCCACGTCACTAGTGGCCGACGCTTACGTTGGCTTCAACGACCAAGATTCGAGAACCAAAGTGACCTTGCTACGACTTTCAGAGCTTCGGCTCATAATGCACCGCAATTCGAATTGGATGTCCCCCCTCAATCAGTCGACTTATTAGTCGGCTGACAGAAGACAGGTCCAACACAGATCTTCTACCTTTGCGTGTCGACCTCAGACTTTATTCGCTCTGCTCGTTGGCGTCGGCTTCGGGTTCTGTTTTGTCTCGTGTCATCAATGGTCTTGCGCGACCTGGCTCCCGCTCTCAAGCCCGGAAGGCAATCGAAGGCGGTGGAGCCCTTTACCACCATCGGAGCTCCGGCAGGACGGGATGTGATGGGAAGAAATGGGAGATGGCCGATATTTGTGTTTTGTTCCCCCATGGTGTTCTCGAAAATCTTTGGCCTCAGACAAGCTTCTCAAATGCTTCCATCACTGGCATGATTGTCACGACATTTGAAGGTCCTGTTGGGCGCCATACTAGCATCATCGCGCAGGATCCATCGAGTACGCTGAAACGACGGGCATGTGACCAAAACCAGTCGGCTCGAGAAGCGCGCGGTTTCGAATTCACGCCCAGATCGTGCAACGTCTCGATAAACGAGGGTGATGGATACTTTCGCGAAGCGGCAAAATATCAGGATTGATAAAGAGTAAAATTAGAAAAGAAGATTCGCTGTGATCTTGTCTACTCTTGTGCCAAGACTCTGTGCATCCCAGCCGCTAGAGTTTGTTGCTTACCTTCAACGTTAACATCAGCACAGATGACGCGAATGATCATGGCCCAATGACATTAGGAGGAAAGGCAATCGACCATTTGGATTGGGAGCGAGGTCCTGAACCTAAATTAGCCGAAGCGAAGTATCTTGGTAGACATCACGCCACTAAAGAAACTAGGCAGACACGCATCAAATGCGCAATCTATTACTATTCGTCTCCCTATGTATAAGCTTCCTCTCGTCATGCCCCAGAGAAGAAAGCGATGCTTTATTCCCCATTCCCGACCATCATAATCCTCATCTCGGCATCAACCACCGCTGCAAACCCTCGCATAAGCAAGCGCAGCGTGAAACTCTATAACAGAAATGCTATGCAATGACAAGAAAACACTCTGTTACCACCGCCCCTCGTTCAAGTTTCATCCGAGCCACCGTTGTGCAGGCTCGCAATTTTCGTCATCATCATACAGCCACGCTTCTAGATCGGGCCCAATAACTCCAAAGCCAAACCCACGCCAGGCAGAATTCTAGTCCATTTTCGAGTGTGGATCGTCGGACAGATTGATATCAACGACGGGTGAATCGTCGCTCATCATGTTGGTGTCTTCGACGTGAAAAGCTTCCGGGTCGTGCGCGTTGGAGTACAGGGCGTGGTCGTCTTCATAGTCGTGTTCCATGTTGTCGCCTGCGCCGAGCTGGAAGCTATCATCAAGGTCATTCCAGCTGTCATCCCTGTCTGTGTCGTGCTCGGCGGCAGTCGAGTCGTTGTCGATACTAATGGCCATCTCTGCATCGGTATCAGCGTTGTCGTTTCTGTTGTCGAGAGCATCGAAGCTCCAGGCCGCCTCTCCGAAGGGTGCATACTGTTTGTTGTTATCATCTTCCATGCTGATGCCCTCATCATCGCTCGTCCCCAGATTCCTCGGTTTCAGATTCTGCCCGACTTGCTGGCCGGCTGAACCATTTCCACCGCCCTGGGTTGTGCTCCGAGCTTGAAGTTGTAGGCCGGTTGTCGCTCCGACTCCTGCTCCGACTGAATTGCTCGACGATCCACGCAGGATTGAGGAAGGATCGCCGAGACGGCCTTCCCCCGACTCAGACTCGGATGCCTCGTCGGCACTGGCAGCTTGCTGGGGCGGGTTGCGGAACTCAGTGACAAGGTCTTGTAAGTATTGCGGGCCGAGCGGCTTTTCAGAGCGGCGGCGGTAGAAGAGTAGATATGCTGCAGCCGATTTGCGAGGAGACTCGCCGAGCTTGCTGGTCATGGAATCTGGGTACAGTTAGTCGATATTCCGTTGATGTGAATATCTCTGTTCGCTTACCGTTGTAGTCGTACCACTGCCCATCAAAGAAGTTCTTTGCTTGTGCAGTGTAGTGGCCACCACCAAGGCCTCCAAAGTGATTATCGACAGCGAAGAGGTCATATATGTACTCCTTACCGTCCTCGCGCTGGCCAATCTTCTCTGTCAGGTCGAGACCTTCAATAGGATAGTCAACGAGCACATCGATCTTGTCTCTGAAGCTGCGTGTGCCACCGAAACGCTTCAAGTGAACAACGACGATGTCAGGGCAGGTCCACATCTCCAGTGTCTTGGTGGCTTGACGCAGCTCCTTGCATCGGTTGCAATACCATGCATTGTCTTCTGAGAGCTTCTCACGCTTTCCGGTCTCCATGAAGCAGTCTTCTAGAGTGATGCCATTCTTCTTGCGCTTCTCGCGAAGCTCGCGCTTCTTGTCGGTCGCTGGGTCGTCAACGAAAGGCAGACCCTTTCCATCTTCAGCAGACAACCAGTGGCCACGGAGATCCTCGTCATCACGGGCATCGCCACCAAAGATACTCTCTATGGCTTCGGGATACCAATCGAGGACGATACACTCGCCAAGCTTGAGGTAGTAGACCTCGTCTTCTTGAGCGTTGTTTCCGTTGACAGAGCGCTGGGATTGTGGCGAGCCTGCAGCCGCACGAGCGCGAGCCTTCTTCAGCTCCCTCTTAGCTTTCTTGCTGAGGCCCTCCTTCTTAGGCTTGCGATTCTTGTTGCCCTTGAACTTGTTCTCCTTCTTGTTGCCTCGCATGCGAGTAGTCGACGTAGCATCAGCTTCAAGAGGGTCGTCAGGGAGCTCGCTGTCGGCGGCCTCGCTGGCAGTATCGTCGATGGCGGCAGACGAGTCTTGCTTTGAGATCTGCGTAGACGTACTTTCATCTTCATCGCTCTCCTCGTCTTCGCCCTCAACACTGATTGGAGATGATCCACCATTGATGCTAGCTTCATCACCAGTGCTGGAAGTTGTCGACAGGCGTCTTGATGGCGCTTTGACGCGAGCGCTCATCTTGCGAGTACTTTTCTCATCGAATGCTGTCGTCCCGGTGCAGAACATGTTCTCATATCCGCGGGCGTAGTTGAGAGTGAAGAGCTGGTCGCGCAGGACCGCCGGGACCTCATAATCTAGGTTGTAAAAGCCTTCAGGTATACGGTCGTCACCACCCTTGATGCTACCATTATCTTGCTTGGCTACGCCGTTGGGCTGTGAAGTGGTCTTGCCATCATCAACAGAGACCGCAACGTATCCATCCTCTGACGGCACCGAATGGTCGCTGAGTCTTGCTGCATCGTCCTGGGTGGTCTCAGCGTCAACGTTGGTCTCGGTCTTCTCAGCTTCGGCTGAACATGATCGTTCGTTCTCGTCAGCCTCGACCAGGATGGGACGGCTGGTGAGTTGCGAAACAGTGTGTAAAACTTTCTTGAGAATGACGTTGTAATCGCGCGCTTCATCACGCTTGATCATGACGTATTGTGGATGCATGGTAACATCCCAGCCGCTACCGTAGCGGTTCTTTCTCCGATGGAAGATGGGCACTGCGAAGTTCTCGGCCATCTCCGAGTCCATCTCAGGAGTATCCTCAACCTTTTTGCCGTAGTTGTAGCTTGAGTATGAGTGCGACTTGATCCTGGGAGGAATGTTCGTAGGCACATCCGCCAGCTCAAAGACGAAGATGTAGTCATTGGCTTGGATGCCCGCCTCAGCCACACTGGTGCGATCGTCGAAGTGCTTGTACATCTTGTTGCTGTACACCTCAACCATCCAAAGCTTGCTGGGATCGACGTTTTCGTGCTTGGAGGCGATGATTTTCTTGATGTCTTTCACTGTTAGGTTCTTCTCCAAGTCCAAGTTATGGTTTTTGGGTGTTCCTTTCAGTGGCACGAATGTGAAGTTGTGCATGACGGTGCTTTCGATGGGTAGCTGGAGAGTGAGGGATGCGAAAGGATCAAAAGTGACGCTGACCTTGTCGCATGTGGGGCACTCCATAGTGTTCTTATAAAATCCACTGAAAAGATCCATGCAAACAGACTCGTTGCGCTTAGCATGGTTCTGTCTGTAAATGTCACCAAGCTCCTGAATGTACTGCGGATCAGTGACACGCGAATCGTCCGAATCGGGGTTCTCAAGATATGGCTTCTTCTGAATTCTGTTCAGGTCCTCGTGGATGGAGTCAACGAGGTAGCTGAGGAACTCCTGCGAATCCTGCTGACCCCAGCCAGAGAACACGGGATTCTGAGAACTGAGTGTTTTCTTGAAATTGGTGGGTGAGAACGACGAGCTTGCATTTTCGCCGTAGATTCCCTGCAGTACTTCGGCATATTTCTTGGCCATGACTCCACCCGAGCCCAGCGGATTGCTCGCGTTGATCTCAGACTTGTACTTCTCTTGCAAGAAGTAAATTGCCAGCTCCTCAACACTGCGGATACATTGTAGAGCAGAGTTCATGTAGCAAGTGTTGCCGAGATTTGACAAGCCAACGGTTCCACGAGTCTTGCCGTCGCGTCTCCGACCTCTGGTGGTCACAGTGCTGCCAGGCGCAGGACTGGCCTGACGGGACGTTGTGGCCGAGCCTGCCTTAGAACCATTGATTTTGGCCTTGGCCAAGAGATTCTTTTTCTTCTGATCAGAGGAATACTCACCACCAGCAGGACCACGAGTCTGCTCCTCAAGAATGAGAGTCTGGTTTTCGAACAAAGAAAAAATTTCGATGGTTGATGAGCCGTTGTAGTTCTCGTTGGCGGTTTGGTCCTTTACATCAATTTGCTCGATGTCCTTGCCGATCTCCATCTTCTTCCACTCATGATTATCGACGACGAGCTTGGTTCGCTGGGGTTGGGCGAGCGATGGCGAGGTATCACGTGAAAGTGGCGGGGATGCGACGCCTGTCTGCGTGTTGTTGGACGTGTCTACCATAACGTCTGTAGGATTGAGCACCCGCCATATCTGGACTTTGTGTTCCCATGGAATGCCGGCAAATTGTTTCACTCGCCTCAGAAATTTGTGGCTTCTCTCCTGGCGTGACGAGACGACCATCAAGGCATCATCAGGTTTCATCTGGCCTCTCTGGCGGCGTTCGTGCTTCTCCCTGAGCTCCACAGCGGCAGACCTGGCGCGATCAACAGGTTTCCCATCTTCCTCGACAGGCTGAGGAACCTTCCTGATCAGAAAGACTGGCGGGTAGACCTCGTAGACGACATTTGACGAGACAGCACCGTCTGGTGCCGTGTTGTGCGCATATCTGGTGATTTGCTTTTGCCCAGGAGCGATGCCATACCAGCCAACAATCTTACCCCAGGCATCTGTTGGAAGGACCTGGTAGTCTTCATCCATGGTCAAGCCCTGCTTGAGTGGGATGTAGGGATGCCCCTCAAGGTCGTGCAGGACGGGCTCATCAAAAGCATTGACAGGCACAATATCGGAGTTGTCAACCGGGCCAATCTCGCCTTCACGGGATGCTTTCGAGAAGTTGGTGCTGTGCTGGTTCTCCGTGGTTCTTGACATTACTCTGTGGAGCCATTGCATAGAGACGACGCAGCCACTGTCACCGTGATTGATCGGCTCCTGGAGCAGCAGCTTCACTTCCTGCACTTGTTCGTCGAGGCTCGGTATAGGTGCTCCACCCGTCACTTTCCACTGATCTCCGTTGCTTGCCGAGTAGGGCGGTGGATCATCAGACTGGAAGCTGGTTGCTGAGGTGTTCGACGTGATTGTGCCTCGTGCCGACGTCGCAGCACTGTTTGCGCCAGTATCCTGATCATACAAGTCGTTTGACGTACCAGCCATCGCTACATCCTCGTTTGAATCTGGCTGTTCTCGCGGGTGCCCCTCCATCTCGCCAGCACTTCTCTTCGCAGGACTCGCTGCTCTTTGGATCTCCAATCGCTCCGTTCTCATGTCGTTCTCCGTCCTTCCGTGGACTTCCTGCCCGTTCTCACTCCCAGACATGCTACTCCCACTATCGATTGTGATTTGGGCAAACGCTCCGCTCGGACTCTGTCCTGCGGCACTGGCGCCAGCACTTGCCACCTCGTCGTGAATGTGAGGTGGCAATGCTCCGGGTCTGAAGATGGTCAAAGGTGAGGCGCGGCCCTCAACGGGACTTGGCGCGTTGCTCGTTGCAGGCTGTGGAAGCGGTGATGACGACTCGCGCTGGTGGGCCTCGTAGGTGGCGTGGTCGAAGTCGGCGGGCAAGTCGTCGGTAGTAGAGTGCTGGGATAAAGATGCAAAGGGCGCAAGCTTTCGCTTCTTTGGCGTGGACGAAGAGGCCGTGGTGGGTGGCAGATTGCTCTGCAACGGCGAGCAGCCCCGGATTTTCAGGATTTGCAAGGAAGGTGAAGGAGTGAGAGGCCGTGACGGCGGCGCGACAGGGCCGGGTGTCAGGCTGAGTAGAGGCGCGCCGGTTTTAGATGTGAGTGCCGACGTGGTATGCGGTGAGGAGGAGGAGGAGGAGGAGGAGGAGTTGGAGAATTGAACGTGGTATGGAATGACAGTGGGTGGTGGTGTTGGTGTGTCTGGTCTGGCTGGCGGCTTCAACGGCAAGCAAGCAAGCGAGCAAGCAAGCTCAACTTTCTTGTCCGTGAGCGCGCGTTTGGCGTTTGCCCGTCTGGGGAAGGTGGTGCAAAGTGCAAAGTGCAAAGTGCCTGTGCCTGTGCCTGTCAACCTGGAACCAAATCGCGGGGAGCAGGTGACTTCAAGCTGTCCTTCACTTTCACATGCTTGCAGCAAAGGGAGTAATTGGTCACATGACAGCCAACTATACAATACTCTGTTACTCTGTGACGCTAAGTAGTGTGTATGGGTGAATGACACCAACGCCGATTACAGCGCTTCGAGGCCAAGCAAACCAGCAGACACAGCCTTCTGCGAAAGCAGCAAAGTAGCCGCTGGTAAGCCCGGTAAGGCTTGTATGACGAGGCTGGTGAGGACACTGCTCAAGGCGCGTGCGTGTGGAGAAAGAGTGCAAGTAGATCTCGAGTTTATGGTAGTGATATTTGTGGTGGCTGCTAACGACTACTTGGTTGCGTTCAGGCTCGAAATCGTGGTGTTCAGGAGCGTAATATTTCTCATTTTTTCTTGCGTTGAGCGTAATTACAGTGATGAGCACCGGAAGTTTGATGCATGCAGAGGGCTAAGGACTACATTTTGAAAACATCTCGCTCACGGTTGTTATGTTGTTTAAAGTAGGTAATGCGCTCGGTTGGGGGGTGGCCTCAAGTCCTGACGTTAGGTCTATCAACTCAGCCTTCACCATATAAACTATATACCCACAAGACTATAGAACACTTTTGACCTATAAGGCATTGAAGTCTGCACTGTCGCAGTCATAGTGATGGAAGGTTTCATACGCCACCACAAGACTTGCTCTTGAGATCTGAAACATCTCATTCGATCACGTGGAGTTACAGGCTGCGGCTCCACCATCTGTCAAATATTGACCAAAAACGCCGTTCCACTGGATGACCGAGAAGCGTCCGACCTCATCGACGTGGCGTAATGTCCGTATGGTGATGTGTGATGTGCTGCATCGACGCTCCTTGCGGTAGTCAGACCGGGTTTCAGTCTGATCTGTCGAGTGTCGACACAGCCACCACCGCGCTGTCCGTAATCCGAGTAGCATGCATCGATCAGCGATCGAAAATTCCAAAGTCACTCTATCGCACACTCAAACAGAAGTCAATCTACATATGAGGCCGTTTCTTAATCGTCTATGGAATCATCGTTTGATGCATGCGAATAAACCGGCCGTTACTACGAGCAATACATCTCAAGCTACAATAAACGCCTTTCCATTCCATCACAGAATACTACTATAGTCCCCCTTCCTTATCCACTCCTCAAGATCCGTCAACTGGCTCACATCCACACCCAACTCCTTGGGAGTCTTTACATTCGGGTCTCCACCCGCAAAGCCATACTTGATGGCGTACGCCAGCGCCTCATCAAACTCTCGCTGCAACCAGTCAGGCATATCGCCAAAGTCGAACGCACGATTTTGGATCTCCAGCTTCACGTTGTGAACCCGTGCCCACGTGCGCCAGTGGTTGCCGTGCGTAATCTCTTTGGCATAGCCTATCATGGCCGAGCCAGCGGGAGCATCGACAAGCGCCTGCACGAACAGACCAGTATCGTGTGATGGATCGACCAATGGCGCGGGATAGTCTTCAAAGTCTTTCGGCAGATTGATAGTGAAAGTTCCATCGGCCTTCTTCTGTGGTCTCAGAGCTGGATTCGACTTCCAGTTTTGAAGGTACATCCCGACTTGCAAGTAGCTTGTTTTAGCCGCCAGAGCAGGACGAGCTTCTTTAATGTAATTCTCGACGGCTGCCTTCGTGTCGAAGTGGAAGTTCCACATAAACTCTCCTTTGCTCCACTTCTTGGTATCGCTCAGCGTCGACCAGATGAAGCGGTCAAGAGTGCTGGTGTGCTTCGCGGCAACTTCAACAGCAGTCTTGCCCTGCTGCACTTCTCGATCGAAAGCGACCTCGTTGGGCTTCTTGCCCGTGGCCTCTGCAGTCGCGAATGTGGATGGATCGCTCAGAAATTGCCAAAAGTCTGTGTTCGCAAAGATTACATTGGCGCCTTCGAATGCTTTGTCGAGCGATGCTGGGTCGTTAAGGTCTGCGGCGACTAGTTCGATACCTAATTCGCGAAGACTGGCGTTGGAAGGTTTGTCTGGGTTGCGAGTGATGCCTCTGACGCGCCATTCTGGTTTGGAAGCGAAGAGTCGGGCGACTGAACCGCCTTGTAGGCCGGTCGCACCAATTACTACGATCAGTTTGGACGACATGCTGTTTGCTGAGTGATAGTGATTGAAGGGTGTATTGAAGTTGGACGCGCTGTTGGTTTTATGGTCCGATGACATTGTGAAGTAAAGTTTGAATGGGCTATATAACAATCTATGCATGTGTGAATTTATCATAGGATTGGCCATATCCTGTAGTCGCACAACTTGTCAGCTGCAAATATGTCATTAGTAATGCATCGTAGCATTGACAGCCATCGAATCTCATGCTCGGGCTTGATGTTAGCCCGCAGCCCGCAGCTCAAGCAGTACTGATTGTCGACCCGTGTAGCCTGCCTGACACAACTAACTATCGATGTCGACTAGTGGAGTCTGCACCTCGCTACTCTGTCTACTTCTGTCCATCGTTGGTGTAAAACGCCGCTGGTGTAGAGCGAATTTGTAATCAAAAGCGGAAGGATGGAACATCTAGAGAGCCGCTTCCGTGCAACAAGCGAACTTGAGCATTGTCGCACAGAGCTGAAGTGATGAGCCTTGCATAGAAAAGACCATGCAAGCCATGGTCAGGGAAGCATTGGCTCGCAGACCTTCTCACAAGCCAGTCACGCCACAAGCTCACACGGAGGAATAGGAAACCGAGGACACCACACCATCCCAACAAATAAGGCGAAATATGTAGCACAGGGTTATGATATGTTTAAACAACATGTTCCTCCACATATCTTCACCCAAAAACTCGCCCTCGCGACCCGTAGATCTGACGAACAAAAGAAACCCGTAAAAGGAAAACAAAACTCCACTTGTGACACCGCGCTTGCTCCTTGAACGATAAGATACCCGTGATCCCATTGGCGCTATGATTGGTACATCCTGATTGTTCCTTCCAGCCATTATAGATTATACAGCAGGTTTGCTGCGGAGCTCTCGCATCAATGAGAGCATCCACAGCTACTTCGTCGACCCTGTCCTCGACAACATTGTTTGTTCGCTCTAGTCTACGCCGGCATACAAATCGACGAGGATATTGATAGCTGCAACGACGATTTCGGCGGCAATGAGAACGATGACAATCCATTCGAGATATTCGCCTGTTGGGTAATTAGCTGGTTGTTCGTGAGGTTACTAAAAGGGAAGGGCCGAAACGTACCATGCGTATGCGTCAATTGATCCTTCAGCACCTGCAGCAAATCTGCGATGACGTCTAGTCTCTCCGTCAATAGACCGACTCTTTGGTCCATCTCGAGGTAACTTCTGACAGCTTGATAAACAGGCTCAAGCTGAGGTTCTGCCCACATGAGCTCGGGGGCGTCGAGAACAGATCCTTGCAAGTGAATATTGATTCGCAAAATGAAGAGTTCGCCGATCTGCATGTTGATCTCACGGCGAGTGAGGTTGATACGGCCCGTGCGAGCAATTGTGGCGGGAATTGATTGGGTTGTTGTGATTGTTGCGTCGACGAGGTCTTCGTACAATGATGTCTGGAAGAAGGTATGTTAGTATGTTCACGATCGCCGATTCGAGAGGCGCTTTACGTACCTTTGTGCTCTGTGCGAGCGCGTGGCTGATGGCCAACTTCGTCATGTAATTCCTCTTCTCGCGCAAAGAGATAAAATCATTATAAATGCGAGCTTGATACTCGCGAGTGTAGTAGAAGTTGAACTCCTCGGTTTGAACGTCGTCTTTGCCCAACTTCTCCTGTTCGAATTTTGAGATCTCTTTGAGGAAACGCTGCTCTTCCTTGACAGTCATGCCCCAGATGACAACCACGCCGTACTCAAAGAGGAAGACCTCGGGAATGTGCACGGTCGTGTCGAAGTCGGCCGTCATTGGAGCCTCACCCACGACGCCACTTGATACCTCATCAATAGCGGATGTTTCCTCTGCAGTGTGCGCATGTGCAAATTTGCCCGCTTCGGCATCGGCGTGCAAGTCAATGAGATCTTCCCTCCTTCGTTCCGCGTTCTCCTCGACCTCAATGGCGCTGTCGGAGAACCGTCTTTGAGGTTGTGAGTGTACTTCCGCCTGCTCCGCCGCGCTTCCTCTTCTCCGGTGGATGCCCTCGCCATCCTTTCGATATTGGTAAGGTGTGTATATGCATTCGTCGAATAATTTGGGGTGCGCGCTCTTAGTCTTTGTCCTTCCCTTGAGGAAGCGCATCAACTCATCCAGTCGATAGCTACTCGCTGTGCAGTACGCCGTGACACGCGGCAGCTTGTCTCTGTCATCCTTCCCAAGTCTAGCCGCATCGCGTCTCGCAGTTGGATCCTTGATCCGCGTAAATTGGCTGTACACGTCCTTTCCGCTCTCTTCGTCCGGTCCATCTTCACCCAGCTCAGGATTGGGCAAAAGCTTCAGTTTCTGTGTTCGCACGGATGTTCTTTGCGGGCCTATCTTGGCTGCGGCGGATGCGGAGGGTAATTGAAGCGGCGCACCCGAGCTGTTTCTGCGGCGCAATTTGCTGTTGAGCGCCGAAAGCATTGGTTGTGAGCCATCCCGAAGCTGGCTATTATTCTTCGGGATACTGCCGGTCGATGTTGCTGCTGAGGACGGGAAGCCTGGGCGATTTCTGCTGGGCGGGCTGGCGGTTGAGACTTGGGGATTGAAGGTCACACTACGAGTGGCTTTGGGAACAGGGCGAGCATTACTCGAATTGTCGCGTTCGAGTAAAGGCGAAGTTTCTGACATGATGGATAGGGTATGTGATTATGGCCGTGAAAGGTCGGTTGCTGGGGTGGTTGGTCGAGGTGAGAAACGAGATGGACGTCGAGATGGATTGGCGCGTTTCAACTCCGGTCCATGTCCTGGTGAAGAGATTGAGAGAGATGCTTTCGTTCCAGTGTACAGTATAGGCGACTACAGGGTGAATTTGCAGTATACCAGGGAAGAAGAGGTGGTGTATGGGCGGTGCTGGCGGTGCCTGACAACGACTGCTAGAGCTTGGCTGGCTCGCTTCGTCCGGAGTTTGAGCAGATCAAGTTGTCGAGACCGTGCACCTCTGTAATGACGTTTGGTGGAAACGGCGCTAGCACGCCGTCTGCATGTGCTGGCTCCACTCTGCAGGTTGAAGGTATATCACGCTGTATACATGTATTTTAATCACTGCGTTCACCGACAAGTCTTCATTCTCGATCGCTTGAAGGTGCATGAGACATACATTGAATCAATCATTTGACATAGATAAGTTCAATCTTAACCACGAAGCTATATCTTCCGCACTAACATGTGGTCGTACGCAAGCTGGTGATAGCTCATTGATATGACAAGGAGCACAAAATGGAAGAAGCACCGTGCAGGCCATACCAGAGTTGGATCAGCGGTTCCCCCATCTCAACTACCAGCAAACCTACAATCTACTTGTCTTGCCGTCTTTAGCAGTCCGCCACCTTTGTACCGCCGCCTTCGCTGCTCTCCGTCCAAACACTCCACCAGCAGTCAAGCCAGATCCACCAGGGTAGTTGCCATAGAACAACCCTCCAACCATCTCACCAGCACAGTGCAAACCCTCAATCTTACTCCCATCTTCCCTCAAGACGCCAGCATCCTCGGGGTCGATCGCGAGCCCACCAAACGTGAAAGTTATTCCAGATGTTACCTTGACAGCTAACAGTGGTGACGGCTCAGTTACAGAGAGTGCCCAGTTGCTCTTGGCCAGCGTCAGCTTCGTCGACGATGATTGAGTGGAAAGACCATCTTTGATCGCTGGGTTGAGTTCGATGTCAGGGTGCTCATTCCTGTGTGCTTTGACAGCCTCATCGAATTCCCGCAAGGTCTTCACGAGAGCCGCCTTGTCGGCCAGACCATCTTCTGCGAGCTTCTCGGCCAGCTCTTCAACATCTTTTGCCCACGTCTTTCTGACAATCTCATCCCGGTATTCCTCGTCTCGCAGCCATTTCTGCCCTTCCCTGCCCCAGATCTGCCACGCCACACCGCCAGGCTGCTCCAAGATTGCTCGTCCGAACTTGGCGTAGGTGTAGTTCCTCAAGTCAATTCCTTCGTCAACAAATCGTTCTCCGGCCGTGTTCACCATGACACCCAGAGGATAGCCACTCTTTGTGAACTCGTTTGTCTTCTCGCGATCTCCACCATCCGCAGGTGAGTCGTAGTCCCAAGCAGTACTGTGACAGCCTCCAGAGCTGAAGTCGCCCACCAGCTTGGCTCCAATCCGGTGCGCAGCCATCATCATGTCGCCAGTGTTGTAGGGCGTGCCTCGTGTGTGAGCTCTCTCCCATCCTTCAGCCAGATATTTCTTCCTCAACTCAGGGCTTGCCTCGAAGCCTCCCGCGCAAAGTACAGTGCTGTCAGCTCTCACCGCGATCAGCTCCCCAGCCCTCTCAACCTGGATACCCACAACTTTGCCATTGGAATCAACAGTCAATTCTTTACCTGACACTCCAAACACAATCGCACCTCCCCGAGCTCGAACAGCTTTCAGCAACTTCTTAATCAATCCCTTGCCTTGCTCTTCGACCGTCAGACAAAGCCCACCCCAGAACTTGAACCGCCCATCAACCTCAAACGCCTGACGGCGGAAGCTCATCTGCCAGTTGACCCCAGCCTCCTTCTTCAGCCATTGCACCAGCTCAAGGCCCTCAGTAACCACTTTGTTCCCTAAACTAACCTCGCTGCGTCCACCAGTGACTCGTGCCAGATCGCTTTCGAATTCACTTGCCTCATATGGTGCAAGGTCAACACGCTCAGCGAGCTCAGGAGGCACGTTTGAGACGAGAGGCAGGATGTCTGGAAGCCCACCGTGAGAAATACGGTAGGCGCCTGCGGTGAAGTAGCCATTGCCGCCGGCCCAGGATTCGGGTGATTTCTCCAAGATCAACACGCTTGGTGCTGGAGAGCCGGATGTTAGTGCTTCGAGGGCGGTGGTGAGAGCTGCTGCACCAGAGCCGAGGACTATGACGTCCCAGTTTTGATGGAGAGGGTTGCTGGTGGTTGTTGGAGCAGCCATTATGAATTGGCGATGCCCAAATGAAGGACCTGATTCCGTAGGTGCGTGTAACGATTATGGGAAGTGACTACGCGCTCGGGTACATATACTTCCTGGTCTTTCGGTTCAGATGAACTGAGGAACCAAGAGCTGCGAGTATACAAGGTACAGTGGAAGCATTAAGTGTTCGCCACTTTTCCGCGGATCATGGCCACCCACGGGAATGGAAGACGTGGAGCTGACCAGTGACATGTTGCATCTTGCAGTTCAAATATGCCGATGCAGCCGTTTTGACGAGCTGCCGCACATAAGTTGATAGCAAAGGAACAAGATCGCTGGCAGCTGCTGGCCGGTGTCGGTCTCGGTCGCAAGAACGTCGGACGAAAGTTGCTGCGATATGGTTCAAACTGCTCTGAGTCTGCGACGACATCCGTTCTTTGTGCCAGCGAGGACTTCAGAAGACCTGGATGGTCAATACGCTGCGCTGGTATCTTCAATCGCATGTTTGAAGACGTTCACGTACCTTCTCAATGCGATCTAGGACACACGCGCTGGGCCGCTCAGCACCTCGTCCTACCCATCCTAGTACCTCCGGAAAGACAAGCGTTTAAGTAACTTAATCTGATCCAGTGGACTTCCTTTTGACGAGGTATTGCATCGAGAAAAAACGTGTTATGAAGCGACCCAGCCAACAGGATCATCCAAAACCAAGCAGAAGCCAAACATGAGGATCCCGTTCAGGACAAGGCGCAGCCGCTTGTTAGCGAACTCCTGCATGGTGTGGCGCCCAGAATCGCGTTCCCATTGGCCTTGGGCGCGAAGTCATGCGACTGCGTGTTGTCTCCCTCTCTCTACGAGCACAGCCTTGCGCTCGATGATCTTACTTCACGAGCGTCACTAGACATTTTCACTATGCGCGCAACGGCGAGGTCTTGCCGTCGGGCCAGAGCATCTTCACACCTTACACCACTCTGAGATCGTCACGCCATGTCCTACAACCCTGGTCCGATGCGCAAGCGGCTAAGAGAAGACGAACAGGATGACAATTCGCACCAGCACTGCCCACCGCAAAAGAGACACGAAAACGTCAGCGCACAAGATCATGCGCGCCAACACAATGGAGACCAGTACCATGGCCCTGTCAACATATACCAGGGTGCAGCAAGCGCCTCGAGATCTCCGGAACCTTCTGCGATTGAGACCGCTCTCGAGAGTCTAATGTTTGAGGAGATGGATGCCCGCTACCTCACAATAGACGCAATGCTCACATCCTCTTCCTGTCGGTGGCTGCTGGACCGTGAAGAGTATAAGAGGTGGCAGGATGTTGCGTCCTTCTCCGAACACAATGGCTTCCTCTGGATCAAGGGCAAAGCCGGAGCAGGCAAGTCAACATTGATGAAGTTTGCCTTCAACAGTGCCGAGGAGACTCGACACGAAGACCAGACAATCGTATCGTTCTTCTTCAACGCACGGGGTGCACCCATAGAGAGGTCTCTGGTTGGCATGTATCGGGCTCTGCTGTACCAAATATTACACAAAATACCTCGACTTCGGCACCTATTGTGCAAAAGGCGGACACTTTCTGCACAAACCCCAAGCTGGTCTCTCAGTTTTTTGCGAAGCATCTTCCAGGATCTGGTCGAGAATCTCGCCTCGGAACATCTGATCTGCTATGTTGACGCATTAGACGAATGCACAGATGATGATGTGAAAGAAATGGTATCTCTTTTCGAGGACCTTGGCGAGTCCTCCGTTGCAAGAGGTACGAAGTTCCACGTCTGCTTCGCAAGCCGACATTATCCTCATATTACAATTGGACGAAGCGAAAACCTCATTCTCGAGGACCAAGACGGCCACAAAGCGGACATCTCTTCATACATCAAGAAGAAGTTGAAGATTTCCAATAAAGCTCTCAAGGTTGAAATGACCAAGCAGATTGAGGATCGAGCCTCTGGTGTTTTCTTGTGGGTAGTGCTCGTCGTGCGCATATTGAACGATGAATGCAATCGTGGAAACGTACAAGCCATTCGGACACGACTCAAAGAAATCCCGACAGGGCTCACTGAACTGATCCAAGAGATCTTGGACCGAGACAAGCCCACGAAATACCTGGTGCCTCTCTTGCAGTGGGTTCTTTTTTCTCGAAGACCACTGACGCCTGAGGAGCTCTTCCTTGCGCTTCAGAGCATTGAACCAGAAACCATCCAAGACTCACACTCACCCGACGCTCTGGCCCGCGACAATGTCGACAAATTTATTCTCAATACATCGAAAGGACTCGCTGAGATGACAAAGGGTAGAAAACCCAAGGTCCAGTTCATTCACGAGCTCGTGAGGACTCACTTTCTCGGCAGCGAAGGCCTTGCGAAGCTTGACCCCAACCTGCAAACGCATCTTGTTGGCCAGAGCCATGATCAATTGAGAACATGCTGCTACAATTACCTTTTAAGCGATGCGTGCAACAGTACGGCACTTCCAGTAGTGTTGCCAAGGGCCGACTTAACAGACGGCAAAAGACTCCGCGGCGAGATGCTACGCACCCTGCCCTTCTTACAGTACGCTCTGGGCAATGTTTTGTATCACACAAACCTAGCGCATGTCGATGGTGTCAACCAGCGCGACTTCGTCCAGTCTTTCCCGTTCGACACTTGGAGAGAATTCAACAATGCAATCGCGAGATATACAAGTTGGCGGCACACCGAGTCCGCCAGTCAAGCATATATACTAGCTGAGCAAGGATGTGCCGCGCTTCTTGCTATCGCCATGGAGACCGAACCAAAGCCTGACGCAACCAACGAGCGTTGCCGGAGCATCATTGGTGCTGCTATAGAGGCACGAGACATCGAATCGGTGCGAGCTGCTCTGAAGCACTATGATCGTGAAGAATATCTTGGCAAAGACAATGGCAATCTCATGTCACTTGCTATAGAGAGCGATGATCTTGAAATCGTACAAGCTCTTATTGCAGCGCGGGTAAATCCTTACAAGGCGAATGTTGCATGGGGAAATCACTATGCAGCTCCCAAAAATAACGCATTGGTAGTTGCGAGCTCCCAGCCAGACAGGTTTGCCTCGAGCCTAGGTCGTTTTGGTCTGCTTCGTTTGTTGTTCGGCAGCTTGTCTAGCGAGGACAAAACCACCGAATCGTGCATCAAGGCCGTCGAATATGCGTTGATAGAGATCTGCAAACTCGGAGACCCGGAAGTGTTCGACCTACTCTACAAAGGGATATTCCTACTCAGAATCGCTGTCAGCTCGGCGTATAGAACACCTAGCTTCAGCTTTAGCGCGCTTTCAATCGCGTCAAGTGCAGGCCACGAACACTTGGTGCGAGTCCTGGTTGCGGAGAGCGCGAAGGTCATGGATGGAGATCTTATGAAGGCGAACGCATTGATCACGGCTTCAGGAGAGGGTCAGGCGAACATCAATCGCGTATTGCTCGAGGATGGCAGCAACATGGAAGCAGCACACGGCAACGAGGGCTTGCTCTCCCGTGCACTGCTCATCGCATGCCAGCACGGTCACCTGGCGCTTGTCCGCTTGCTCTTAGAAAATGGTGCCAGAGTCAACTACAAAAGCTATTTGTCGCAAAGTCCACTCGAACTCGCTTGCGAAAGGGGTCATGAAGAGATCCTCCACATTTTACTCGACAACGGTGCTGACATCAATGTTGCGGACCTAATAGGGTGCACTCCGTTGTTGGTTGCAATCATACGAGGGCACTCTGGTATCGCTCGCTTGCTCATCGAAAGTGGTGCCGATATCCAACGGACTTGCCATGTAGGCAGGTCTGCACTGTGGAGAGCCGCTGCATACGGGAACGATGCAATCGCTCGACTGTTGATTAACAAAGGCGCAGACGTCCACAGCAGCAATATCTCTGGCGAAACGGCATTGGCAGTCGCCAGAAGGCAAGGCCACACCAACATCATTGAGCTACTCGTCGAGAATGGTGCCGTCGATTGACCGAACATGATACCACATCGTAGATGAGACTTACGAGAAGGCAAAGCTTCGAACGGCACTATCAAACATGAATTAGCTGTAGGGTCTACGTCCACGCATGGTCAGTTTCTGAAGCACTGTGCTTCAGCAATGCACATTAGCAATGCATAGAACTATTACTTTGTAAGAACTACTACTTTGTAATCCGAAGTCAGGAGAACAAGCACGATATCCCGCCATTTGCATGGCCACAGCCATTCTTTCCTTCGTCGGTGACACTCGTGTGGTAGCCAAGATATATCAGAGAAGTTGGAATGGTATTACTCGAGGACCATGATCATTTTTTGGTGGAACAACTGCAGTTGCGATTAGGATCCTCAGCCTCAGGAAATCGTGTGCAATCGCACTCTCTGTACCAAGGCCTTTTCATTCGCAGATGAACCCTCGTTCTGACCAGGCTGACTTGGCTTGACGTTGGGCAATTCATGCACCAGGTTTTTGTCTTCTGCATATGTGTTAGAAGTCCATTTTTGTCGTCACAGAGGCAGATTGAAGATGCGTACCACAAGGATAAGCATCCATTTAATTACTTATGTCAAGGTGTTTTTACATTTGCCTTATCTCGTGATATACTACGTCTATCATACAAATGGGTCAGCTCTCAAGCCCAAGGTCTCGTTACCTTCACTCAGTCGTCTTCCGTGGTAGATTGTACAAATATATCCCTACCCATTCTTAACCGCCAAGCGCAATTCTTTACGCGTACAATCGGCAACATGTAAGATGAAAGGACCAGCGTGAGAGAGTCCTCGGTGTCGGAGATATCCCTGGCCATCCCAAAAATTAATGTACACTTCCCCGATACGTCCACTGCTTGGATACTCGACCAGCAGGACAGCCTGCGGGCTTCTCCCTTGAGCACAGCCTCTTCATGGCGACTTCGTCTTCATCTGCACACCATGCCACTTCTTGATCTCCTCAGCAAGTATCGAGTTGACAAGGCGATGTTGCTTCACAATCGGCAAGCCTTTGAACTGCTCAGAGACAATATCCAGCGCGTACATTGAGCCACAGCCTCCGCTGACATCCTGAACCTGCTCTTCTCGTTAGCCACCATTGTCTCCCCAATCACTGTATTCCTCAACTCCTCATACCTCCAATCTTTCAGGCTTCAACGCCTCCTTGAGCTTGTTGAACACTTTCAGCTCGTTCTCGTCGAGATAGTCGGGCGGCTCGACAACGCTTGTGGGTGCTTCTAAGCTGTATGCTCTCGTCGATGCGAAGATTGATGTGCTTTGGATGGGCTGGAAAAGTGCTCGTCGGGGTGCTGAGACGGCGATTCTGGAGGTTGCGAATGTTCTTGCAGATCCCAGTGCGAGTGCACGCGAGGCGCGCATCATCATGTTGCGCGAGAGAGTCATTGTCGCTAGAAGTGTTTTTACTGTAGGAGCTGGACGGCAGCAGTTATGATACAATAGCAAGATCCAATGGCTTCGTCGTGAATCCTCAGACAATCTACACGAGCCGCGGTCTCTCTCGCTCACATCGGCCTGACATCACCCGCCCTCCGCACCAATCGCGTTAGCTCCCTTAGTAACCGTCCGCTGAACTGCAGTGCCTCACTTGATCACGTGCTCCGAAGACGAAATAGTCGGAACCAGATCCGAAAGACGCAAAGGAGATCGCCTTTTTGGCGTTTCTGCAGGCTGACAAGGGCTTGCCTACTGCCCCTCAGTTGTTTTGACAGTGACAGGGCCTCGAACGTCCGGCTTGCATTGCAGCTACCTTTGGCCAACAATTGTGAACACAGCTTGCTCTCCTCATACAAAACACCTGCATGTACACACATCCAGACGAACACGAGACGAGCACTATGGGTCGAGAGAGCACGGCGTCTTCTCGCGGCAGTCGCGGACATATCGCATGCTCACCACATACATACCGTATACTGCCATGCCATGCAATATGCCATGCAAATGCAAATGCAGTACCCCGCGAAGCGAAACGGGCCTACAGCAGCAGGATGCAGATAGGGCACATATGTCATGTTGATATGTGCATCAGATGCAGACCCGTCCGTGAGATCTCGCAAGCCTCCCGGACATGGCATGACATTGGCATGGCACCGCAGAAAGAAGACAGCCATGCCATGCCAAGCTGACCTGACCTGACCTGACCTGACCTGACCTGCCTCCTGTCGGTGGTGTTGCTTTCCTGCCCGAGGTAACTTCCGTCTACATCTATGGTTGTGTCTTGTACTCCAAGTGGAGCAGTCCCGTAGTCCGCAAAGAGAGATGAGGAGAAGAAGGCAGTAATACCATAGCACAGCACAGCACAGCACAGCATAGCGTATCAAAGGCGTGAGTCCAGCCTGCAGCACATATCAATCTCACTTGCTTTCTAAGGATCCGCTCGTAAGCCCAGTCTGCCTGTGCGTACCTACGCGCGCGGTCGGCTCCCTGCATTCGCCGACACCGCATCCTCTCGCATCCTCTCACACCATAAAGCCAAACCGCAATTCTCAACATTTTCCAAACGCTCGAGCCCGTGCGGCTGACGGCACACTGGCGCTGGAGTGTCTGTGGGCGATGATAGACAGTAGTCTAGCAGCAGGGGCGTTAGTTGAATCTGACCCTGAGCCCACCAACATGATGTGCCGGCCCCAATTGCTGGCGTGGGAGGCCTAAGACCAAGGGTGACCCCATGCCGCAGTTCGGATACCGGCTGCGCTGTTGTGGTCGTGTGCGTTGTGTTTCAACGAGAAACTATGAACCCTGGTGTGTTCGTCGTGTGTAAATAATGACAATGCATACAACAGTAATGAGTACAGTGCTGCTCGTGCTCCGTCCGGACCCTCCGTCCTCCGAACTCGAAAAGAGCTCTTCACAGAACCAGAGAAAAGGTGGTGGCACTGATGATATCCACAACGTCTATTCCTGCTGAGAATGCACGTCTGCACGCTGAGAGACGCCTCAGGCGAGACTCTTGGCGAGGCGCTCTAGTCAATCATCGGCTCGACACGACAAGCGCCGACAAGCGCAGCAGAGCGGGGATCGGCGAGCGCCACAGAGCGTGGAAATGACATTATGAGCTGCATATCATATCACCACGAGTGCTATAGTTAGGGGTCTCTTTCGTCTTGCTTCAGCTCCTTTCCTCACGAGTTGCAGCCGGAGCCGGCAATTGATTGACTGACAGTCGACCCGAGATGAACGACACGACCAGAGGAGGAGGAGTGGGAACCGAACGCTTTGCGGTACCAATACCGACGCCCACGATGTCTGTGTGTCTTTCAATAGATTTGCGTTGAATGCAAAGCACTGAGCGCTGCGCACTTTGATCGCAAGGCAAAGGCTCCACCATCCTCCACCATCCAAACCCCATGGGACGCTTGCATCTCTGACCCGCTCGCGGGCTAGAGCGAGCGATCAAAACGGTCGACTCTGTGAAACTGACTCGAGCTCTCACGCAAAGACTTGAAGCACGGCAGGTCCAACCACATGCCAGTTCAGTAGTGAGGAGAGATAGAGACAAGATAGGGCCGAGCCAACGGCACCGAAATCAGAAGCCCTGACCCCACAACTTTGTTCGTTAGACTCCCTGGGCCCATGTCTGTACGCGCGCATCAATCACTATCACAAACAAGCACAATTGCAACCTTCGTTTCAAAGCCAGAGTCAAGCCCTGTCGAAAAGACCCTGTCTGTCTGTCGAGTCTGTCTGATCTGAAGCAAAGACCCCCCAAAAAAACCACTACAGCCAACCAACCACTCGTTACACCCCAGCATCACATCATCCCCAGAGTATCGAGGCTCTGCAGCTATTGGAAGTTGGGGACAAGGGGACCAAAAAAACAACCAGAAGACCCTGAGCAACGACAAAGCAACCTCACGTGCCGATCTCGGGTCCTCCAAAGCTCTGATATCTAATCACCCCTCTACATAATCCCCTCCCTCCTCTAGTACGTACAGTAGTAGTATCTACCTTCCTAGGAGAAACAGAAAGGCGCGCGTACCACACGTCGTCAAGCACCAAGCCATGGCGCAACACATGCGTGCAGCGTGCATGCGACCGTCTGCTCAACGTGAACGCCACCGCTGAAACGAAACGGCCTGTCGTTTGTGGGGTGCATGTATGTAGCTCTTGTGCAGGCTCAGGGTAAATAGATGGACAGTGCGCGCGAGGGAGCGAATACAAGGGACTTCTCTGTCTATGGTTGGTAGGTACATACGAGCGAGGGGAAGGGAAGGATTCGTGTGGAGGCTGAAGGTTGGGGGAGGGTTTTTACATGTGAATGTGGGACCTTGAGGAGGTGGTGGAGGAGGAGGAGGAGAAGTCTTGGGTTGGGTTGTTGTCTGAGTCGTGAGTGTGAACGGTCAAGGGTGCTGTTACATGAACTACCTGCATCAAACGCTTGGTTCGCGCGCATTCTCGCTCGCGTGGATGAGTGTCGATTCTCTTGTTACATACGCTTGGTGATCACATATTGCAGTCGCGAATCTGATCAACACTGCTTCTGCTGGTGTTGGGTGGTGGTAAGTGACGTGGGTGAGCACGCGAGCTAGGTGCCTCTGTGCATGTCGCCTAGTGAGGGGTCCGGAAGATTGCAACGCTTTTGGATATAGAACGACGAAGTGGCAATTCAACGCTACATTTGTGGGATGTTTGACGGGGCGATTAATAATGTCACCGGAGAAGTGCCTCCTCGATCGAATATGATGTGCGTTTGCCACATATTACCACATTGATAGCTTTCGGGGAACAAGCAGTCAGACGAACAGACAGATCGACAGGCAGTAAGACGTTGAAGCACCCAAGTCATCGTTACAGCGCCTGCCGAGAACCGAAGCGCAGAGTCGAACATGGCCATACGAGACGCCATACAGCAGGAAGACCCTGTTCATCAATTATGTCGTGCGCCTGCAGACAGCGTGTGTGAACGAGCAAGCGCCTTCTGGGCGTCGTCGTCATGTCCTTCGTGCGGAGTGCATGCTTGTGCTAGCTGTCGTGGGACAGAAGAGATGCCCGAACACGACAGTGCATACTACGGTGCAGCGTGGCAAGAAGTTTGCCGGCGGCAGCGAGACTATTGATTTGCAATCGCTACGAGGACGGATCTGCATCGTTGAGAGCGACCGCGCCGGCGTTACTCGACTCGATACAGGCGGTCTGCGGAGAAGGATACGCTTGGTATCTGAAGATCCCCAGGCGTAGGACCCACTGATACCTGAATACCATATACGTGCAACGCAATAGCCCGAGGAGGAGGAGTGGAGAAACCTGGAGAGCAGACGACAGATTGAGATCTTTGCCCCGTGGCCTAACGCACCCCAGAGGATCCCTTATGTAGTTGGTGGAAGACCCTTATCGTTGCGGTGACGGGCCCAGATGCGGGCGAGGAAGCAAGGGCAGATCTGTTGGGTACAACGGGGGTACTTGCGGTGGTACTTGTGGTATTCTTGGTAGGACGAAGCGAGTGTGGCGGTGCGTGCACAAATCGCTTGCACAAGATCGTTTACTCACTTTGGCTTTGCGATGATAAATCCTCGGCGCGCGTGGCATGCATGGTGGTACTTGCTAAACGATAGCAGCGAATTGTAAGCGGTGCCACGACAGTGTTGTGGTTTGCCTGATTGCGCAAGACTTGCCGTGCGGCTTAACAAGAATCCGACCACGCACGCCACAGTCTCCAGCAAGCTTTTCGCAACTCGCCGTTAGCAATCGGGACGACGAGGAGCTTTGTGGAGAGAGCGGTAAACCGGACGTACGCCCGAAGTCCTCATTGTCGCTGAGCAAACGAGTGATTGCAAGCTTTCATGTTGTTGTTCTTGCAGTGTTGCGAACGCCACTGTTGTCTGCAGGGTGTGGCATCCAAGCATCCTCTCGAGGGCCTGGACGATCTATCCGGCACATCAGCTCCAGCGCGAGTCTGTTTCGAGGCCTCGTCCTGAAGATCCCGTGGCTGTACAGCAACGGTACATCTTGAAGCCTGCCGCACGCGCGCACGCGCCTGTGAGAATGTTCCGACTTCCTTGTTAGCCAAAGTTAGCACCCACTGGAAAACAAGGCGCCTCGTCCACAAAAGAGGGGTAGCTAGAAGTGTTTTGTGATCAGGCGACGCGCCGAGTCGGATGGCCGCGTTCTGGTGCTAGGCAGTTGTCGTCAGTAGTGAAGCGATAATACTCAAAGTACTATATCTGACCCGCTGCGGCACGACGCGGATAGCATGCGAAATTGTCGAGATGAGGGCAGCTTCCAACCTTGCGATGGAGCGCGCGAATGCATGTGCGGCGCGATAGCGCGGGCGCAATATGGGAGAGTGAGAGAGAGCTTGGGTTGACCATGTTTAGAGGCTTGCCAGGCTTGCCAACCGCTGGCCGAGACGTTTTGGCGTGCATGAGGATCTCCTCGTGTGGCGCACGCGGGGAGTGCTGAGAGCCTGAGAAGGAGGAACAGGTATTGGCCTCGGCCTTGGTTGATAGTAATTCTTCTTTCGGGTAAGGTTTTGTATTGCGCGGGGCGACCTCCGAGGGCATTCTAAGTGAGGCACGAATAGCAGCTAGCTTGGAGAGTCGTGACCGGTATATGCAAGTGTCAAGCCTTCTAAGCACTTTGTGCATTCACCGAGGAGTAGTTGGCGAATTAATGGACGGGGGTGAGATTTTGCCACATGCGTTGACGAAGCGGTGCGCGGGAGGCGAGATAAGGTGTATCGTCTGTGCTTGCTGTGAGATTCCGGTAGCCGGTGATGTGTGTGACACGCTGGGCAAAGCGAAATACAGTGGTAATCACGGCGGTGAGGGCGACTACGCGAGGACGATGGGTGAAAAGCAGATTGCGAGTATAGATCACGATGCTTTGCGCATGCAAAAGTTCTACAGCGGAGCGAGTCGGGGGGCTGATCGTCGGCATGGGTATGCGAGTCCACAGTACAGTACTCCATCGGCGATGGCAAGCAGCGGAGCGAGGGCGTAAGCCTTATGATGCTCAGTAATATTCATGATACACAACTACAAATGAACGTGCGTCTCCTATCTGGAATAATTGTTGATGTAGTCTGAGCACGCGCCATAGCAAACAGGTAAGCGCGAGGACGTGCGATACGAATACACAGCGCGACCAGGCCCAGCATTTTGTCTGGAACGTGTCTGGCTGACTGAGATCGTCAGACAATCTCTTTGCGCTGCGAACTTGCGTAGCGCTCGAGCCAGCGGTTTGGTTGAGATTTCTGGCGCGCCTCGCCTCAGACTCATGTACAACAATTATCCCCATTGACGCGTGAAGAGGTGGAGGGACAATTTAGTCTCGGTGCAATCCACAATTCTCCAGTGAGAGAACGACCGAGAGTTGGAGCAAAGATTTCCCCCAGTTGGGGGATGTGGACCTGGAGTCGAAGTGGGTGAAGGAGTTGTGACGGAGGTGCGACGAAATTGACCAGGTTTGCAAGGTCGTCGGCGTTGGAAGCGCTAGGACGACGCCGTTGCCCCACACGCTCAGACTGTGCTGCACATAATCTGGCATTCACAGTAAAGTGTGTGGCGCGATCGGTGTTTGGCACCGTGGTTCTTGCTATCAAACACTCAGTGCAATGTGGTTCAGGGTATGGGGAACGCCATTTGCTTCAATGCCGGACCATGGAGAGGCAGGAGGCAAGACATTCCCCACGGATGTGGAGACGGCCGAGCAGATATATCAGAGACAAACACAGGGCCTTTGTCAGTCAAGCATGCATGCGGCTGAGAGGCAGTCGAGCAGAGTTAGACGCGTGCTGAGGCGCGGCCTGCAACGCACAGACGGCGAGGTGTGGCGAGTCGCGAGTCGCGCGTACGCAGACGGTTGGCTGCCCATGGCACTGGGCTTGCCATGCGCTCTGTGGCTGACGGGACGAGCGCCAGTGGACATAGCGCGAACGGGCGCTCGAGGCTAGCAGAGGCTCGATGGGATAGTGGCCTGCTGGTGGGATCGGAGAGGATGTCATCGCGAGGCTATGACGGAATGCTGCCAACGTTTCAGGAAGGAGGGCCTGCAGGCGAGATATGGCGAGTTCGAGTTCGACGGGGGATGGAGAGAGGCGACGGACAGCAGAGACAGAGCAGGTGGGTGGAAGGTGGTAGACAGAGACAGCAGCCAACATCTGGACAGCAACACTCCAACAGTGCCGCCGCATATGCACAACTCTTTCTGTGGCTTGGTTCAGATGTACCCCCGGTACGCGCAAAAGGTTGCTTGCCGGTATCGATCGGCAAGCGCTCAACTGTATGCCTGTCTGCCCTGCGAAAGTTGGGCCGGGAGGGCCGGGTTGCATGGGCGCTATGGGTTGGTGTCGCGTCTGGCAGCGCTGCATTCGCGCATTCGTGCCCCCCCAACGTAACCTTGTAAGCTCTTCCAAGGCTCTGCTGCTGCTCGCGTGTGCCGGGAGTGCATGGATGCGAGTGGAGAGGATTGGTAGTGTGTACTCTCTCTCCTCTCTTAGCCTCTTAGTCGCTGCGTCTCTCCTCGCACATCCCTACATCCCGGCCTGTTCTGCATGCACGGGCGAGGTGCGTCTCTGGCCTCCATCGCCCTCCTCCACACGCACCAAGCTTGCATCTCTCAACAGCACCGCATTTCCGCCAACCTTCTGGCCCGGCGAGACGCCTCTCCCAACTTACTCTGTCCATACTTGATAATATCACCCCCGCACTGCTGCGCTTCTTTGCCGTTGGTGCTGTTCTTTTTTCACCACTGCTTCTGCTACTTTGCTGTTCTTGCTGCTGCAGTCCTGCGTGCCTGCTCGCTAGCTAGCTGTTGTTGGGTCGAGTCAATACCTGCTCCCCAGACATCTACTCGAACATCGCACCTCGCACCTCGCACATCGCACATCGCACATCGCACATCGTCGCGTCCGCACACCTGCAGGCGCATCTGAGACACCTGCCTCGCTCATCGTCAGCGCTCGGTCTCCTTCACCATCACTCCTGCCCGCCCTCGACATTATTTCTTGTCGTTGTCGTCGTCGCCGCGCCCTCCCGCCTACCGCCTACCGCCTACGACTTCTTCCATCGGCTTGCCGGCATTGACTTGCTGCGCTCGACTCGACCACTCCTCCACCTCTCGACTCTCCTCCTCCTCCTACTACTACTACCACTACTACTACCACGACGCCTCCAGGCCCATCCGTCGCCTGTCCAGCGTCGCTCAGCAGCCTAGTCTGCCGCTGACTTTTTTGTATCTTTCTGTGAGGCGCCCTTCCCATCACCCCATCGCGTCAATGCGCTGGCCAACGCCACTCGCATATGCCATTATTTCCAACGAGCACCCCACGCTGACCAATCGCCATCACCGCAGTGCTTGTAATTACTGCTGCGACTTTTAATGCGCCTTGCGACATAGACGGCGCCGTCCTACCAACTAACCCTCTCCACCAACTCTCCCACACACATCACGCAGGATGCCTTACACGCCGCCTGCCCAGCAGCAATCGCCTGCTTCATCCAAATCCGCCAGTCCCGTCATCAGCCGGAGCTCATCGATCAGCGACGAGCTCCCTCGCTCGCCCGTGACCGGCCGCCCACAGCTTCCTCGCTCACATTCATCGGCATCATATATGAACCGACAGAGACGATCGCCTTCAATCCCCAAAGCTGACGGCCCGCCCACGCCCACCGAGACCAACGGACCTGGTGTCCACGCTACAGATTTCGCTGTTCGCAACAGCGTACGCCAGTCACCGTCACCTGTTAACGACAATATGATGCCCACCGGTGCTGTCATCTCACCGCCCGATTCCGACAACTCCGATGACGGTGAAGGCAAGGAGCGCGGTCGCGAGCTCGAAATTGCAGAGCTTCAAAAGGCTGTCCGATCGATCGACCTACGAAGAGAGGGATCGCCGGACAAGGTCGGCAAGCGTGTCCACCTGACGGTTTCTGCTCCCATTTCCCAGACCACATCGCCCAGTGCCCTCACACCCGAGGCCCGCAAGATCTCACACTCAAGATCGACCACTGCCGAGATCGTGACCCACAGGCCAACGTTTGTCGAGTCGCCGATTCAGACCACTGACGATAGCGAAGACGACGATGCCCCATTCAAGCCATCGCTTGTCCGCAAAAAGTCCGGCGAGCTGGTCAAGCCCGCATTGAGACCATCGTCTAGGAGGAGGTACTCCAGCATGCCTGGCACACCTACCTACCACAAGTCGGTGCACTTTAACGAAAGTGAAAACCAGACCAGACACTTCCTTCAGGTCGACAAGCCAATGGCAGTGTCAGCTGGTACCTCACCCGTGGAGACTTACGACAGCGAGTCGGAATATCCCTTCGACTACAGTGGCAAATCTGCTCGCGAGATCAGGCTTTCCAACTTCCCGCAAGACACATACGAGCGTAAGCTCAAGCCTGTCAGAGTCGAGCGCCTGTTCTTATCCTCCGACAAGGAGACCCTTGTTGGCACGGTAGCTGTCCAAAATCTTTCGTTCCAAAAATTGGTCGTTGCCAGGTTCACATTGGATCACTGGAGGACCACATCAGAGGTTGTTGCCGAATATAACAACGATCTCCAACAGTCGTCTGACGGCTGCGACAAGTTCAACTTTAACATCAAGCTCTCTGACTCTGCCAACATCGAAAGCAAGACCATGCTCCTCTGCGTCCGCTACAATGTAAACGGAACAGACTATTGGGACAACAACGATGACCGCAATTACCAGATCGACTTCACCAAGGCCGTGAAGAAATCAAAAAACCAGCCCAACTCATCTCTTGGTGCAAGGCCGCTCAGCGCCATTCCCCGCAGTCGCCATTTGCCACCCAGCTCCCCAAGTGGCCGTGGTCGTTCGGATTCCACCGATGATGAGTTCGGTGCCCGCTTCGACATGGGTTCCACCTACCAATTCTGCACACCCAACAAGATCATCACCGAGTCGGGTGGATCCATCCTGCTCAAGCCGAAGCCCAAGAGGAGCCCCGCCGCCCCTGGCGCGGCTCAGTCACACAACAACCTCGGAGGTCGTTACGACTTTGGTGCATCACTATCAGCTGCACTGTCGACTGCACAGGATAGACTCGGCCGCAACAGTGGCTTGATGAATGGTGCACCGCAGAAGCAGGATGTCGACTACTTCGCCCTCCAGGACCGCAAAGATTCGCCCATCGCTGCGAAGGAAGAGAAGCCTGACTTTAGTGTCAGCAGTGGCGGTAGTGACCGTCCCGCTATGGGTTCGGCTCAGTACCGTGACCTCGTCCAGAAGTTCTGTTACGTAGGTTCCTCCAACAACAAATCACCCTCGGCAGGCGTCAGCTCAGCAGGCGTCACTACCCGAGTCGCACCCACAGGGCCTTGAGCTGACCGTTCTATCCCAGTTCACCTCGTCTGGTACTGGGAAGGGGACCTCATCGCCTCAGTCCAGCCGCCGTGCTGAAAAGCCGGCTGCCGCCGACGGCACCGATGATGAGTCTTCCGTCTCTACCGCATCCTCCGGCTCTTGCTCGCCATACACTCCAGAAGACGAGCACAGCAGCCGTAAAGGCGCTGCGTCTACTGTCAGTGCACTGGTCTCCCGCTCTGCCTCGCCATCTCCGCTCATCGCTCCGGACTACACCCACCGTGCCGCCTCGCCTGCAAGCTTTGGATACCCTTACGCCAACAGCATGCGCGATGGCTACTTCGATTCGCCCCAACCCACCGCCATACGAGGTTGAGCGTAGCGATATCCTTGTTCTACCCATGCTCATACATCACTTGCATTGCTAACTGTCACTCCCGTGATATGCATATGGCGCTCTCCGACACGTTGTTCACGTTATGGCCACGCTTTACTGTCGCTCTCGACCCGCTCTTCCAACAAGAGAGTGTCAACAATACGCAACCCTGCGGATAAGTAGAACATACGACCTGAGAGATGTCCTCAACAGCCAGATGAATTCCCAACTGGACACACGGCAACACAACCCTCAGAACAAATCGAAATACCCTGCTTGCAACAATCCACCTGCATTTTTAGCGTTCTGGCTTGCTTTACTATTGCGATGGCGTTTTAATCTGGATTCTGGAGCACAACATAGACTGGCTGGTGCTTTCTGCGATTTTCTGCTTTCGAGCCCCTTCTCACGAACGGAGGCTTTTTTTTTCTTTTCTTATCTCTTTTGACGCGCGAAAAGTCGGAGTGTCAGCGTGCGACAACCTGCCTCTTCAAAAAAACGCTTCTTGCAGCCTCGTGGACCGGTGTGTCCATGTGCCAAAAAGCCGTGCGAGTGCTGCGAGGTGGCACATTGGTCGCATATTTGGTTTTCTGCTTTTTATTTCCTCGTTGGCCGAAACCTCTGTGGATGTCAAAGGCCCTTCGCTTCTCTCTCCATGGGAATTGTTGGGAAGGCTGGCTCTTTTCCCTCGATACCTGGGACTTTTTAGGGACTCATTTTGGGATTGGGACTAGGGACTGGGGATGCATCTTGTGTGTCTGTGTTCACGAGTGGGCATTTGTGCTGATTGAGCATATCTGGGGCTCGAGTGTCTCTGTTTTGGGGAGAGCGTATCCCTGCCACATCCTAGGAAATGGAGATGGTGGGTTTAGATTGGGTCTTCAAATTTTCCTATTGAGAAGATAGTGTTGCAATTGTATGCCTATCTGAACAAATTCATCTTTTTCAACTCTTTCTGTACCATCTTGTGCCGTTTATATCGGGCCGCGAAAGTTTGGCTGACCGGTTTCGTGGTTATTAGCATTGTCGAAATTGCCAAGACGGTGAACAAATTCATCCGTGAGGCCATCTACATAGATAGACACAACGCTAATTATATCCCGAGCGTTGACACAATTGCGACGATTCTGCAAAAGACCTGATGTTGGGGTCTCAGCTCTTCATGTCGCCTATGATTCTACGCGTGCTAACTGTTTGTGCATCATGTGCTGTCCCGTGACACGTCTCTGCTTCCTCGTCTCTCATTCATTCATTCATTCATTCACTGCATATCAACCACACACCGAATACAGTCACCCGAAGCCATCGTGCGGAAGCCCTCGTTGACTTGGTCAAGCGTCTTGCGGTGTGTGATGAATTCGTCGATCTTGAGTTTGCCGCCCTTGTAATCTTGGACGAGTCCGCCCATTTGCGATCGCCCTTTCACACCTCCGAAAGCACAGCCTCGCCATACGCGTCCTGTTACGAGCTGGAGAGCTGGGTGATTGTTAGTCGGGTTGTAGCCATTGAAATAAGGGTGGAGAAGGAAAGACTTACGCCTCGTCTGGATCTCCTGCCCAGCAGCCGCAACGCCAATGACGATGCTCTGGCCCCAGCCTTTGTGCGCTGCTTCGAGCGCGACTCGCATGACGCTGACATTGCCCGTGCAGTCGAAAGTGTAGTCGTACCCGCCGTCCGTCATGTCTATCAGCTTCTCCGTGAGCGTCGTGCCTTTGACTGAGAACGGATTGACAAAATCCGTGGCGCCAAACTTCTCTGCCCATGCTTTCTTGGAATCGTTGACGTCCACGACAGTAATCTTCTTCGCGCCATTGCGCACGGCACCTTGCACGACTGATAACCCGACACATCCGGCGCCGAAGACAGCTACGTTGGATCCTTCTTCGACGTTTGCTGTTACCACTGCGGCTCCGTATCCGGTCGTGATGCCGCAGCCTAGGAGACAGACGCGGTCCATTGGGGCGGTGGGATCGACAGCTACGACTGATACGTCGGCGACGACGGTGTATTGGGATAGTGTGCTGCAGCCCATGAAGTGGAGGAGGGGTTTTCCTTTGCAGGAGAAGCGCGAGGTGCCGTCGGGCATGAGGCCTTTGCCTTGAGTTAACCTGATCTTGCCGCAGAGGTTCGTCTTGCCGGATTTGCAGAGCTTGCATTCTTTGCATTCTGGGTTGCTGGTGGTGATTGTCAGTATGGTTTTTTTGTAGATGCAGGTGGTGATTAGAGTCTTTTCTGGACATCGATGTAGACATACTAGAGAGCAACAACAGTATCTCCCGCCCTGACATTCGTCACTCCAGGTCCAACGCTCTCGACAACACCCGCGCCTTCATGGCCCAGCACGACTGGAAACGCGCCTTCGGGATCTTTCCCGCTCAGTGTGTAGGCGTCCGTATGGCAAAGACCATTGTAATGTATGCGGATGCGAACCTCGTTCGCTTTCGGAGGTGCGACTTGGATCTCCTCAACGCTCAAGTCCTCGCCAGCCGCCCACGCTACGGCAGCTTTGCAAGTGATCGTTTTGCCACGGGTCAGCGATGAGTCCATTATTCCTTTTGCGTATTCAAAATTTCCCAGGAAAGGCTCGTTGGCAGATAAATGGGTCGAAGATTGAAACTCATCTTATCGACCCGACTCGGGAATTGATTCCTTAAGAGGCATCGGTTGCCGGTCCGGCCGTCATGACATTCGCAATCGCCATTTGAGGAAGAATTTCTTACATGCAATGCCAATTGAGGGGTTTGCATGGCAGGATGGCAAGGATGAGTGCAAGGATAGGTAGACCCCGCGCAGGTATACAAGTGTGCAAGAGATCCTGCGAATCTTTCCGTGTCGGTCCATCCATCTTCACGACTCGACTCAAATCTCACCCACCAAGCTTGCCTTCCCCCTCAAAACCAAGCCGCAAGCCAGCCATGCCGTCCCTTCACCCCGCCATCGACAAGGGCATCAACCAGCAACAACCAGACAATGGCACCGGCGGCAAACTTCGCTGCAAATGCTCGTCTCAACCCGTCGAAATCACCCTCGACTCCAACGTCGCTTTCAACCACGCCTGCGGCTGCTCAAAGTGCTGGAAACCTGCCGGCGCGCTGTTCTCCGTGGTCGGCGTCGTGCCGAGAGAGAAGCTCCGCGTCTCAGCGAACAGCGATAAACTCCGCGTTGTCGATTCTGCGGCTGTGATCCAGCGCAATGCGTGCAGGGAGTGCGGCGTGCATATGTTTGGACGGATTGAAGTGGATCATGCGTTCAAGGGGTTGGATTTCGTGCATGTTGAGCTTGGGGAGGAGAAGGATCAGTGGCAGAAGCCACTTTTTGCGGCTTTTGTGAGTAGCATTATCGAGCAGGGTTTCGAGCCGGAGAAGATGGGTGATGTGAGGGCTGGGTTCCAGAAGCAGGGGTTGCAGACTTATGATTGTTTGAGCCCGGAGTTGATGGATTTGATTGCGGCGCATACCGCGAAGAAAGCGGGCAAGAGCAAGTGAGTTTGGTCGTTGTTGTTTGTTCAATATGGGGGATGTATGTTTATGGCTGACTTGTTATTATAGGCTTTGAGACCATCAAGGTGGCTTGCAGTGATGAAAGCGGCGGCATGCATGCAGCTGTGTATAGAGGATTTGTCTGTTGTTTCAGGATACTATTTCAGAAAATCCAACGATCTTGCTTTGACTTTGCGATAACCCTCATCTCCTCGTCTTGTCTCGATAGTAGAGGCATACTGTACTTATCTTGGGTGTCTTTGCTTAAGGATACTAGCTACTCGCAAGTAAGATCGTGTGCAGAGATAGTGCCACAACATCCCTCTGGCGACATAGTTTCCACTTGCTCAGTTGCAATCACTCCCGATGAAAATCAATGGTTGTGACAGTGACAGTGACATGCCGTGCACACAACGTCGACTGATGTGTACGGTATACTAGAAGCTAGAGATGAACGGTCTCTTCGTCTGCCTACGGTTGCCAACATCGCAGGAAAGAAACGATGATCTATTGATTTCCCACTACACCTCAAGTTCGAATGTGGACCGACATGTAACTCCCAATGGTTCGATGTTGGGAACTTCGAGATGTCCTCGTTGCTCAGACCAACCTACTAAGCATAAGCTTCCGCTTGATCTCTGTGCGCTTATCGCATTTCGTCGCAGCTCGTTGAGAACAAGCCGCGAACATGAGTCCCTGAATGACCATCGACGCGTCTGTAATTGCACCTCTGAGACAAGTAACTTCAAGATGTTGACCCCTTGTATTACGGTAAGAGGGAGATGATGCGCTTGGTGGGGGCGGGAGGACGGAAGGATGACGTTTTGCTTATCGCGCACCTCTCGCACCTCTCGCACCTCAGCCCCAGCCACGCTCGGACGTTGGGTGGAGTCGCGAAAGAGTGGGAGAGCGTTCACGGTCCGGGCCTACCTGGAGCTAAGAGATTCCTCTATAGAACGCGTGCCTAATAGCCACTACGCGTGCATCGGGCAAAAGCACATTTTCTAGACGACGTCTCTGCTTTGATAATTGCTGACGATATTCCGCACTGGGCAGGAGCATCTTCTTCACTGGTCGCACGAAACCTGCAAAGCCCACATCTCTGCCGCTTGGCGTCGCGGTTGCCTTCACTTGCACCGCTCTCTCAGCCTGGGCTCGCGCCTTTCGCAATCGATAAATTTATTGGACGCGCCATTCGCACACAAACATCCACACGCACAGAGACTTCCGCATACATCCCAGCCATTGTTCCAGACCACTCCTACGAAGCATGCACTACCCTTCGTGAAACTGCATACCGGGAAGCGCCGCTCGCGTCAACGTCATGTCGACAGCAAACGAATCCCCTTCGCCGGGCGCTGTCATCAACATCAACACCCCCGACCGCGACCACGCTGCCGATAGCGATGACTCGCTCGCCCGCAAACGCCAAAGACTCAGCGAGGAGCCCGCCGAAGTGCGCATCGAAGCCGACGAGCCCGAGGACATGGGCGATGCCATGCAGAACGCCATCATGATCGAAGACGACGCCGAAAGCGATGCTTACAGCTGTACTTTCCAGGTCTTGCCCAACAACTCTCGCATGACCGTGCTGGAAGAATTGAAGAAGTTCCAGCGCATTGTGACTGGCGACAGTATGTATCGCTTCATCTCACTTGCCACGTGTAACCGTGTCGCAGTCGTACCCTGAAATGAGCTGACAATCGTGATCTACAGTTTTTTGCGACCCCGAGACATTGGAACGCTTGGCTACCTGGATCAATCAACATCTCCAGGACACTGCTCACGATAAGAACCATTGGCAAGCCAAATACCTCCAGGAGCAACTATTCTTCTCCGAGCTGGCAGCACTCGCGCATTCTATACTAGATTGCCACGATCTCTTCGACACTGCCGCACCTGCACTTCTGCTTGTCCAGCAAATATGTCCACGCTTCTACAAGGCGCTCGCAGAGCTTTGCCTACGTATTGTCTCATTCATCCCTAGAATCTTGGAAGAGTCCTTTACGCGACGCGACTCTGTCCAGCCAACCGCTGCCGGCCAAGGCATTCCACTCTCGACATATATCCCATTACTATCCAAGATTTTGACTGAGCGCACTCCGTTTTCGACCCTACTGCATCGCAACTTCGGTGTCAAGTCGCCACAGAACGTCATGAGGAACGCCAAGGTGGTATTGGGCCACCCTTCCGCCATCTCTGCGCTTAACAAGACGCTTCTTAATCTGAGCGTACAACCGCGAAGCTTCACTGATGCCTGGCCAATCATTGCGGACATCATCGGTATACTTGCCGTGGCGTTTAGATCCGCAGAAATTGACTTTCATGCCAAATGCGGATTCGGACACGTCGACGACATGTTCATGACCATCAATGAATACATCGTTCCTGCCATTTGCCAGAAGCACCCGAGAGCACTCCCACTCAACTTTCACGACAACTTGATCCATCAAATGTCGGCTGTACTGGAGATGTCTGTCACGCATCGGCCGATGTCAGCTGTGCTCGATATCTACAACGCCATCACCCGAGTTGACCACGCCCTACCATCCGGAATCGTTGATGAGCCTGCGACCGAAGCGAAATTGAACGAAGCTTGCGGCGGCGATCGAAAGGTCCTGGCAGAGCTGCTCCGGGACCTGTGGTTGCTCCAGGTCCTCAAAGGCTACGTGTCGACGGATATTTTCGACATCAAGAGTAAAGGCATCTTGTCTTTGCGCGTGCTGTTGAAAGATTCGTACAATGCCCACCACAGGAATGGTGGCGACGAGCATACGGTCTTGCAGTACCTTGCACGTTTTCTCCGCATTGGGAACTTTACCGAGTACATCTTCAGCGCCGACTCTCATGCTAGTCTTGTCAAAGAATGCTCTGACATCGTGGGCTTCTTGGCTGCTATTGGCACCTACACGGATCACGAGACTGATCTGATCTGGCAAGCCTGCACGACCAGCGTGGAGGCTGAATTTGTCAAGGCTTCATTTGAAGTACTCAGGAGCATTCTGCAATATCTCCGACCTCCTCAAATCCTGCACATGGCACGTAAGTACAGTCAGACTCCGGCATCGGCTCTGGGCCCTTTTGCGGTGCACTTTCTGTCTGAAGTATTTATGAAATCTCATGGGGCGAACCAGCATGCCGGAGCGTCACTGGAGCCTATGCGAATCAGTTTCGACATAGTCAAGCGTTTGGACTTGGACCCGCCTGCACCCTCGACTTTGTCACTACGCATTGCTGCGGTCAATGAGATTTCCTTGCTGACCGGACCGGCGTACGATGTAGACGATCGGAAGGTGTGGTACGATCTCTGCTTCGGCGAGATCAATGCCCGCACAAAGCACACGACCAGCAGTATGGAGATACTGATTCTGTTCCTGAAATCTCCTAAATCTGCGGAGGTAGACCTCATACTTGACCTGTACCCTGTCAAGGTTGCTGTGGATGAACTAGAACACTTTGTGTCCAACCACATGAAGGGTGAAGAGAATGGAGCTCGTTCGACACTCGAGGCTGTCAAGATCCGTCTAGAACTTGTGCTATATCTTGTTGGTCTCTCGGAATTCACTGAGGACAAAGAGCTCGAGGAGCGCCTGTGGGTGTGCACCATCGGAGATGCTGCAATCAGCAGCCACGCTCGAGAGGACGCGCTTGACTGCTTCATCTCGATTCCACGGCTTACCAGGAACCCGGCAAGTGTCGAGCAACTTTTCCATCGTAGTGTCGACCAATTCCTACCGACCATGTCAGCTGATTGTGCTACTCTGCGTCTTATTGCTTTCCTCCAAGGTAAGGTGAAGGAAGCCGAGTCGACTGCTGCGCCAGATCGCATAGGTCACATCTTGGAAGACCAATCATGGCAGCAACTCACCCGCCTAGCGACAACTACATCAAGCGACAATGTTGCAGCTGCTGGTATCTCGGCAATCAGTGACGTTTTATTCCCGAAGCACCTGGCGAGTGACAATCCCCAGGTCATGGCTCGCCAAGCAGCTTTCGTGCGCAATCACATCGACTTTCTTCGATCTTTTCAAGGAAAAGAGAGCTTGCCTGGGCGCCAAGTCTCCATCGATCGAGGAATCACCCTTCTCGAAACAGTCTATCATCACAGCAAATCCTTCAGGCCACAAATCATTGGTGACGTGTTACCCATAGAACTCGCTGGCAACGACGAAGTCGATCGCATTGAGTTCACCGTTCACATTCATGGTCCACAAGGCAGCCCAATAGCTCGCACCGTTCAAGCTTTGGAAGACTGCCATATCGTTGATCTGGGCAAAGCACTACAGTCTACCAGTGGAGTCACCGACCACGATCTTGTCCTCAACGGATCGCTTTCACGAATCGAGGATGTTTCCGGGCAGACTCTCCATGAAGCTGGAATCCGAGCTTCTAGTGTTGTGTCTATTCGACCGCGTTATACATTTGACTGCGATTTTGGTAAGGTCTTTGCGCCAACAACGCCGGTCGAGGGCGAGATCCGCGCAAAATTCGGTCACCTGGAATCATTGCTTGACGGGCCCGAGGTGGTTGCTGAACGAGTGAGTTGTGTCTATTGAAAAGCCCCTATTGAAATTGCCCATGATTGTGTCTAACAAGTTTGCAGGTGTATAACTTCCTCTCTGAAGTCTCGCCACCAATGTCGACCCGTCGCCACATTCTGTCGCGTGATGTTCTCTTGGACGAGATTTTCCCTCGCAACCAACTTTGGCGAACACTATACTCCATACATGTGTTATCAAGTCACCTGCTCGAGTGTAACAAGCTAGGCGTTGCCGATCAGACTTTCATCCTTCACGGCGCCAAGGTGCTTTCTGAATTGCTTCTGGACACCTCTCGACCAACGTCTGCCATTGTCCTGCTCAAATGCTTACCCAGTCTTGTTGGCTTCTTGCAAGGTGAATTTATACAGTCAAAGATGACCTCGGGTCTGCGTGTAGCTAACGCACCTACAGAACGTCCTCAGAACAGCCCGCCTCCTCCGTATGTCGAAGAACCAAAGAAGCTCGGCCTTCGCCTATTCGAGATTATTGGCCAAGTCGAGGGTATCACGTTCGAGGTATCTCTGGCGGCGTCACAGCCTGCGTCTTGGTCAACAAAGGCCGAGCTGATGAGACTCGCATATTCCGTCATTTTACAATTGGCGAGGACTGACAGACTCTGGCCGGATATTGAACACAGCAGTGTGTTCGTTGGTGCACACCAGACTATGCTTCTCAACAAAGACGTCAGCGTGTCTCATACGATGTCAGCCATGATGGCAGACTTTGCCAAAGAGAAACCCGATCTCGCCACGCAGTCGTATCTGGATGCACTAGTTGCTCTGCTGCCAGACGCAATGAGCCGGCAGTGCTCCACGACTGGCTACTTTACACTCTTCCGCGAGATTCTCATGGTCGACCGCGGGGCGAATGACAATGATGAAAGCATCAGATCAATCATTGACAAACTGGTGCAGCACGTCTGGCGATACAGGCACACCGAAACGGCCGACAGCGCGGTGATGGATTCGACTTTGTTCAACATGCTCGCCTTGCTGAGTAGCGCTGTAGATGTCCTCAAGAGCTTCAAACGGCCTTTGGCACTCGGAGGCCTCGCTAGGGACATGTTTAGCCGGCTCCTGTTCTGCGACAAGCCAAATTCGCATGAGATTGACCGGGCAAAGGAGGACGCTGACGCGCCTCCGAAGGCCAGCCTTGCATTACGTGCGAGCTCGAATCGCACCACATCCAATGTTTTCTTATCAGAGCCCGGCGAGGAACATCAGGATAAACCAGTCTACGGCCACGATGAGCCGACGCCCCTTTACCACGCCAACTCAAGGGCCATTTGTATGGACATCATCCGCAAGCTCTGTGACAATCCGAGCGACTTCACATGGCTCATGGACTGTGTGGCCAACTTCACACAACACGTAATTCCTTGGCCGGTAGGCACATTTCCGAGCGGCCACTTCATCAGAGCTCCGGATGCAAGTCCCGGCCTTACCAATCTCGGCATGACCTGCTACATGAACTCGCTCCTCCAGCAGATATACTCCAACGTCCAATTCAGGAAGTTCGTCTTCGATACTCCGGTTGCTGACAATTCCGAGCCTGACCTTCTCTGGCATGTGAAGCGGCTGTTTGCCGAAATGCAAGATTCAAACGTACCATGCGTCGACACTCAAGCGCTCGCAAAGTATCTCAATATCTCCGTCGACACTCAGGAGGACGTGCACGGCTTCTTCACAATATTCATGAGCGCATTGGAGCAATGTCTGCCGAGCTCTGCTGCCACTGCCGCCTTCAATGGTATGTTTTCCGGCAGATTGGTCACTCAAGTCCAAGGCTCCTGCGGTCATGTGTCTTCTCGCACCGAGCCGTTCAGCGACCTTTCCATCACCGTTCAGAACAAGCTCAGCTTGGCAGACAGCCTCGATGAGTTTGTCCAAGGCGAGCCGATGCAGGGCGCGAACAAGTATAAGTGCTTGTCGTGTGATGCGGAAAGCGGAGGCAAACTTGTCGATGCAATGCGCAGGACATGCCTGGAGAGCGTTCCTGACCACCTGACTGTATGTCTCAAAAGGTTCACCTTCGACATGATGGGACAAGAATCGAAGAACAATGATCTCTTCCAATTCCCAGAAGAATTTGATCTCGCCAAGTACAAGCGCGAGAACCTCGAGAACACCGGCGGGCCGACACAGCCGGATATTTTCAAGCTTGTCGGAGTCATCGTTCATTCTGGCATCCTGAACTTCGGTCACTACTGGTCCTATGTCCGCCTACGCTACCCCGATCACCGCATCTCGCGCTGGGCAAGGCTGGAAGACAGTATGTATCGTCCCGCGAAAGGCTTTGACGAAGTGCGGAACGAGTGCTTCGGCGGTAACAATCGCGCACACAACGGCTACGTGTTGTTCTATCAGCGCGAGAGCGCGTTCAAGACTGCAGCATCGGCGATCCTGCCCCAAGATGCGCATATAGGACTGAACATGCCACCGCGCGTCCAGATCCCTAGCGATTTGTACCGGGAAATCCATCAACAGAATGTTGACCGACACTGCACTGCTCAGCCGTTCAATGAAAGCTTTCACCGACTTGTTGTTGAGGTAGTACAAGAATACAGTTCGCGCTGCGAGCCGAGTGATCTCGAAGACTGTCCCAGCCCTCAGTCTTCAGACGGCACTTGGACGAGCGAGGATCAGCTGGCAAGCCCGACCAAGCCACAACCTCAAGTCACTGTAGCTCGTCTCGCACTGAATTATCTTACGCGCGTGCTACTCAGTGAGAGAGTGCCGCAGAAGTTGGGGCATTTCGTCTCAGCCATGAAGAGTCAAGTCACGGTGGACACGAAGCTTGCACGTCGCTTTATTGCAGAACTTTGCAGCAATCCTGGGGTCATGCTTCGGTTTATCGATCACGATGAGATGGACTCGCGTGGCCAGACCAAGACGCTGATGAGGGATTGTTTGGCAACTCTCAAAGAGAACGACTCTGACAACTATCTCAGCTATCTGGTACGGTTTGTTACTGCGCACGCTTCGCTCCTGTCACAGATGGGACCACGGCACGCCAGGTGGTATGACTACTTCTCCGTGCCGTTTGAATTGAAGATGTTTGGTGCAGACGAAGCTTCCATTGTGTTGGACGCAGGATACATCAGCTGGATTCTGGAAGTGGCTGTCGCAGCACCTTTGCGCCCAGCGGCACACAAAGACGAGCAGCCTCTCATCACTGCAGCGAAGAAAGGCAAGGCTTCCTACCAGCCTCTCTTCCACTTTCTTCAACTGTTTTTAGTGCAAAGTGGTGCCTTTGATGCCCCTGATTGCTTTGAAGAGTTTAAACCAGATGGGAGATTCAGAGCGGCTCAGGCTTTGGCCATGCCTAATGGACCGACGCTCGACTGGGTTACGCTTGCCTCAATGGTCGACTGTGAAGCGTCGTCGTGGGACAAATTCCCACCTGCCATACTCGTCCACGCTATGGCCAATTCGCTGGACACCAGTCGCCGTCCACTACTCTGTATGACCTTGCGTGCCTGCTTCCAACATAATCAGCACTACAGGCCAGCTTTGTACCTGATGGCAACAGCATTCATCCTCGCATGCGGAGACAACGCAGGCGAACTGTCATGGGGTGTGCTAAATGCTATGGTCGATGGCATAAAGCAGTTCGAACGGATGCCTATTAGGGCTGGGCTTGACGTACTTTCTGCCGTCTATCCGACCGCACCTCTCAGCACTTTGCGAATCGTCGGCGACTGGGCTCCTGATTGGCTGCTTCCCGAAAATAGGAATTCGAGACGTACACAAAATTGGCTGCACTGGAACATCTTCGCTGACGATCCACTACACCAAGTCTCTGAGGGTCCCGAGTTGTGGGGAACCCCTATCGATGTCGCTCGATCTGTCAGCGCGCGCGCGCTCTACAGTCGCTGCCGTGACTTCTTGTCTCACGCGCATGAGATCGACGAGGGAGCGACGTACGCCAATATGCAGACCGCTTTGGCGGACGCCGACACGTACTTTGGTAACTTGATCACCATGTGCAACCGGGTTAGAGTCCAGGCTCGGCGTCTGCTTGAGCAATATGCCGAGATGACCGTGGAGAATGAGGCTACTGGTGTCATGGTACCGGATGCGCCTGATGTTCCAGGGCTGACTCTTCAGATGGAAGAGGAGTACCATGCTGCTGCGCGCGTCCGCGGGGATCTCCACAGGTTGCTGCAGCACCTGAGTAGTAGCTGGGACGATGAGCAGGAGCCACCTGAGGAGGAAGGCGACAGCAGTGCTTTTGAAGACACTGAGGACGATTATGATGAATGAGGATGTCAATCTTTTGACTGGAGATGAGGGAAGGACACATTGACACGGGTGAAAGAAATTGGCTGCTGTCCAGCAGGACATCGGTGCGAGATGGGACTTGACCCTGGCATCCGAAGGTGCTCGATACTACTTGCTTGCGCGGCCTGCTTTTGGCAGGCTTTGTCTATGATAGAAATGAACGGATATGTGATGAAACGAAGACGACAAACAAAAGCAATACTTGCGCGCTTGGGTTTCATGGGGTTTGGAGGAGCATAACGAGAGGATCAATGGTTGGCGTTTAGAAGGTTTGTTAGACTACACGTGTATGCATTTTTTGACTTTGCTACCTTTTTTTGTGTGCTGCTGCCTTGCAATTGATCGTTTTGAGTTCTGTCAACCCGGCAAGCACTTGTTCTATCATCGTGACACGTTTTATGGGCAACTGATTTCTTCTCACTCCTGAACATGAGCCAATAACGGTGAGAAGTATGCTTCACTGCTGTTGCCTGTCGGCCCACCGTCATGACTCCGAATACTCCGTGAGACTTCTCCTCAATCTTCCCGCAGCCATGCAATCCCCTCAGCATCCTCATCCTCCTCGTCGGGCGGCAAATGAAGATCTCTCTCAGCAGCCCGGCGCCAGTACATCTGACTCCGCGGCGACACCGTCTCAGTGACTTCCTCATCCATCGAAAGAAACCCATGCAACGCCGCCGCTTCATCCCCAAGCCCCAGCACGCGCAACGAGCGCAGAATCCGCGTCATCCTCAGATGATTATGACCGAACCTCGTCACCCAATTCCGCGAATTAATCCCAAAATTCGGCCCACGCGTGACAATCTGCTTCCCAGTGTCGTCGTCGTTGCTATCGCTGAATTTCAGGCCGTAGAAAGTTAGCATCCGCTCTAGAGCGCCGCGGAGACTGGCTCGTAGCTCGGGCTGGGCGAGGAAGGCGGCGCGGATTTCGGGCGTGATTATGGGCGCGAAGCTAAACATGCTCTCTTCGGGGAGAGGGAAGACGGTTTGGATGTAGTCGTGCGAGCTTTCGAGGCGGGAGTCGGGCCAGGAGAGGATTGTGGCGAGGGAGCGGTTGCGGGCGTCGGGCGAGGCGAGGGAAGGGGAGAAGAAGCGGATTAGGAGGGGCTGGTGGGAAGTGGTGGAGGTGGACATTTTTAGTTCTTGTTGGCGGAGAGTTGGAGGGTTGTTTTGTTGGCTTCGGTGGGATTGCTGTGAGGTTGGTCTCTTGGCCGACGAGTGTGCTTGGTGGCGAGATGTTGTCGTGAGAGTGGCGTCCTGTGAGCGTATGCGAGGGCGCAGGGAAACGTTGCGCAACTGTCGTGTGGCTCGTGAAGACATAGATTGTTTGAAAGGACAAGTGCCAGTCGTGAAGTGTGGATCTCTTGTTAGCTTTCCTCCAGTGTGCTAGTCTAGACAGTGAAGTCGTCGACGTCGGCGTTGTTCGGAATGATGCTTGAATGACCACCACTTCTGTGAATTTTGGCTAGCATGGCCTACGAGATGGACGAAGGTACGGAAAGATACACGCTCATCATGCTGATATACATGCAGGTTCAACTATCCTGGATTGCACTAATCACATGGCACGCCAATACGTCGATCAGAAGTCCAGATATGTGGTCCAACCCTAACCCTGTGGGCTCTCTGCCATGACGAAGAATGAAATACAAACATGTGTATGAATGCATGTGTTCGTGTCACAGGAATCCAGATGGTTACATATGTATCTGACGAGGCTGTTCCTCATTGAGCCTGTTCAAAGCAACGACTGTATTCATACAACGAATGGCCTCGTAATCGCATCATGTTCATGTATAGGTATATTGTACCATCCCTTATGCAGCCGCTCCAGCACTGTCACCCTCCTTCTTGATCTCGCTTGTTGCAAGCGTTCTGACCAAGGGTACTTCACTACCAGGCGCGAACCCTTCAGGCACGCCTCGCGCCGGTCTGCCCAACCTGAGGCCAACAGCAGTCTGCGGTCCCACCCAAGCGCCCAGCAGAGCACTCCATGCACTACCACCAGCCACCATACGCTGGATGATCTTATACACCTGCAAGTCTGCGTACGGGAGTCCTGTCTTGGGGTCCGTGTACTTGGCTGGCCAACCTGTGACGGCGCACTTTGGCTTGGCAGGAGGATCCGGGAGGGCGTCAAGTCTGTTGCGCTTTAGTGTGCGGGACAGATAGCGGGTTTGCTCGGGCGTGAGGGTTGGATGAGCGTTGGGGATAAGTGTGCGGGACAATGGCGTGGACTCTAAAGGGTTGTTTGAGGACGCAGCGATTGATTTTCGCGGCTTGCCTGTGGCTGTTGTCGCAGGGGCGTCAAGCGAAGGGAATGCCGAGAGAATGAGCAGGGAGCGTTGTGCTTGTTCCCGGAGAACTGGAGCTGGCGGTGGCGGCGGTTCTTGGGGAGCGACAGTAGGTTGTGGAGGTTGCGGAGCTGTGGTTGGTTGTGGTTTGGCGGAAAAGGTCATTGTTCCAGGAAGCCAGCCCGGTTGCGGTGCTTCGGCTGTCAGAGCTGGTACCGCAGGTGGTGCTGTGAGTTGTGCTGGCTGTATGGATAGCTCTGGCTGCGTAGTTGGCACAGATGCAGGAAGATCGAGCAGCGATCCATTGTGCAGTGGCTCAGCTTCGAACTTGATTACACTTGGATCGGGGGCGTCTGTTGTGATTGGCTTTTCTTCCGGCGGCACGGTGGTCTCGGTTCGGGCTGCATACTCATGAATGCCAGAAAGCCAGGATTGCGATGGATCCATCGCAGTGTTCACGGGCTGCTCCGGCAAAGGTTCAGTCTTGGTCTCCGTTGGAGGGTCAAGCGGCATGTCGCCTTTCGATGGCTCTTCCGTTCGAGGCGCATCTATCATCACCTGTTCCGGGCCAAACGGCACGTCGCCTCTCAGTGAATCCTCTGCTTGAGGTGCATCTGCTATTGCTTGTTCCAGGCCAAATGACACGTCGCCTCTCAGCGGATCCTTTGCTTGAGGCGCGTCGACCATAGCTTGGTCCGCAGTACCAGGTCGTGATGATTCGCCTCCCCAGTCAAACAGATCCATTGCAGCCTTTTCGTTCTCTTTTTCTCGTGCCTCTGCCTGCTCAGCTTCAATTCGTGCGGCTTCGATGCGCTCTCTTTCTCTCCTCTCTTCCTCCAGTCGTTCCGCCTCCCTCTTCTTCGCTTCCTCTTCCCGTTTTCGAGCCTCTTCCCGAGCCTCTTCTTCCTTTCGCAAGGCCTCTTTTCTGACTTCCTCTGCCTTCTTTCTCGCCTCTTCCGCAGCTTCCTCATCTCTCTTCTTGGCCTCAATCTCATATTCTTTCATAGTCTTCGATCCCAGTCTCTTGACTTTCAACTTTCCATCCTCAAAGACTCCACTCCCACTCCAGGTCCTCATGACTGGCCCTTCAATCTCCCTTCTTCGCTGAGCAGCAAGAAGTTCCTCCCTGATTCTGATGCGCTCTGCTTCTTCTCTTTCCGTCCTTCCCAGCTCCTTTGCAGTCTCCTTCTCAATTCGCCTGCACTTTTCGTATCTCTGCTCCTGCGTCAAAGGCAGCCTGTCCGTCATGCGCACCCTCTTAGCGGCGTCCTTCATGAGTTGCTTCTGCTTCTCGCTCCTCACCGCACTCTCCTTCAGATTTGCATGAATGACTTCGCGGTTCTTGACGGCCAGTTCACGCCGACTTTGTCTTGTGGGCGCATCAGCCGCTTCAGGGAGCCAATTGCTGCGTTCGCTCTTTTTCTTCTTTTTCTTTGCCAGACGCGCACGCTCACTCTCGGTCCCAGCATCCTCAGAGCCCTTCGCATCATCCGCAAGTTTGACTTTCTTCTTCGGCGCAAGACCTGGTATCCTCAGCCGTGCGTCCTGGGCTTTGCGCTTCTTCCTCTGCTCCATCCTCTCTGCTTTCTTCAACTCTCGTTCTCCCTCATCTTCCCCTGCGCCGGCATCGGCATCCTCGTCGCTGGACGAGCTCTCCATCGCAGCCTCATCGTCCTCCCGGTCTGAGGCGAGGTAGTCTTCTGCATCCTCAGCCTCATCTTCGGCGAGCAATTCTTTCTGCAGCTCTTCGTCGTCGAGGTTGGCCCGCAGAGTCTCGTAAAGGTTTCCCGCAGTGCGACGTTTCGCGCGCGTCGCGACCAGGCCGCTTTTGTTGATGTCTTCGGCCTCGGAAGAGCTGGACGCGGAGCTGTCGTCGTCCGACATGGCTGTCGCGTAGTTTGTACGAGGCGTGTGTGGGTATCGATGGGTGGTGATGTTGGTGGAAGGTGGAATTGTGCTTCCAGATGAATTGTTGGAGATGCAAGCACTCCTTTCGGCATGTGACAGCAACGATGCCGATCTCCCGCTACCTTCGCGCAGCGGCACGACCAGTTTGGCGGGTACGATTCGAGACGGCATTCAGCGCACCTTGACACAGCACCTCCTAATGTGCCTTACAATATCAGGTATAAGGATTATAGTTACACTGTTCAGCTCTTTGAAATCGCTACGATTTTACTGGACATGACGATCAAGCAATCGAGGGAAGATGAAGAGCTTAGATAACGCGTGTGAGGAACAGCTTGGGCAAATTTCATGGCAGGCTGACTGCTCCGACAAAACACTAAGCAAGCCAATGACGGATCAATATATTCATCGTGACGGGCAAGGCGCTCAGTTGGTGTGTTCGTCCGGTACGGACACTGCGATCGCGTGGCAGCTCTTCATGTGTTAGTCTCGGAGGCGTTCGGTCTTGCGGCTTTCATTTGTTCGTGTTAGGGAATGTGGGAGGAATCCAGGTCACAAAGCCACATGGTAGTATACGCATGAAGGGTCTCTTGCCTAGAAACACAGATGTGGGTATGACATAACTTCTCAGAACCCAGGACGCTAGCACCTTCTGGCTCAGATTGGTCATTAAGCATGCTTGCCATCGAGAGACTCTCAGAGTTCTAATCATATCTCAGAATCTTGTATGCTACGGTGAAAAAGCGAATATCAACAAAGAACATTGTCCACCATCGAAATGCCGCAAACGATACGATCACTCACAGAGGCACACAGAGTCAAAACATAAACTAATGATCATTGAATCGTTACATAGTCTTTCTTACTCATTCTCCTGTGGTATTACCTCCTCGCTCCTCAGCCTGGTATTGGTACATCTAGTAAGTGCCCTCGGGCCTGGCGCCAGCCTCCTCGCGCTTCAGGCGGCCCTTCTCGGCGATGCTCTCCTGGTGGAGAACGCTACCGGCCTTCTCCATGAGCTTGCCGACGGTGGAGTCCTTCTTGCCGTCCTTGTTGTGGGCATCGTGGCTGTCGTGCGTACCGTGGGTGCCGTGAGTGGTGGTGTTGCTGCCGTACGTGTTGCTGCCGTGGGTGCCGGTTGTGCCGCCGATGCCGGTTCCGGTGGTGGTGGTACCGGAGGTGTAGCCGCCGGTGGTGGAAGACTAGTCCATTGTTAGTATGCTGTTTGTCAAGTGATGTGTTGCTGGTTGTAACTTACGCCGTAGGTGTTAGAGTCAGGGCCACGAGTCCTGTCGTTGTCGGAATCAACACGAGGATCAGCCTTGTTGGCGAGGTTGCTGGAGTGCGGTCCGGAGTTGGTAGAGCCGTAGGCACCAGAAGTGGTGCCAGTCGAGCCAAAGCCGCTGGTGGTGTTGCTGCCAGTGTATCCAGACCTGCTGGAGTCAACGTTGGGGTCCAGGGCGTTGCCAGTGTCAGTGGAGTGAGGGCCAGTGGTAGCACCAGTGGTGCCGAAACCAGCGCCAGTGTTGTGGGTGGATGAGCCGAGACCGCTGGAAGTGTTGTGCGAGCCGTAGGCCTTGGAGTTGTCAGAGTCGACACGGGGGTCAACCTTGTTCAAAAGATCACTGTTGTGAGGACCGGAAGTGGTCTTGTGGGCAGAGTTGTTATCGTAGGTGTTGGAAGAGCCATAGCCGGTGGTGGTGCCAGTCGATCCAAGGCCGCTGGTGTTGTGAGAGCCACCGAGACGGCTGTTGTCAGAGTCGACTCTGGGGTCGGCACGATTGCTGAGGTCAGAGGAGTGAGGTCCGCTGGTGTTGTGAGAGCCGTAGCCAGTGGAAGTGGTGTTTGATCCAAGACCGCTGGTGGTGTTTGAACCGTAGCCGGTCGAAGTGGTGTTCGAGTTGTAGGCCTTGGAGTTGTCAGAGTCGACTCTGGGGTCAACTTTGTTCAAAAGGTCGCTGTTGTGAGGTCCAGAAGTGGTCTTGTGGGCGGATGAGCCATAAGTGTCATCGCGGCGGGAGTCTGAGCCCAGGCCGGTGGATGTGCCGTAGGTGTCAGTGTTGGACTGTAAAGTCTTGTTAGCTTCCTGTCACTCAATTATCTCTCAATGGAGAAGAGATGAGTGCTTACACCAAGGCCGCCGGTAGTACCAGTAGTGCCGTAGGCATCGTTGTTGTTGTTGTAAGCAGACATAGTTGTTTTTGTTTCAAAGATTAAGGTAGAGGGGTTTAATGGAGATGTAGTAGTGAGATGGAGAATAAAAAACCTTGGTATGTCAAGATACGGGAGGAGCAGTCTTTATAGCAATCTTAACGTCAGTCCACGCTCTCCTCTCGATCAAGATCGCATCCTCGCCCAAACCAAGTTTCGAGCACCTCACAAAGGCACATGTCACGAGCAATCTCAAAGTCGCTGCAATGGCGTCACTGTCATCACAAACGGTGCAGGCCAGGCTTGATCTTCAGTCGCGATGGCTCGGTTTGGGTGGCTAGTGGTGGCCCACGTGTCAGGCGTTCGCCGGAGGCGTACGTATGTCGTGAGGCTGGAGGGTGCTACGACAGCCACATGTGGAGAGGTGGAAGGCGGTGGAAGGCTAATTGCCTTGGATTTGTTTGTTTGCGATGGCGAGCATTGGCGATCCTTGGGTTATAGTGTAGCCCTAAGCGTAAGAAGAGCTCCACTTGACGTGCTTGCGGGGGCTGTCAGAGAGCTCTCGAGCTCTCCTGGGGACCAAACAAGGCCGGCAAGCATAGCAACCGGCTCGCTTGGATGACATTGGAGCACTGTACGAGATAGATGTTTCATGATTCTTGCGGGTGAGGTAGAAATGACGACAGTATGAGTTTCTGTCATCGGCGAGGGCTCGATAGAATCCCATGTCGTCCAATTCATTTCGTGTCGTTTCGCTTGAGAAACAACCCTCGTCCCCAGATACGTCATATGCCCAAGAAAAGGCCTCGAAAAGGCGGGTTCCCTGAACGGAGCATGACGCCGCACTTGGCCCTATAGAGTGCTAGGCCGACGATCTTCAGCCTGCCAAACCTGCTCTGCAAGTGTCAGCCCTTCAGCCTGTAGATGCTGCCCTGCAGGGTAACGACGTAAAGCAGCTGCAGGTCCGCAACCAGAAGAGGCCGAAAGAGCCGAACATGCCTTAATTCGTGCTCGCCAAAGATCACGAGTCCAAGTTCCAGTGGGACTCATGCGCCACACCTGGCCAGAGGCGGCTCTAGACACAGTTGCACGATCTCAGATGCATCGCCACGATCTTCCAAGACGCCACGCTGTACATACAAATCATACATGCAGAAAGAAGTTCTGTCAAAGTTTCGCCTTCCTGCCTGTCTTGACGCCGCTCACCACGTCGCCGCTGAGAAGGAAATCCGGGTAGCGGTAACCGCCCATATCGGCTCCCTGCACCCTCCACGCTCCTCCATCCACTACCAGGGCGTGGCCGTTAACATAGCTGCCGGCCTCTGAGAAAAGGTAGATAGTCGCGTCTGCGATCTCCTTGACTTCACCCCATCTTCCAATTGGGATTCCCACCTTGCTCCTCTTCGTCGTTTCCTCGTCTGACTTCGAAAGTCGCTCCATACCCTCCGTACCCGCAATGGGACCTGGTGCAATGACGTTAGAGGTCACGCCCAGAGGTCCGAATTCAAGCGCGGTGGAATAAGAAATCTGGTCCACAGCGGCTTTGGCAGCTGACACGTGTGCTTGCAGCGGCATGCCAGTGTAGTGGAAAGATGCCGATACAAAGATGATACGGCCGCCAGTGCCACCAGGGTAGGCCTTGCCTGTGTTCTTGTATTTGCGCGCGCTCTCGACGAGGTGAGGCAGAGTTGCTTTGGCAGTATTGTAAGAGCCAAGCGCATCAATGTCCATCACGGTCTTGAAAGCGTTGGCGCTCAGCTGATCCATAGGCGCGAGGAAGTTGCCAGCAGCTCCTGCGATACAGAAATCGATGCTACCGAGCTCCTTTGCACAGCGGTCTGCAGCGTCCTTGAGAGCCTGGGGATCGCGCACGTCAACCGCGCCGATGCCAATGACTTTGGCACCTGAACGAGCGGTGGCGATATCCTTCGCCATACGCTCCGTCTTCTCGACGTTACGACCGATAATGCAGGCATTGCCTCCGAGAGCTACGAAGGCGCGGGTCTGGATGCTGCAGATGGAGCCTGCGCCACCGGTGCAGAACAGCACTTTGTTGTCGAAGATGCCGTCGCGCCAGGTAGAGCTGAGGACTTCTTCGCGTGGGACAGGCATGATGATGTCTTTGGTATGCTGGTGCTTTGCTTTGGGTGTACGTGGAGTTCCAGGGACGCTGATTTGGCAATATATGGGCTTGAAGGAGTGCTGCGGCCGTAAGGTGGTAGGCCCTCTGATAGCCTCGGTTCTCTGCGTGCGCAGTATGAGGTGAGATTGTATGTTTCAGGTCAATGGATCAGTCAACACTCGGCTTCAGAGTGAAAGCTCGAATGCCAATGCCGGGAGTGTGATTTATGAAGACTTGAATAGTGTCTATATTGTGAATGTTGTGCAACCAGAGCCGTTTTCGTGCCTCGGTATTGACTGAACTGACGAGGAGTGGATCGTCGCGCAGCTGGGGTTCGTTATGCGGAGAAAGGGCGAATGGCGTGAATCGAGCACAGGCAAAGGCAAACGTCACTGGCATTGCCATAGCTTCATTGCTGTGCTGTGCTTGTGCTCTCGTGAAACTCATCATACCAACGATACCATCTGCTGGCTATTGCAATACAGACACCTTATCAAGCATTGGCGCAACAACCCCGCCGCAACACAATCCAACATGTCAACCACAATAACCGCCTTCAAGTTCGTAGGAACCGTCAGCCTCGGCCTCCTCACGGTACGTCTTATCGCCAACAGAGCTCCAGCTCCAAGCATGCATGCGTGTCAAAATTAATTCCTCCATTCTAGGGAGTATCATATACCCTCTCAACTCAATCCCTCCCGTCTCTCCTCTCGCTCCCCAGCGCCAAACCCGCCGCCTACACCCTCGCCCAAACCACCCGCCTCGCGACCCTACACATCCGCACGCTTTCCTCCCTCGCCAGCGTATCGCTGCTCGCCGCTTTTGCTCTCAGCCCTGCTCGCATTCGACACCCGTACTTGCTCTGGACCGGTCTTGTGGCTGCTGCGAGCGGCAGCTTGAACTTGGCCATGGAGAAGCGCTTGAAGCAGGGCGTCGTGGATGAGAACGTGGACGATGTCAACGGCGAAGAAGTCGAGAGGCGCGCGCGAGAGCAACAATGGATTGAGTTTGTGAGGTGTGGTGTCAGCGGTGTGGGCTTCGCAATGGGTGTTTTGGGAATCTGGGGTGATGGATCGTAAAACTAAGGTGGCTGGGACTGGATGATAATGCGTGGATATGGCGTTTTGGATTTGCTTTTTCTATGGATATAATTTATGAAGGGAGTACAGCACGGCTGGTAGAATGTCTACCTGGCATGATTTCGGGTTTTGCTTACAGCGTTTTGTAGCATTGGTGGTATACACTTCGCTCTACTGCTCTATGCCAGCTGTTGAAAAGACACCTCGTGCGCTGGATGTGTAAGAGCTCCTTCGAGGAGGCCAACGAGAAAGGCAACAACTGAGGTGTCCCAGGTCCACCCACTTCCTTCCACACCAGAAGTCGCTTTGCGTTCAGAGTCTCTGGCGGGAAGCATGTTTGCAACCCTCATTTCTCCATCTCCTTGCTGGACTACTTGGTTCCCCCTCTTTGTGCACTTGACTCCTTCCTCGTGCACGTGGAAAGAAGGGCATATTTCGACCTTCTGGTACTGCTCTTTTGTAAGAAACGACCTCCTCGGTATTGTTGCGATTATGCTCTTGACCAAGTCACAGAGGAATCCTTTGGTATAGACATCTGAGTTGAGTGTGAACTGCCCTGCCAGTTCGTCTGCGGCGAGACTTGCGTACATTTCCACCAACATGCGGCGTAAAGTTGACCCTTCTGTTGTGTTGTCGTAGATCTCTTTGACAGAGTTGCTAGGGATTATCCATATTGCGACCACACTTCGGTAGAGAGAATCGATCATATCGTTATCAGAAGCGGAACGTCCCTGCGATCGGCGAAGATCCATAGTTTCACGGTAGACTTGAACTATCCGCCTGCGTTTTGCTTGGTGATCTCATCCGTGCGAGCTTTGGTCGTGTATAGCCATTTGTCGAAGCCCTCGAAGATAGCAGGCTCTTCAGTATCAAGCTTTATCATGCCGCTCCCGGCCTCAGCAAAGCCTTCATTCAAGGCAGCCCTGAAGTAACCATAGTAGAACGAAAAGGAGGTCGCGGTGAACTTAGAAGGTTTTGGTGTTTGCGCCAATGCCCACCTCGGTAGTAGCTGTCTCGCCAGTGTATGCGGTACGGTAATATTCTGTCAGCGACTAGTCTGCGTTGTCCACCCAGCGGCGGCTGATGCGTTGAGTTTGCATTGTTGCACTCACTCTGGTGGGCTTTGGTCGTGTGTGGAAGGAAGTGGAGCCTTCCGGCCCTGCGAAGTGGACGCCATTCTAACACAAGCGTGTTGATAGCATACATGGTGTACGTGGGTGTATTCGCGTGGTTTGTGCTCAAAGACAAGAAGTTGTGTGGTGGGTGGGAGCTTGTGTGCGTAAACAAAAGGAAGGTGCTATCGAGTGAGTAGGCGCACGCGAAACGTCAGAAGCATCTCCACTTAACTTTATGTTCGTAGATCATGTGAAAGTCACTGTCAGCAGACTCTGTAGGCCTCAATGTTCACATGTTACTCTTCTAAGCCTGTTTGAGATTCAACTCCTGAACTCAAGAGTAGGCTCGAGTTGACCTTGTTGCTATATCATGAGCACCAATCAGCCTGACCTCACTCCGCCATCTCCTCACTCAACCGCTTAGTACCCTTACTCACACACCGCACTCCTTCCTCGTGTGTATGAAACAAAGGACAGATATCCATCGCAGCATAACTCGCAACTCCTACCGGGTACGGCCTCGGAACCTTCGGCAGCTCCTTCATGATATCCCACAACACATCATGCGGCCAATGCACCTTCTTCGAATCGTCCGTCACCAAGCGCTCGCTCGTAGTAGCAGTAATAGCATGCACAACCATCCGTCGTAGCGCCGAGCCAGACATTGTGCGCTCCCGAAGAGACTGGTGGGAATAGTCTTCTCATTGACAATGCGGTCTTTCAGAGCGTCCAGCATTTCGTTCATGAGCATTGAGATTTCACGGCGGTCGGCGAACAGCCATACGTCGATGATGAGCTGACAGTTGACTTTCTCGTCGTCAGTCGGTGATGCTGCGCGTGTAGACCCAGGAGACGAAGCGCTCGAATGTCCTGGGCGTCTCGATATCCAGTCTGATGGCATCGTCTTCTGCCGCTGTGCACCTGCCGCTGAGTGCGGCTTTGATGAGTGGAAGGTCAAGAGGCTTCAGTCAACGTGGAAGATGCGTTTCTCATCTTCCGTTCCATTATGATTGTGGGTTGCGAGCCGTATGCAGAGCTGCAAGGTTTGAAGTCAGCGTACGTGGTGCACAGGCTCTCAATGGTCTCAGTAGTATATTTCGATCCTCGGGACATCTGAAGGACACTAACTCAGACGATCTCTTGCCCCGTACAGAGGGAAGTAGCTTCTTGTTCTCGTCGGCAGTGCCACGCATTGTCTCGTCTGCCATTGAGAGCTTGAATTCCTGCGATAGGCTGTGTTCGGTCTTGATGATGCGATTTAGGGATGGCATGACAGCTTTCCCGCTATCCTCGTGTGAAGAAAGTCGCTTTGTTCCATGGCTCTGTTGGGTAAAGCAGGTGCAGATGAGAGCAGATGCGAAGGTGGCAGCTGCGAACCCGCAAACAACGAACCGCAGGCATTGATATGCATTCTCTTCTGCAGCATTGATATGTTGTGCTACGAGCTGAAGCTGCATTGATGTCCAGTGATGTCGAATCCTGCAGCCTCCTCGTAGTAGCTTGCAGCTTTTTTGCCGGAAGACGTGTTGTCTGCAGGCCAGACCACATTGGCATCACGGCTTGTGAGTCGTCTCCTTTCTAAGACGCGAGCAGCGATGCGGCAGCATGATTGGGCAGCAACGATATTCTAGCTACCTTGAATCATTGGGAAATGATTGTCAAGAGCCTAATAAGGCGACGTGAGATCAGTCGCCGAGGAATTTGAATCCAGAAGTATCCACCATGTAGGCACTTGACTGTGTAACCCGAGCATGCTCGCCAACGCTTCATTGCATGCTCCTTGGCACAAACGCACAGTTCTTGCCTCAAGATCTTGGCACACTCAGAATATCAGATACATTCAGAACAAGCTGGCGATGGACGGTAGTGGAGAGGAGGAGGGAGAGTCACATCTGTTGACTTCACATGCAATTTGACAAGGACAAGGACAACCCCAAACCCTAGCAACCCTTCGAACGCGAATGTTTTATGGTCGCTACATACTTGCAAGTAGAAATACATAAAGTGTGTACGGGTAACGTACTCCGCAATTAAGCGGATAAGACAGTTAAGCGGATCAGAATTTTCCTGAAC